>JAZAYU010000645.1:127132-198048 GCA_038501625.1 Corbicula japonica | reverse complement strand
TGATCAGATCAGCAACGAAGTTAGCACAATAAGTACCGATAATATAAAATGGTCCATACTTGTTAATATATAGAGGTACACAATCTACACAGTTAGCCATATGAAAAGGAAATTTTATTTCCAATATTTCAGTGTTAATGTTTGTCCTATTCCCTTATTAGAATCATTTACTATTTAAAAAACGAATGACTGAACATCGCCAAAACAGGTTCATCATGTAACTGGGTGGTAGTATATTGAACTTAGACTTAAAAACCCATTTTTGTAATACCGTCAAATATTGTAATACCAAGTGGTGATTTTAATAAAAGAACAAATATTTAAGGGAATGTGTAATCTAACCGGATTCATGAGGGGAAAGTTTGCTGTTTTTGGAGTATTGGAACTGGTTCGTGTAGTGCAGTGCCAATCATGATTATAAGACACGCCTCTATGTGAATATCTAATTAGCTATCCCTTTAGTTCTCTTGGATAGTATCTTGCAAAAAGATTTTACATGAAGCAGTACATCAATTAACACAATGTCATGTATTTACAGAGCTCGATTGATTCTTAATTATATCTCACCTATAACCTCATCTAGAATCCAGATATGGCCTACAAAATAAAGACAATGCCCTAAAATAGTCAAGGGCTTAAACATCAATAATTATTACAAAACATTCAGTTAGCAAAGATATGGTTTATTGCAAGAGTGTGACTGTTACTGTAACTTTAAGACGCGTTAAGTGCATTTTCACTAAAAAGGATTATTATATGACGCATATCTTTATAATTATCATGGCAATTGTGTGTTGATGGTTGTATGACAGTTGTTTGGTGTTGTGCATATTTTTTGTACAAGTGTAAATTTTATCAGGTAGCATTTTTGTTAAAAACTATAGGCTGATGGAGTTCCATTTTACAATGTATAATTTTGTGTACTGAAATACTTCAGACCACTGCCAATGCTCGTCAAATAAAATGTGGTTATTGTTAAGTTTAGTTACCAAGCCTCCAGATGACAAAAGTTTAGATATTCTAGGTAAAAAATGTGGCTTCACGCCATACTAACCAAAAAAACTCTCTTATGACCTCCTAGACTTTCCAAAAGCATTTTATTTGGGCGACCGTTATCAAATACTCGGAATATCACTGTAACACTACCGTTTTTGTTTGCTCCGCCAGTGATAGTTCCTGCGATTTATCGTCGGCGGCAATTTATTGTTTATTTCGTAAATAACGTAAATTTAAAGGAAGTTTGATGTCAGGTGTAAGAGTTCATGTAAACAAAGAAAGAATTAATTGATAATATAGTGTTGGCTTTTATTGACGAAGGGTATTGATAGTTAAAGGATGTTCGTATATATGAAACGGGTTGTATACAAGGAATGGAGAAGTTTGACATGAAATATACCGAAAATGGAATGGCCTGGGGTTTATGTTAAAATTTGTTTACTGAACATTACAAGTTTGCAGTAAATGTAATGAATGTTTTAAAAAGAAACTAATTGAACAGTTTTCTTTTTAATATAATGATAACCAGCTGGAAAATAGTGTCAGAACTATATATATTGATATGTCTTCATTTAAGGATACAAAATTATTTCTCACATTTTAAGGATTTACTACACTCCTCCTTGCACCTTAATCGATAATAAAGAAGTATCAAAATTTCAATAACTTCAAATTGCCTTTCAATGCACGATCATTTGAAATTTACAGTAGCGCTATTGGTGCAGTGTGGCGGCCGTAAAAACTCTCACTGTACATAAAGTCAGAACTGTTATCAGTAATATAATCCGTTACCGATGTCAAGCAGTGATGGTAACGTATATCTGGGCTATCCGATCAACCTTTATTGGGTTGTCCCGGCTACCTCAGTTGGTTGCGTCGCAGGAATTGCAGGGCTAGGCGATGTCGCCGTGACAATGCGGGTTTGCTCCCAGCTAGAGACACTATCATTTCAATGAAACTTTGCACAAATGAATCTTAAATTTGTTTAGTTCGATAATTTTTCTTTTTTAATCGATGGTCGAACAAGGAGGAGTGTTAATGGCAATCAAAATTTCGTAAATGTAACTGATTTTTCATTATTTTATATTTTCATTGTAGATTTTTATAAGTTGATACTCTATTAAGAGATATGTATGCCATTCCTCATTGAAATATCGTTTTCCCAATATCAAAAAAAAAATGCTGAAGATAATGTTAGACCTTGCACTTTGTGGACTTTTACACCAAAACTTAATTTTAATGAAGGAGTTACCAGGAAGTTGGAAATAATCAAAACACTAACCATATTACAATGAATTTGCTCTAGATAAACTCCTTTCAAAATTGTCCTACCGCGTACATGATACTTTCAGGATGAAAATCTATACTAACAATCTATATTCAGACACAGTATCTTGATCGCGTAAACAGGGGGTGGGGTTGATTGAGTCACACTGCAATACCACCTCAAACCAAATTATTCTGAACAACAGAAAAAAGACCTACAAAAGGGTTATACAATCATTATTTACTTTAAAGACACGAAATCACATTCTCCTTGTAAAATAAAAACCACTAGAACCGTCAATTTCAACCTCAGAAACATAGAATCATTATATAGATCACATTCACGCGCCAAAATCAAATCCCATGATCGCCAATATTTGTAAACAAAACACAATTTTCAATATTCCGCCAAGAATAACTATTAGAACAATGTCTCTTACTACATGTACACTCTTTCTATAACTGCTTACAACACTTTCAATTCGCATATGTTTTTATTGAAAGAAAACACCAACTCATACATTTCATGTTTAAAGAAGTTGCGTTTCTAATTTCTAATTTCTTCAAATACATATTTTATAGTAAAAGTAATTAAAAGTAACTTCTCTTATCACGAAACATAGTTTGTGTTTAAAGAATTTGCGTTTCTAATTTCTTTGAGTATATTTTTTGGGGGTCAGAATAGATGTACGTTGTAAAGGTAGTCAATTAATAGTTAAATAGTACTAATAAGTTATGACCAATAATTCGTCCAGAAAAAATCTTCAATCATGACTGAGTGATATGCCCTTATGTAATAAGACTTGTGGAATGTCTTGGAGTTTTTGGAAAGAAGTCAGCGGTTGTATACAATATTTGAGTTATTTAAAAAATGTTTTCTAAAGTTATTGTGGTCAATAATATCACAAAACATAACAGGTCCATTGTAAAATTCGATATCATTTTGTATGTGACAATTTTATAATAATTATTAATTTTGCGTCAAGAACACCAACTATTTACGAGGCGACTAAGCTTTTGACATGAAACTCCTTCTCTTTTAAAAAGCCGGCATTAACAGAATATTTCAAAAGTAATGCTGACCCTCTTTGACAAAGAAGGAATAACAATATTCCAACATTAAGGGCCTGCCACACTCCTCCCAATTCTATTCATCGATAAAAAGAAAATTATCAAAATCTCAATAACGGTAAAATGCTGTTAAATGAAACTTTGCCCAAGTGTATGTTATTAATGTATCTTTATTTTACATTATTTTGATCTAAAAATTCCCTCAACTTCTATTTACATAAATTCACAAAAACTAAAGAACACAAAACATCATTTTAAATGCCCACATGAGTAATATGATACTGACAACAATCTATTGTGTCCTCATGATTTACTTATGTAAACTTTATGATATATTAGTAAAAGTGTGTTTGACCTTCAATTTCCTGGTCGCGTAAACGGATGACAATCACTGATTTCTCTTTCAATAGTTGAACGTTTTTTACAAAGTGCACAAAAGTTTCTTGTCAGTATCATAGCGCTCACGAGGGAATTTAAAGTTATGTTCTGCATCGCCTAGTTTTTGTGAATTTATGTAAATAGAATTCAAGGAATTTTTAGGTCAAGCTTTGTTTCTTTACTTTTCTATTTTGTCTTACTGTGTGCAAAATAAAGATACATTAGTAACCTTCATTTGTGCAAAGTTTCATTGAATGGCATTTTGTCATTACTGAGATTTGATGATTTTT
The DNA here is from genome assembly GCA_038501625.1 of Corbicula japonica. Lineage (NCBI taxonomy): Eukaryota > Metazoa > Mollusca > Bivalvia > Venerida > Cyrenidae > Corbicula > Corbicula japonica. The sequence continues at coordinate 194,047 of JAZAYU010000645.1, read as the reverse complement.
ATTTTATCGATGAATAGGATTGGAAGGAGTGTGGCGATGCCTTAACAACAAAATGGGTTACGGTATATACCAAAGAGCGAGGTCAACACATACAACCAAAATATGCCTTAAAATATAAGTTTAGATGTAGACACCTATTCTTACAATATAGCAATGGATGTTTGATTACTTATCTAAGATAACCCTTCAGTCACGCTATATAGATTATCAAGGCAATTTTGGAAAAACCGATCTAAATATATAATTTGTTAATTTTAGTAACACGTGTAAAAACCCAAAGCTATTAATAAAAAAGTTTAGGATAAACTAATATCGTCAAACAATATTTTTCTCTCCAGTAAAAGATGGGTTGAACTGTTCCGTTGAATATTTTTTTAATGTTGATAAGAATGCGACTCGGATACTTAATTGATTTTAGATGGCAAGGAAGGAAAATTCCAAGAGCTTTAAGCAGATGTAAAAAGACTTCAGCAAAAACGTAGTCAACACACGACAAAGGTGCTGATCTCTTCAAGCTAAAATTCGTGATGATAAAATGTCTCAAAATCGTGACAACGAATCGAGTCAACCGACGTTTGTTCCCTGAGAAATATCCATGCATCCGGATATGTCAGGGCCATCTAGTCAGCAAGACTCTAACAGCAGCCGAGCCGAGATTAAAGGAACAAATGATGATATTCTCCTTCAAAGTTGCTCAGCTGGCACTGATACAAGTGAAACCACTGTTAGGTCAGAAATGACCGATATTGTAGAAGTATTTAGTAGGGAGATTTCATCAAATGATGTGTGCACCGGTTTGGCGACTTCAGCTGCAAAAGAAACTGTATCATGCGCAATTCCTGGACCATCCACATGGGAACCTACTCTGGACTATCGCGTTTTGCCCCCCTTACAGCCAACACCAGAAACTCAAATGATATACTCACGACTGCCCCTCGTTGCAAGAACATCAAAACGAAAAGAGGCCGGTAAGAATAAATTAAACATTAACGAATTTCAAAGCAATTTAACATTTAGTTTAAGTAGTACGAATGACATAACAATGTGAAACCCTCTTGAGTGAGCCCTCTGTCGAAAAAAATGCCACCTTCGTTTTTTGAAGTAATACGGATGAAACCGAAAGTAGAAGTGAAAAAAGACTCGTCTTTCTTGAAAATTTGTGATTGTTTTGAAAAATCAGAGCCAGATATACGTTTTATACATGAATTTTCGATTTCTAATGCACTCGGCATTTCCTTTTGTCCAAGTGTTTGCTCCGTAGCTTCTATACTCGGTTTGCATATGTTTAAACAGACCCAGATGAATACGTGCCTTCATTAAAATCTACCCGGCAATTCGTTCTTTTTCCGTAAAATTCGTTATAAAACAATTAAGCGTGTTTTTAATCTCCGAAGTTTTTCTCCTCTTATTAAACAGTGTATTCTTTTCAAAAGAAGCATTGATACATGTAACAGTGATTAAATAAATGATAATTAACTACCGTAACAGTTTAGATCAAATTATGCATTGTTGTGATTTTAGTATTCTCATTTTCTCTATAAAATCTGTTAGTTGTTTAGCCTCGAATCTTTACCTGGCAGGTACAAGTCTTTCTAGTGCAACAAGAAACACCGATATAGAATTGACAAATGAAGAGCATTGTGAAGATACTGCAAGAACAAAGAGACAACGGACAGAAGTAACAGAAACATGTGATCTATCTGACAAAACATCTATTACAGAATCAATAGAAACGAATAAAGGCTCGGTAACAACTGCATCCCCAAATAATTTCGATTCGTTTAGTTGTTCAGAAGATAGTGACGACACATCGACTGCCGAAAATGACGCAGCAATCTTTCTTAAGTTTATTACTAATCCATCATCTCTAAAAGATACTGGTAAGAAAACATGTTTTATAAAAACACTTAGTGTGCTTGTTGATGTACACCATACAAGGAAAACTAATAAACCTCTAAGTCTGCTGTTAATACTTTAACTTACTGAAGTTACAGATGTTGACATTTTTCACGGAATATCTACCCTTTCTACTTTGTTCTTCTCATTTTTAATATGAATGTCATGTCAGAATTCTTTCTTTATAAGCGAGTCCGTCTTCAAAGCTACAGAACACTTCAACTTTGCAACTTTTGTTTAAACGGTCTTTTTTCATTTGAATCAATATTATATTTCATAAATTAACAATTGTGCACATCTTATGCTTTAAATATATGTGGGTTTATATAACACTCGTTTTTTAACCACGAAGCTGGTTTTACTAATCACAATTCTGAAACCGGTATCAAACCAAAACGAGGCACTGGCAACCGGCGATTTACGCATTTCAGAGTAATCAGAGCTAGCAAAGTAGTCCAAGTTTCCTTTTACGTGTTAAAGTTGGCTCGTGCCACGTTAGTATCGCTAAAAGAATAATTGAATGCTTCACTGCGCTGTCCCTAATTCAGAACACAATCGACAACAGTAAACCAAGTTCTTTTGCTTTTTCGTAAATGGATACATGTGTGAGAAGCATGGCAATGGTTATTCTCAATAAGCAAAATCGCTTCGCTGGTTTTCTGTACTTTCAGTACTTTGATTTTTAATTATGTTTAAAACATTTATAAACAGGTGATACAGTGTGCATTGATATTGAAAATGATGATCCAAACCATAGCGAAAGAAGTCATTTTGAGTTGTTTGAAGCAAATGAGAGAGAACAAGCATGCAGAATGCTATCTCATGAACTGTCGGAAAATCCAACTCTTCCATCAGACCCATCGGGCACCTTGACTGTGAATGGGACCATTGAAACATTAGGTTATTCTCCATTTGATGAGGAGGACGAATATTTTGGAGTATCCTCAGATTTTTACTGGGAAACCCAAAACAAGCCTCTCGTTGATATCAAGATGTCATCAACACGTTATTCAGGTATGAATTAACGTATTTATTAGAAAGAACCAGCACAATTTGTAATTTAATACATTGGTTTTGTTTTTTTCAGGCCATTTTTCAGGGTAACCCCATTTATTTTGCACCATTTGTGTAATACAGTAGAATACAACATCAATAAACTACTTTTAACACACAATACATATATATGAAAAGGAGAGCTGAAATTCGTTTTTAAATTAAAATTGACAGAACTATGTAGTAGTTTCCTTATATCTTTAGGTGTTCATTTACAAAATTTTATATTTCAACTAACATAATTGTCAATAGTTCTGTACTATAAATAAGTGTTCTAGAACATAAATATAACAAAAATTCACACATAAAGTTAAACATACTTCATTCAAGTTAACAATTTACTGGTAAATATTTAAGTAATTTTTTTTTCATTACGCTGTCCTGTTAATTAAGCTATATAGTGAGTTGGATTGACAAGGCATATTAACATTAACTGATCTAAAAAGTTTGTACTAAATTTGACAATTATTAGATCCACTTTTTCCCATTTAATTAAGAATTCTTCGAGCTTATTATTTCTTATAGCTATTTCTTTGTTTATTTTTAATTGATATTTCATATAGGACCGTGCACCATTTATAGACGGAGTACAGCTCAGTGTTTTACAATCATTATGGTAGATATATAGCCGAATCTGCAATAACAATATATTTTCTGAAGTTTATTGTCTTTAAAACCAAAAAGTAAAACAGCTTCATCATATATTGGAAAAGATTGTAAAAGACTAAGTATATTTAATGTTAATATTCTAATTGTATGACATCTGCAAAATAGGTGTTCAATTGATTCACATTCTTTTCTACAAAAAGTACAAAAAGGATTCTCTGCCAGATTCATTTTATGTAGAAGCTCATTTGTACCTAAAATTCTGTGTAGTATCCTTACTTGAAACCACTGAACTTTTGTATCATTTGTTAGATTGAATGGAAGAGAATAAAATATTTTCCAGTCTTTAGTTTCCAAAGTAAGGTTTAATTTATCAGACCATTTTTTTCTGACTTGTTGGTATAGAACTATTGGAGTTTAATGAATTATAGATGTCTTTACAACCTTTATTTTGCTGTAAAATATATTTCATATAAGGTGGAAGACATGGTATTGGTTCAACTTGGAGATTATTTTCATCAATGTGTAGGCTGTTTAAAAATGTTTAACAGATTTGACTAAACTGAGGAAAGACAAAAAATGGCTTTTAAATTATACTTCTCATTGAGTTCTTGGTGACTAAGAAATATTTCATGTTCAACATTATATATGTCTGCAATATAGTGCACACCTGCGTCAAACCATGCTTTTGTGAATGAACTTTTAGAACCAATAATAACATTATGGTTATAAAATAAAGTTAAGCCTCCTACTCTATAATCTTTTGGTGATATTGTGTTCGGTGGCTTTCAAAGTTCCCTTTTCGACTATTTCAATATCACAGTAGCGTTGTTTGTGCCGTGTGGCGGCTGTAAAAAGTCTCCCCGTACATTCAATCAGTGCTGTTATCAGTTACGTCCTTTGAAGGTCGGCTGAGCACGATACTTATGTACTATGTTTATGGTACTTCTAAAATTCCTTTTGTTTTAATATTTCGGCCAGTTTATAGATAGGTGGTTTCAATATCCCAGCCAATATAGATTTGGATATTGTCCAATCACCCCCAAGAATATACTTCCTGGTTTTTAAATTTTGCCTTTGGCGTAGTCTGTGATATGCAGGATTAATATTCTAAGATCCCCTGTCAAAATTCTATTCTGTTTAGTTCCGCCCATTGTTTTCTCGTTTAGGGCAAACCCATTCTTTTATCTGGGGACCATACGCCGCTGACATGGAATGGTATTAATCTGAAAATACCTCATTGAAGGTTCCATGTTCACCGCCATATGCATACCATCGTTTGGGATGGATCGAAATTGTACTATTTAATGGTGTAATTACTGAGTTGCGCTCAACCCGGGGCTAGGCGGCGTGGGCAGTAATAAGCATTTCCATTACTGCCCATGAACAGGCTCAATCAAACCGAGCCTGCAGTATTTTCATATTTGTCGTGTTCGGTGGCTTTCAAAGTTCCCTTTTCGACTATTTCTATATACAAAAATAACGCCCCTTGAAAAAATTCCCCGTGCAAATGAGTCAGTCTTGAGGTGTCATGTAATGATGGTCACGTTAATCACCGTTCGAATTTGGTGGCTGATACCAAACTTAGATTAATGTAGTCAGAATTTGTCATTTTAATCGGCTTATATTTATAATATTCAATCAGTTCAGTGTGGAACTCCTAAAATGGCTTCCTGTGCAAATGGTATCTTCAGTCGAAATAAGAGTCTGATGTCTTATATACTACGTTAACTGTTCTTCTATAACTTCTTTTGTTTTAATATTTTAGCCTGTTTATTGATAGGTGGTTTCAATATCCCAGTCAAACTATATTTGGATATTATTCAATTACCCCAAGGATACATATCCTGTTTTATAAATTTTGCCGTTTGCGTTCTCTGTGTTATGCAGGATTTATATTCCATGATCCCCTGTTAAAATTCTAATCTGTTTAGTTCCGCCCATTGATTTCTCGTTTAGGGCAAATACATTTTTATCTGGGGACCATAGGCCGCTGAATACGGAATGGTATTGATCTGAAAATACCGCATTGAAGGTTCGATGTTCACCGCCATATGCATACCATCTTTCGGGATGGATCGACATTGTACTAGTTATTGTTATAAATATTGAGTTGCGCTCAACCCTCAACACGGGGCTAGACGGCGTGTGCAGTAATATGCATTTCCATTACTGTCCATGAACAGTCTCGATCTAATCGAACCTGCAATATTTTCATATTTATTGTGTTCGGTGGCTTTCAAAGTTCCCTCTTTTCATCAATTATTAAATGATTGTTAAACTTTATGAGTTGTTGCTGTTAACGCAGTAGAAAATTGCTTGAACATACTAGCTTGGTATTGTCTCCATAGTGAATCGACTTGCAGATTGAGCCTGATGCATATTTTATTTTTACACTACTTACTTTAAAAAATGCATTATAAAAATTATCGAAAATGGAAAAAACTTGGGTTGCAACATTCATAGCCAAACTACTTGGCAATGGGAAGTTTAATTAAGGTTCTATGGTTCATCAACCTTAAACGACAATATGGTGCAATTTTCTTGATGTTTCGTTGTAAATCCAACTGCTCAACAATGGTGCATACAAAAGCACACACACACACACACACACACACACACACACAAAACAAATAAAATATAGCTTAAGATATTTCGGCATTTCAGAGATCAGGGCCCCAAATCAGCAAGATCCGATTGACAGGATTAATATGATTAAAATAAAAACTGATCTAGCTTTGATTTTTTCGTGGTGCATCATTAGTGAAAAGCAATACCATTAATTGTCAAAGCAACTAGAGCGATTTAGAATATTATATAAATTCACCAATGAGGAGTGAAGTAGATAAATTGTCAATGGCTTTCTTTTTTTCACGGGTCAAAATTCTGAAAACAATTGTTGACAAATGTCATGCAAAAAAGCTTTTTCAAAACAACAAAACTATCTTGGATTAATATAGCTAGTATCAAATATGTTTTGTTGTTTTTATATATTTCAAAATTTCGTTTTTTAACAAAATACTTTTAACTATTATCAATACCATTTTAAAGTAATCTTTTTCTTTACGCTTTTATTCAATCATTTTTCAGCACACGTCCACGACCAGGATACTAGAAAACAAGATGTTATCGACACATTGTTAAATTACATGGATCCGATTCCTATCCTAGACTTGATGAGGACTGATGAAATTTATGGTCAGCTTTCCTCTATTCAGCAGATCAAGGTAGGTCAAAAGCAGACAATAAATCGATTTTTTACATTTAAAAGATCAGCAAACCATATAACTTAAAATCAGTCAACATTATGATTTTTCTTGCATTTGAATTATTAAAACTATTTTACTGTTACTAAAGATTGTTCAGTGTAAAGAACACTGGACAATTGTGGAAAGATGAATATATATGCCTCTGGGGATCCAAACCAGGTTCTAAGATTCAACATCACATTTGCCATTACATATCAGCAAACAAGTAATGAAGTACAATATTTCATGGTCAATAGGCTCTATCTACTTATCAGTGTTATTTTTTAAATCAAACAAACATGTACAATATAAGATTGTTTAATGTAATGGCTTTGTTTAGCGAAAGGAGTAGGTACTTGTTGAATTGACACCAGTGTACCTGGAGTTAAATCAGAAAAAAAAACAGGGTGACAGAAATAAAAGAAAACTTTATACAAATGAATGATAATATTTTTGTATGAAAAACCTGTAAAAATGTAACTACAAATCTTTCAATAATCTTAACTTCAAAATAATAATTATACGGTGTACATCAAAAGTGTATTTCCTAGACAAACCTATTAAAATGTTGTTTTTTTATAAATCCCATAAAACGTTTTATACGGATCTAAACTTTGTATACTTGTTCACTATTATTAACCTGGTTAGTTTGTCAAATACCATACTTCTAAATCTTAATTGAATTACATGATCTCACGTTTGTCTTAAGGTTTGCATGCAAGTGCCTTTCTTATTTAATTCTTGTAATGCATATTTTGATGCAACGGACTGAAATAAGGATAATTGTTGAATTGTTTAACATCTGTAAGTGTTAAAAAGTGTAAACACCTAGTTATAATGAAATCGAACCTAACTTAAAGTGACAATGACATACCTTTTGTACTTTAATTAAACTGTCAATTTATATTTAACAACAAATGGTTAACAAAATATTTAAGAACTGGGAATTTTGTAATTAATTAAGAGTTAAAGGAAATATTTCTTTTCATATGCGTTTGTAATCATTATGTAGTAAATGCTATTTAAATTTATTCAAACATGACACCGCATTTCAACTATATCTCAGTCTCAGGATCAAAAGTAGCAAAAACACTGAAAAACAGAAAGTTAAGGGACAGTATATAAGGGAAATAACTCGTCATATTGGCAGCATAATATTGCATATTTTCCAGAATTCTGACACAACCATTCAGATAAATAGACAACTTTTGGATTTCGTCGAGGAAAATGGAAAAGGCGCTTACACTAAGATGAAACAGTGTCTTAATGATACGAAACAGCATTCGTTAGTGACATTGTTGGAAATGACGAAGAGAAATGAAGACACGTCCGCCTTAAGATGGATGCTAGAGCAAAAGCACCAGCACCAGCAACATTCTACAGAAAATCCCGTATTTGAAGGTAACTACAGTTCTGTGATAAAAATTCTTATACACAATATGTAACAACTCTTGTCATTTTTTATATTGAATGTATAATGTTGCGGAAGAAGGTTTTTCCATTTTTTCTTAGGTAAGAAGATAGTTTACTTAATTTCAAAACATATTTTTAATTGCGTTGTTCAATAAAACAAAGTCTAACGAATAATCTTCACTTATTATTATAGGCTATTTATTTTGCTTCTTGGACATAAATGACCTTATGTTTCTTTACTCAGCAAAAAAAGACACCCTGACCGTATAACGCTGAAAAGCCATGAGTCTATATTTGTGCACACTCTCATTTAAACTGATTACGATAACACTTGTTTGATGCACCAGAAAAATCAAAATGCACAGATAGGTTCAAATCACATACAATTTTTATTTCTGACCAAAATTCACATAGCTTGTCGATCACATTATAGGAATTTGTCAATATGTTAAAGGTTTCTTTTTTCTATTGAGCATTTTTGAGCCTTCATTTTCCACAAAACGTGTTTTTCAGACGGTGTGAAGAATGCGTGTGAGTACGTCAACCATGTGTAATTTTCGCACGCATTTTCACCCGGTGTAAAAAAAAGCGCGAGTTCGTCACAAATCGGCAATGTGAGTTATACGTTTGACTTTTTTTTCGATTTTAAGTCTGAACGGAACTTTCACATCAAGTGTTCAAATCCTATAGTTTAAGATAAACAAAACTAACGTTTCAGTTAATTTCAAAAATTTTATTTAGACAGTGTAGTGCCGCTAAACGTCGCAACGCCGCTAAATAGAATTTGGTGCTTAACGTCGCAACACGGACGATAGATAGACCACCCTAAAGTCCATGACAAACGAGTCTTGCGCCCTAAGTAACCACCTTAAGGTCCATTGCAATCACTCTCGCACCTAAAGCAGCCGCCTTAAGGTCCATAGATAGCACACTAGCGCCCCTAGTAACCGCTATTAGGTCCATAGCACCTAGTCTCGCATCCCTATCAACCGCATAAATATCCATGGCAACTATACTTGCGCCCCAAGCAAACGTTTGTAGATTATATAATTATATTTTTAATGCAAATAATACATACGAACTATTCACTTAAAACGATAGCAAGAGATTACAAACATGATGATGATGATGATGATGATGATGATGATGATGATGATGATGATGAAAAGACTAGCTCTTTAGATCACTGGGTCGGTCGTCGTCATCGCACAAAAATGTTATCTGCCATAAATTGCTGATGGATTTTGTTTCTATTCCTTGAGACAAGGACATTCTATGTAGGCCTATATCTACATATTTGATCTTGACAATCACCTTCAGCATATGAGGGTTTGAGTCGGACGTCACGTCCCAAGTTTGGAGGAAGAACGTTTTACGTGAGGTTGAGGTATTGTGGTTGACTGAGCTAACCTCGTTAAGGCAAGACTTTGTCTTGTGCGAACGCAAAAAATCTCGTGGGCACGCAATAATTATCTCATTGGAACGTAATAATAATCTCTTTGGAACTCAATTGTAGACTTACTAGACTTAAATATTGAAGTCTTAATAAACGCAAGGTATAGGCTTTTGATAATTGATATGTAGCTAATGAAAGCTATCAAGTATGGCTATGCAGTCACTTGTTTATGTTACTGTTTTAATATTTTTAATTTCATAGAACTTGACAAAGCAATGACATGCATTAACTTCCGCATTGTACTAATTTTACTCTAACACATTGTAATGTAAGTTTCTAACAGCATCACAGATATGAACAAACAGGTCGACAACGCACAAAAAGGTGGTATAATGTCGCGGATCCAGGATTTCAGTAGGGGGCGTAAAAAGGGGCGAACACTTAAAATTGTTATTAAAAGATGACTTTCTAAAGATCGAAAATGTCCCAAGTTCGTAATATTTAACGAAATAATTAGTATTTCTAACAAAATTATTTGTCATTTTACTAGAAAAGCTTTGTTAAATGGACTAAAAATCGCATCTTGGTCGAGGGGGGTTCGGGTGGGCGTATTCCGCTTCCGCCCCTCTAAATCCGCCCTTTGTGTACACACGACAGAGGGAAAACTAAAAGTGCCGAATCTTGAGACACTGGTGAGAGCCTAAACTTGTGCTGGCAACTTAAAATTTGCAGGTATGAAATATACGTTCGTACTTAAAAAAAAACTCACATTTAAAAAAATTATATAGATTTTAACTTGTGTAAAAATGCGTTTCTATGTTCGTATGCAATTTGTATCCGAACGTAATTTTCACACTATCTGTGAAATACCTGTACGCATTTTCACACCGTGTGAAAAACGTTTTGTGAAAAATGAGGTTCAACAGAGCAAACAAGCGACAGACTACAAAATTGCAAAGCTGATATTGGTCTATACTAGTACAAAAGATATGTATACTGCTAAAATGGTTTAATTTAAGAATGAGGGTTTTCCATTCTTGTAATGAAAACATATTTGTTTTGGAGACCTTTGTAAGCTAATCAACAAGTGTAGAATGAATTTTCATGTTAATTTTTTAAAAGTTGTCAAATTGGTTCTATGTGTTACAAAAGGGTAATTTGTAATTGCAAAGATCAAACTCCAAACTTAAACTGTTACAGCATATGTTCATATGTTGTATTAATTCATGTGTATTTAAGTTTCACTTACGAAATATTAGACCTTTGTCTCCCTGTACATGAAGTCAGTACTATCTGTTTTAGTAAAATAATCGGTTACAGGTGTCTACCTTTTGGAGGTTGTCCTGGCTAGCTCAGTCGGTAGCTTTGACCGAATGACATGGCTGTCGGTGCGGGTTCGCTCCCCAGTTGAGGAAATATCATTAGACCAGGCTTTATGTCCTATCTAGGGTTTAAAAGTCTCAAAACAAATAAATATTTTATATATTTTTAGGAGTACTTGCATGTACCATTTTTTTTAAGTTTACTTCTTCTGTCACATCATACATACCTTCAAGACTAAGTTAAAATTATTTAATTAGTTTTAAATCTAATATTAGACTATTAAAGATTGTGGCTGAAACTATTAAAACTAATGATAAAAAATTCATTTCACTTCAATTCCCTGTTTTGAATGCATGTTTAAAGCTTACATTTTGATTGGCATTATTCCAATATTCGAATTATTTGAACTTCTTTGCCGTAATTGCGGGTTCGTGTTCATTATACTTTCAGCTTTCAAAGAAGACCTTATTACATACTATCGAAAGAACGAATCTAATATATCACTCTCACCCCTGGTAGAAGAGAATGACGTGCCACTGATAGATTTTTATATTAGACCCCCGATGCAAATTTTCATGAAACCACATATATTTAGCAAATCTACAGAGCAGAGAGAATACAGCCAAGTTAACGACGATGCACATCTTCACAAGACAAAAGACGATCTAAAGAAACAAATAACTTCATACAACCAGTTGTTTTTCCAAGAAAACGGCTCTTCGTTTACCAAGATTTACCTGACCGCACCAGCAGGCATGGGGAAATCATCATTTTCACAACATGTTACTCTGCACTGGTGTCAATCACATAAGCCCACCGAGCAATCAGCAGAAAAATATCAAACAAATGACCTTAAAGCAATGAAGAAATTCGAATTATTATTTCTTTTACACCTTCGCGAGTTTAAAAGTTCCGTCTCATGTAATCTAGATGACTTGGTCATTGACATGTGTTCGAACTTGTCAAGACGGTCGCAGTACACCAGAGAATTTGTGGAAACTGTTTTACACGAGAAACGCTGTTTGGTCATATTAGATGGACTTGATGAATGGACTCATCCAAGTTCATGCCACAGAAAGCCATGTGTGCCTCATAATAACCATCCCGAGAATTGCACAGTGCTTACAACAACGAGAGACTGGAAGTATGGTACTTTAGGGTTGCCATTGTCACATATTGATCGACGTGTTGAAATCCTTGAACTCGATAGAAAAGGTGCTGACGCGCTTGAAATCAATGCTTTCAACATTCTGAATGAAAGAGGTCCGAGCAGAACTCCAATGAGCTTGAATGACTTTCATAAAGCAATATCATCGATACAAAAAGAGGAGATTTGCAACACCCCTTATATTAGGTTACAACTCATTACCCTTTGGCATGATGGCATTTCAATAAGTAAGTCTAGATGTGAAATTTACAGTAATATTATTGAGCTTACTCTTACGCGGGGTCTAGAAAAGCCAGGTTTGCCAGCATTACAGATATCTCAGCAGGATGCAGAATGTGTACTACCAAAATGCATGGAAAAGAACAAATTATGTAAAAAGTATTTTAACATAATATCAAAACTCGGACATATAGCGTTTATCTCACTTTTTAACTACGAAAATGGACCGAATTTATTATTTGATAAGGACATGGTTTTACAGTACTTTACAGTACTTGAACTTGAATTTTGTTTGAAAACTGGATTGTTGTCACAAACTAGAGAATTGAGAGTACTATCCAAAATATATTACAGAATGTTTTTTCAGCACAAATCAATTCAAGAGTTCTTTGCCGGACTTCATATATCTGCGAAATGGAGAAATGACGCTACGCGCGATTCTATTTTTAAAGTGTGCCGATCGCTCTCTAAAATTTTAGAAATGTCAAATGTGCTGATCTTTCTATGCGGTATGAATCCGGAAGCGTACTTAGAAATTTCTAATGAAATTCAGAAAGTGGTAGATAAGGACCCGGTAACAACATCGTTTAGATCTATGGCCAATCATCGCAATTGGTGCAATATCGAGGATGACACAAATATATTGGAATCCTATCAGGAAATGCAATTTGCGTGCTTGAACGAAAGTGTGAACAATGGAAATCATGAATGTAAAATACCTATTCAAGATATTTTCCTACCAAGATACCATGTGGGATTATCGGAACTAACAACACTCATTACCTCCAATCCACAGAATCTTAAATTTCTTAATATTCAAAATGGCTACATTGATATTGATCATGTTGTTGTGAATTGTCAAGGTTTAGCGGTGTCAACCAACTGTCTAGCAAGTTCGGCCTTATTTCAAATTCTATCCGAATCCGCAAATTCATTGACAACTGTCTGTTTTGAAGACATAACCGTGAAATGTGACACACTTAGTTCTCTTTTTAATCATTTTTCCAGCATGAGAACGCTTCAAATAATACGTATGGATTTCATTAAGTGTCAAGATTGTAATGAACGAAGTTCAATTCTGAAGTTACCAAACCACAGTCAGTTACAACTGACCTATCTGAGTGAAATACTAAAACAGCTGCACCTAGCGAATATACCTGTCAATGAACTTGACCTCTCCAAGACCTGTCAGCTACAAGAGCTACACCTAGAGAGCATACCTCTCAGTAAGCTTGACATTTCTAAAGCCTGTCATCTTCACAAGCTGCACTTAGCGAACTTACCTCTTAAGCAACTGGACTTCTTCCCAACAAATCATCTTCGACAGTTACACCTGCAAAACATACCTTTTAATCAGTTCGACTTTTCTATGACCAGTCAGCTACAACAGCTACACCTGGAGACTAACACATCTTTTATGCTGTCATGCCTCCTTTCCCAAGAGATCAGTAACAAGATCAGTTTACTTACAATGTAAATGGCTAAATAATTTTGCTACTGCCTGCTGTTTAAACAGTTCATTGTCCCATAACAATTTTTGCCGGCTTATTGAGTGTTTACAAAATACAAAACACATAGAAAAGGTCGTCTTGAGAAAAATACGATGCTCGGATCATAATGAAGTGTGTACACGTTTCGCATTGATACTCTGTGAGCACAAACATCTACAGAAGCTAGAATTAGACTGGATACCAATCAGAATGCTAGACATCTCTCAAGCCTGCCATCTAAAGGAGCTGACCTTAGGCAGTATGCCCGTCAGTGTGCTAGACATTTCTCAGAACATTCAGTTAAAGCAAGTAGATCTTAGAGATATTTCTCTTAATAAGCTCGAATTGAACGTTGAATGTCTTCAGGAATTTTGCATATTAAGCTGCGCATTATCTCACAGCATTATGTGCGAGCTCTTTAAATCCATACAAGAAGCAAAACTCTTAGAAAGGCTAAACTTGATAAGCATACATTGCTCGGATCATGCTGACAAGTGTGTTGGAATGTCATTGGAACTCTGTGCGCCCAGCAAGTTGAGGAATATTTGCCTGGGAGATCTACCTTTAATTAAGCTACTTCTGCCCAAGACCAGTACAATTCAAAATCTTGATCTAGAACAGTTACCTATCCGACAAATTGATCTTTCGAAAAGCATCATGCTAAACAAATTGTTTCTAACAAATCTATCTCTCATTGATCTAGATTTGTCAAGTAACAAATCGCTACAAAAAATTCATTTGAAGGAAGTGAATCTTGCCTCGGGTTGGGGGGATTTTTTCCTACATAATACTAATCTTTTGAGGTCCACCGCAATTTCGTTGGAGAAGATAAGAATGTCGGCAATCGCGTTTCAGAAAATGTTACTCAGTGTCGGAAACAATACTGACACTTGTCACATTACGCTGACACATGAAACTATGTCAGCGTTGGTATTGAAAGAAGTGGTTTTAAGTACACAAAACTTACTTCAACCGGTTAGTGTGAAGATAGAGGACATAACAATGTCAGATTCGGGATGGGCAATAGTGATTCGCACAATTTGTACATTGTCACGACCAGTCACTTTGGAACTAAAGCAAATAACAATGCCAGAGCATATTTGGGAAGAACTGTTTCTTAATGTCGGATATTTGTCACAGCCATTAACGCTGAATCAGATAACCATGTCTGCTAAAGCATGGTGGAATCTGTTGATTGATACTGTGGTCAAACAGCATAAACCTGTTACTGTACAATTATATGATTGTGTGGGACCGTCTCGTGAAGAGTGGGAGGGTATTGTCACTAAGCTTAAGCGGTCACCGGCAGTATCAGAACTTGAATGTAGTGAACGTGTCAAGAATTTCTGAAATACTTTTTAGAGATCCTTGAAACTTTGATCAAGCATTTATGGTATATTTACAATTCCAAAATGTAAAAATATTCACGTAAAAGGGACCTATAGTTTTTCTTTTTTTTTTACACATGTGCTAAGTTATCCTGATTCGGACTTTGAGTGGAAATAGTTTATTTCTAAAAACACAATAAATATAATCTATTGTACAAATTCTTGTCCTACTTTTTCTGGATGCTCAGTATAAATAAACATTTTACAATACTATAATTATTTTTAATTTAAATCTGTTCTTATGATCGCCTGCCTGATTGTTTAATATAGAATAATAAGCAATGCAAATCTGTCATCTGGGGAAAACGGTTTTCGTGGGAAAGAGGCTCGGGATTATGTACTTTTTCCGCCGACAAAATAATCCTTTGCGCCAGATTTTCCACCCTCGTCTTACCCTTATACCAAACTATAAAATATACTGCATATAATCTTGTTCACAATCGATTGAAAACTGAATATTTGTTAGGATTACAAATCCTTCCCACGGCAGCGACGTATTTAAACGTGACAACTGTATAACTTGAACCCCAATTTTATATATTTTTGGAGTTGCAATATTTAACTTACAGTTTTGTATATATACTGAACAAAAATAGAAAGTATCCACTTACAATGCTTATATTCTCATTAACACAATTTCATTTAATCAAGAACGCTTTGAATGGTGTTTTGCTAGTTAATCTTAAGTTTAGTTGTTCATGAACATAATCTTCCACACTAAGACCTCAGCAACTGTCAGTCGAATAACAACTAATAATGAATTACCCGACACTACATATTCAATTAAAAGGGAGGTAATTGGAAATGGTTGAAATTTCTAGCGTTGTTTGTCGAAGACTAGTTGTTTTATTGTTGAATGTTTTGTGATTTTATTGATCACAAGAGGTGGAGAAATTGATTAAATTCAAAAATGCTTAAATACTTTTATGAACTATTGATTTTTTCCTGAATCCTCATTTTAACAAAGGGAAGGATAACTAAGTTGTGGCTGCAGATTTTCAAGAAAACTTTTTTCTCTTTGCAATGACAACAGAAATGCAAATCTGTTCACATAAATCATTTTGAGTTTTCGTTTACAAATTTTACAGTTTTGAAGATAGGAAAGTTTTTACTTTTGTTGAGTACAGTTTTAATAATAATTACAACTGACTGGTGTATTTTCACCGTCATATGTTTGCTACGATATAACATACTTTTAGCCACATCCCTCCACTAACATAATATTTTAATGTGTGCGGGCGGGCGGGAATGTGTGTTGTGCCTGTGTGTGTGTGTGTGTGTGTGTGTGTGTGTGTGTGTGTGTGTGTGTGTGCGTGCGTGTGTGTGTGTGTGTGTGTGTGTGTGTGTGTGTGTGTGTGTGTGTGTGTGTGTGTGTGTGTGTGTGTGTGTGTGTGTGTGTGTGTATGACGGCGTTGTTGTAGTTGTTTTTGAAAAAAAATCATCTGAATCGATTTGTTCACTTTCTACACTGTATTGTGATCGACAACGATTTTGTTAATAATGTCTAATAATGTTCCAAACTGTATTTTTGTTGTTTTTGTTTCTTTTTTTTTTCTTTCTTTTTTCTTGTTTTAGTTGTTGTTCTCTCTTTTCGGAGGAGAGAAGCGGATAGATTGAGAACCAGATTGAATTACCCTGTCTATTTCCTTATAAGATTTTACATATTTACACACTTTAAACAGCACCAATGTTTTCTAGAATTTAGAAAAAAACATATGCAAAATATGATTTCAGACTAATAAGTGAACAGCCGAAAATTTTCAGATCGTTTCCAAAAAGTATATTTAATCGCTTTAATTGAGTTCAAAATTGTATAAAGGCCTTGTAGTCTAGTTTATACTAGTTTACTTTTCAGGAAAGCTTTATCCTCTTCTATTTTGTTTTGTATGTAAAACAAAGTCTCCCATATTTTTTTATATTTCATTTTAAATATTATCATGTTAATTTTACTGAGTAGAATTATGTATATAGTTGATTTTCTTTCTTATGCTTTGTTTGTTTTTATTCCGAAACTTACATTTAATGAACTCTCAGTAACATTAACACCTCGTTATTTTTAAAAATAAGGTATTGTTGTCAAAATATTTTGTACGCCTTGACATTCCCAGAAGAGGTGCTTTTGTGTTTCCATATGCATGTTTTCAGTCACCTCACGTCGACCTAATATGAAAATCTCGTGCAAGGTTTTGAACTTATGGAATATCCACCAATCAGAATACGTGATTTTAACACATAACTATTTTGAACCTTTCCCGTTGGCATAAAGGTGCAAGATTTGACAGACTTTGTGCTCGCGGGTTGCCAAAAGTCAAATTTGGTCAACACGAGGTTTTGATATTAGACCTACGGTACTGTTGTTTCATATTTGCAAAGATACTTTTTATGATTAATCTATTAAATATAAGTATTGAAATTTTCTTACAAATGTGTCTATAGTTGAGAGGT
Source organism: Corbicula japonica (assembly GCA_038501625.1). Classification (NCBI taxonomy): domain Eukaryota; kingdom Metazoa; phylum Mollusca; class Bivalvia; order Venerida; family Cyrenidae; genus Corbicula; species Corbicula japonica. The sequence continues at coordinate 176,402 of JAZAYU010000645.1, read as the reverse complement.
TGATTGGAAAGGGCATGCACACATTTCCAACGAAAGTCTTCTTTTCCTAATATTGTTTTGATTTGATATTTCATATTGTCCATATAATTTTCATTTGAAATACATTTTCAAATTGTTGTTTCGCTTTCTTGAATATATTAAACAATATGTTTTATAATATTTCAATGATTTGTTTTCTTTAAGTTACCGTTTATTGTTGTTTGGTCCGTTTATTCGTGTTTAAGATGTTTTGTGCAAACAGAAGAGATGTTCATGCTTCAGAAAATAAGAAAACGTGTTTGTTCCTAATGTACAAATAAGTACGACCTCTTTTTTTAAACATTTTTCCACGCTTAAAAGAAATCTTTCAGAAAATGTTTGTTTTGCAAATGCTTTAAATACGTATCTGTGTTACAAGGATAACTTTCTAATACTTTATTTCTCTACATTTTTCTTTAGCATTTTCATATTGTGCGAGAATCATAGTTTTTCTAAATATGTTTTTTTTTTGTTTCAGACTCCTTCTCAGGGTAACCCTCTTTAGTCAGTAAACAATGTACATAATTTGCATTAATAAGCATGGCACACACTTAATAATATATCAATACAATACAGGTTATTTTTTTATGAATATAAAGTTAGTTCCCGTTTCCCGGTTCCTTATTCCTTTTTCAGCGTTAAGTTGGTTCCTGTTTCCCGTTTCCTTTTTCGAAAAAGGAATAGGGAACTGATACATACAGTTGTCGTTTCCCGGTTCCTTATTCCTTTTTCAGCGTTAAGTTGGTTCCTGTTTCCCGTTTCCTTTTTCCTTTTTCGAAAAAGGAATAGGGAACTGATACATACAGTTCCCGTTTCCCGGTTCCTTATTCCTTTTTCAGCGTTAAGTTGGTTCCTGTTTCCCGTTTCCTTTTTCTTCAAAATCCACAAGTGATAATTGTGAACGGGCATATATTCGCGCTATTATATTTTTCTATCCAGAAATAATATAACATGGTGCAATTCCGCCGTCTTAAATTCGCGCATTTTTCCTAGCGCGAAAAACCCGAATGTATGTATAGAAAACATTTACTTTTTCCAGGAATTCTCCAGAATCTCCTTTTTCGAATCTGAATAAGGAATAAGGAACCAGTTCCCGTTCCCTTATTCGAATCTGAATAAGGAATAAGGAACCAGTTCCCGTTTCCTTATTCGAGCGAATAAGGAACTGGCAAATATAATGAAATATAGTCGATTGTTTATTTTCTCCGAACAGTTTCTAGAAAAGTCCCGTTATGAACCAGGGGGAGATAACTTCAACAATTATTGATAATGTGTGTATGAAATCTGTACAAAAACTTCAGTTCCTTTTTCGAATCTGAAAATTTTTTTTAATAAATATAATTATAAGATATACGTTCCGAGAAGTCGAGGGCTGAAATCTTTTAATAAACGAAAAAAAATTGAATCCTATCAGTTTTTGTTTGATTTTATCACATGTATACAGATTTTAATACTCACTTTAATTGTACAGTGTATAATGAGACACAGATTTGTCAGACTTTACAGATTTATTAGGATTGCTAAAAATGATTCTTGCATTTTTTCTTTTCTTTTATTTGATATAAGTATATTGTTTCTGCACTGAGGTTTCTGTTTTAAGTAAATTCTAAACAAATCCAGAGCAGAGTGAGATACAGATAACAATGTTATGCCCTTGTAACAGGTGTTTTTGGAAAAAATGTATCATAATTATTGTTTATATCTGAATAAATCCACAAAATGCGTTATTATATTATATTATCAGCTTTACAACTGAATATTCGCGCCAATATGTTACATGTAGCCCTGGAATATATTATTCTAGTTGAATATTAATTGTGTGTCTGTTGCATTCAAGTAACATTCAAAGATAATATTTTCTCCATATTTATTGAGAGCACGAGAAGGAAGTTTTCCATAATCCCTCATTATTTATCATCAAATGCACAAAAGACATTTCCATAAACCATTTTTTTACCCAACAAACTTTCATCACGTTAAAAAATTAATGTTCGGTACCTTGTTAATTCAATTTTGTTTATTTTATCCATGTTGTTGTCCCATAAGAACATTATTGCTGAACTTACTGTTTGTCGAAGGAGTAAATGGAAATAATAATTTTGGTACAAGTGGTATAAGCAAACACAGAAGTTACTGAACTGCACTACCAGTTAGATGCTAGCACAGACTAACGGACAAAAAGTTCTTTTTAAGTAAATACAACCAAATCAACTGTATATTTGAAGGAAACAAGTTCTCGAATGCATGCATCGTTTGTACTCGTAGTCAGGCTTACTTAAGTCATACATGTTTGCCTTTTTTAAATATTCTATGACACTATGTAAATTACATGTACGTCCAAACTTTGGCTAACCGTACTTTCGTTATATGTCATTTCTGAATAATCTAATTTCTAAATAACAAAACTAAATATTCAAAATTTTGTAACATCAGAAGTATTGTATTGAGTAAAAATAACCTTCTCCAACGTTTAATATCATTTTTTCTTTATACATTTTGTTAATGTATGCATGTATCATGTAATAATTGGTAATGTACTTTAGTACAGTAAGATCCATTTAATTGCAGTGGCTCGAACCAAATATTGTTTAAGGTCGCCGACCATCAGAGGCACACGACCCAATAGTGTTTTCGGCCCACTGCACTACAGTTGCTCTTACATGTGGGCTTAAAGTACGAGCACCAGCAAACATCTGTATTGTGTTTTCGCACTTACAAATGTATTTAATTGTATAATGTTAGCCATGTAATCATTTGTCATATGCCATCATGGACTTTACAGCCTATTTGGTTTTAATAAATAAAAAAATCTATCATCATGTATTTATTGGAATGAATGTCTAGTATAGCTGAAATCGGTTGTTATTTTCAATTTGGCCATTATGCCAAATGTGTCGAAATAACGTTGTGGCCGCATCCGTTGAAACTTAAGTTCTGTCCATTATATGTAACACATTGGATATTTTCGTAAACTTTTGAAGTGTCCTTGATCTGCATTTTCAATGCAGTGGTTCCTAGATAAAAAGGGAAATGTGTATATCAGGAATGGTCATTTCCAGAAGACAAAGCCTCACCTAATAGCCAAAAGGTAAAGAGTAAAAGAGAGCATAGTTTACAAAATTATCATTTTCAATACAAACACCATAAACATTTAAAGAAAATAAGAAACCGAAGGGTGGCCGCCTTGGAACGATCAAAGGCAAAAATATTGCTACTTTACGCTTACCCCAAGTTCTATGGTACACCAATTTAACATTTGCCCCCCAACAGATTATCATCTAAACAACAAATACAAGATGCCTTGGTGAATTAGCTATAACCCACACATCAACTCGACAATGTGGCATGCAAAAGCTAAGAAACAAATTAAATATAAGAAGTGTATGTTATTTTCAAGCAGAAAAAGTGGGTTCTCTATGACCTTAAGTCAAATCTGCAAGTGCACGCTGGGGCTCGGGATAGGCAAACGTGACATAATTGCCGTGGATGCTCGGCAATATTTTCAACTGACCACAACGGTAATACGAGATATTCTATCTCTTTTTTGTGTTATCCTTAATATATAATATTAGTTTACATGGTTTACTAGTATATTTTAAAACATACATGTTTCTTCTTAACTCAAGCACATGTGTGTTTTAAGTGTTGCTCAATTGCCATGTACACTATCATTTTATATTGAAATAAATCTAACTGTTTAAAAATGTGCCATGGCAGTCACGGTGCGGATTAGAACCATACTAGACCGTAGTTACACGCTACAAAACGTAACAGTCGATGAAAGTTTGAATATTAATTTAGTTTTTTTTTAAAAACTTAAACTTATTAATTTAGTGAATCTGTCGCACTTTATATTATTTGAAGCCATTATTTGGAGCAGGCGTTAAACAAATTTGTTGTGAAGGTTTTGAATTCCACTTTTTAAATGACCAAAGTTAAAACAAGGTCGTAAAGCTATATTTCTTTCACAGAAAGGTATGCGAGTGTCAATTATTTTGAATAATTGGGTTGTTTTTCGATTTAGAAAGAGAGCTCAGCATGTTCTTGTTTGCAATTTTTATAGCAAAGTAAGCTTCGAAGTTATTTTTATCTACTACTTTAAAGTAGTAATCTACTACTTTATTCATATACATAAATGTTTTCAACATCAATCTTAAGTTTAATACAGATAATATTATTTATTTTATAATCGTAACAAGTATCCTGAATTTAATATGTAAGTTGCATTTCCTCAGCGATATCTAAAACTCATCTTTATAAAGAGTTTAATGAAAGCAAGCAAAAAGAACAATGAAATTAAATAAGTATTTGAATATAAACATCAAAAGACGAGCACTGTTTTCAAGTTATTAAGTATTTATACCACAAAGCTGCATCCTCTAAAGTTTAAAAAATATCAAAACTCATTAACGTCACAACCACAAAATAATAGAAATTAATGAAGAGTAACAATATAAAACATCACATGTTTCAAGGAAGTTATATCCACCGGACGTTTTCCTTTACAAGGAATACATGTAATAACATAAGCCTACATGTACACCAGCAATATGCTATATGGCTCATCTGTATAGGTGTCTTTTTTGCTTAAAACACAATATTCATTTTATTTGATCGTTTCCATCTCTGACCTCCATCTATTGATTAACATGTTCTTGATCGTAGCTCATAAAAACACCGAACATTTCAGTCAAAGTTCAATGTACCATCTATAGTTTCCATTTTCAGAATCCACGCCCGCAAGTCCTGACTCCGCCCCTATTGAGCCCGTTCTCAGTTTTCCCAACTGTCTATGCTGTCAATACTGGATTCATCATCTTGCTTACACCTCTCTACTAGGTTCGCAATCAATGACGTCCATCCTGTCTGATGACTGGAAATAAACATGCAATAGTATATTACTAAAATGCAATACGAAGTTCAAAAATGTTAGATCGAGTCAAATGTAGTTTTCAGTACATTAGACTTTCATTTTAATTTAGCGATGGCTAAAGAACATCAACAAATATGGCGTTGTATTATATCATCTAACACAATTTAAATTATTAGGTATTTCTGCGTTTAACCTAGCTGGCACAATAGCTTGTAGTAGACGATGCATTAATTATTTTGATTATCAAATAAAATGGAAGTTTTCAAAAACAGCAGTAGAACGGTCATGATAGAATGTAAAATAACTGCGTTTGAATAATCAAAGCACTGAAAGTACTGATGGGTGGCGTTTTAGAGTGATTGACATAATGTCACATCAATGTGACATCATCTATAGATTTTGTGAGTTTCCTATTGGAGGAGTGTGAAGGAACTTTCGGACGGCAGAGCAAACGTTTGCGTGCCTGGCTTCTGCTTGATCAAGTTTTTATCTACCACGGACATTCGAGAGGATGCTAATATCCAAGACTGAAGTCATATTGTGCCAGAAAAAAAAATAATACGTATACATTTGATTTGAAATTTTTGATTAATAAGAAAGAAATGAAACACATGGGGAAATCAAAAATACTTTAACTATGAAATAGTTGCTATTTGCACTATAATTTGAAACAATATTTATTCACCAGAAAGAAATAAAAGATATGCACAAATAAAAGTAATATAACTATATATGGCCATTTATTATAAGCATTTAAAGATGTACAGTTAGCACTTTTATTACATTAAATTACTTTAAAATTGTCTTCATTTTTGTTTATAATCTGTTATAAGTAACCTTCTGTAAGGCAATAGAAAATTAATTCCTAGATTATCATCCGAATTTTGGAAAAAAATGGGGCGGGTGGGCAGGTTTTATTTTTTATTAATTATTCTTGCTGTTCCTAATGACACTTGTGTGGTGAAAAGATAAATAATCATCAAGTCGACTATGAATTGCCAATTCGCACTTAAATGTTACATACTGCGTTTTCGTACTCTACTGATTTGTACTCGTAAATGTAAATTTTGATGCACACATTTTTTCAGAATAAAAAACGTTGGGGCTGAGTGATTTTCGAGGGGCGGGCGGGGAATCTAGGAATTAATTTTCTATTGCCTAATCACCTGTTTATAAAAGTGACAAGGTTATCAATTATCCTAACACTTTCATGCTCACAACTCTTTTCAAAGGTAGCAGGTCATCAAAGAACAATATACCAATTATAATCTCAGTTAGGCCATCATAACTGCCGAGAAAATCTGTTCTTAATTGGCTGATTTACGACCGTCTTCTTTATACTCAACAGACACTTATCCAACTATTCGACATCTGAGACACAACAGATGCTCATTAAATATTGTAAGGAGTGATCTTGTACAGTAGATGCTTAATAATATCAGAGAAACACTTGAAATAGGGGAGGAAGTTTCATAATTTGACATGTTTACTCTGGACAGATTAACAATCGAGCAGCGCCGTCTACCGTCTCATAACCTCTGTGACCTACATATACTGTATAAGTTATTCAAGGGCGTAATTCTCTGGAGGTAAAATGATCGAATTTCACTTTTGGTAACCGCGTTGGACTATATAAGTAGATAGAGAGCGAGGTACCATTTTGATCATGTGACCAAAATTCACATGTAAAATCACTGGGTGGCGTAAAAACGCCCCCCAAAACATAATTCCATCGTCTACACGACTTTGCTTACAACCTACAAGCCAAATATCCGACAGGAAACAGCTGAAGCTTTATTTCACTGGATTTGCAAATCATGTTCAACCAGAGGATGGAAATGCGTATTTCTACTATCTTATATTTCTATTATTGTTCTCTAAATTACCATGTTTTAATATAAGATGTTAAGATGTAATTTATTTTGCATTGCAATACAACAATTATTGTGGAAAGCAACACTCATGTTCCATATTATGAAGTGAGGCTAGCTGTTTGCTTGGTTAGATTCTTCACAAAACGCCACACCCAAACAATAAAATATACGGCTTGTTGTGCATTCTGATACCAGTAAATGTAATACCTGCCATTGCCTTAGAAAACTCGCATACCTACTCAAAAGTTCTAAGTGCACACTATACAAAGTGATTTTCCTAACTTTTAATTTCTAATAATTTTAGGTTTAGATTCTTGATAAGTGGGCACTTATCAAACAAATGTAAAACAATATTTTCGTGTTAACGTTCTTTTAGGTAATAATAATAATAATAATAATAATAATAATAATAATAATAATAATAATAATAATAAATTCTTTATTTTAAGATGGTAAACTCTTAAGTTTCATACATAGTCAAATAACAATTATACAAAATTTATTTTCAAGAGGCCATCTAAATGATGTAAGAGCATAACATCAACGTGCAAAATAAGCAACGTTATCAATCTAGAATATAACATCATTTGGATTTTTTCTTAAAATAATATAATATGCAAACATGAGGCATTTCTTTTGCAATTACGAATAACATCATGATGTTTTTATAACAAATTTTATTTTTTGCCATTTAAGAGCATGTTGTCGGCACTTTCGCGGTCTTCAGTCGTCAAACGTTCCATAGTTATAAAGTGTTGGTGTGAGTTTTTAGATTGTCTGGTGTCGGTGAACATGTGAAACACAAAAACGATTGGTAAAAAATTTAATTCAATATCCGCACGGGAATTACACATAAAAAGCCTATGCTGACGTGGATGACGTAAAAGGTAAAACATACGCACGGTTTTCAAATAATTATTATTGATTAGTCATATTTAACATAATATCAATTTTTTAAATGAGGATAATTTTATTTTGAGATATTCAAAATTTAAATGTGTGCACTTAGAACTTTTGACAAGTGTAGGTAGGCGAAGAATAACTGACAAAGTAGGATAAGCCTAACTTTCAATATGTTACCTAGCACCGCAGCCCTTTCCTGTATCACCATTGAAATATTCGTAGAACAGGATTAGCTTCCTGAAGTGAGGATCTTTAGCGTAGATATCTAACCCACCTACAATGTAAAATGTTTTCCGTATACAAGAGCTATGTTCCTTTTGGGAAGTTTGCATAAAAATCTAAAAGTCAAGAAATTGTAAAAAAACTGTCATATGATTTGGCAAAATCGATCACATAACAACACCTGTCCCTGAAGAACTGTGGCTTTTAAAATTGTGCTGTTGATAGAAAAAAATTAAAGAAAAGAGAATGAATACAATTGGGAAGAGAAAGACTTGTTACAGATTCGTTCAGTCTACTACTGAACTCCTCGCACAGCAGGCGTTTGTTTTCTGGATGGCACCTGGAAATTCGCAAAAGAATTTTAAATCAACGTCTCCAAGTGATGGATTGCGCACGATTTAATTTATTAACACATGTAAACAGCACCAGAGCTTATTGTTACTAAAATCCTACTTATCACTAAAACACATTTTTAATCAAATAGTAGTTTGGATTTCATACCATGACATGGTCGGAATCCCTCAACATCTGGTCTGAACAGGTTAACAAGTCTTTCTTCCAGTTCCCTAGCCACGGATTTCAGCCTCATAAACTGGCCTGAACCAGTTGGACATTCTACTTTCAAATCTTCCCCATAGAAATAGTCCAAACGATGCAAATTTTCGATGATAAGATAATTCACTGAAATAAAGGTAGATTTCAAATATCATACAAGTGATCATCCCCTGTCACACAAGCCGACATGAATCCAGGATCAATTGCAAGATTAATAGAAAGTGTTTCGTTTGGGACAGTCTTAAGGAATTTATAAGATAATTTCCAACTCAATGTTCAAAACACCTATGAAAATTATTGCTTCCCAAAAGGAGGATTCGTGTAACCACAGAACCCTCTCCGGATTAGCCCACGGAATCCCTTTAAGATAACTACAAACCTTTTTTTTATTTCCTTGAAATTAATTCTAATATTATTTTAATATCATTGCATAAATTGAACGTTAAACGTACCTAAATACTATGTACACTACATGTATCACAAAAGGCATGGTAATAAAAGTGAGATTTATTCAAAACTAGTTTCCTTTATTTTTGTGCTTTCGTGGTGGTTGAAAACAGTGTTTTAGAAAAAGCAAATAAATGAACAATGTATTAAAGATAATACGTAAGACAATACATTGGAGAACAGACATAGGCGCAAGATTAATAAAATAAATATCTATGTTCGTGTTGAAACAAGACTTACTTGGCAGCCATATTGGACCCCGCCAGTTGCTGTTACCACCGAACAGTTTGGACTCGGACTCTCCCGGCTCATACCTGACACTGTAACAACATTCTCCAACGTTCAGCTGGTACGGGTGGTCTTGATGCTCCTGAAAAGACGTGTCAGTGATCTTAATATCAATCGCTTAAAAGAGGCCACACTTCTCATCCATGTAACTCGGAATTAAAGAAACTTCAGTCGAGTCTCATTTTTAAATTGAACTTTTTTCGAACCCCCTTTTCGGATATCAGTTATCAACAAAGAACTGTCGAATTTGGGCACAGTTTGGAGTTATTATACCTTAGATAGAGATCTGATGCCATATGGAGAGAGGAACTGCTTCTCATCTAGCATATGTTTTAAGGTCATCACCAGCTTCTCTTTGTTCATTATTGACAACAACAGTGAGCCTTCTTGGTGCGTTCCACGTGACATAAACGATATCTAAAATAAATCAATAATACTAGTGGTATGTTTACAAACAACAATAAATATTAGAAATAAATAATTTGTCAAGCGTTATATTTCAATGAAACCTTAAAATCTCACGACCAGTCGCCATTTCAGCCAATCAGATCCTTGAGATTTGTAACTGGTGTCCATTCTCAGTTAAATATTCTTGGGGCCGGTATTGAAACTATAGTCTCTTACCCTCTTTGCTAAATCCTTCCGGTTATCAATAAACCACTTGGTTCTCTTGGCAAACCCTGGATGCCGTTTAAAATCGGAATCTTTAAGTACCAGCGTACAGAATAAGGGAACGAGTCCCACCATGGATTTGATCTTGACTGGTTGACTGCATTGATTGTTTCTCACGTGATCGTAGAAGAACCCGTCGGCGCTATCCCACAATCCTTTTGAAAAAATCAAGATTTTTTTTTATTTTTACGAAATATCAAACAAAATCAATTATTAAATAGGTAATTCTCCAAGTAGAGCAGTGAATTATAAGTTCACATTGTGTATATCTTATTGTTCTTTTGGACGCATGTATGCAACTTAAACGGTCAGGCCCAGCTGGCCAAAATTGCGCAAAAACGTACCCACTATAAAAATACAATTTCATGTTAAATTTGGAAAAAGTTCCGGATAACAGCTAACAAATTAAAAAATCAATGGATATACATAATTAATAAACCAATCGTCGTTAACCAGTGTCGGATTCGTTTTAAATTACTCACCATTAATCAGACATTGGAAAACACCATGACTTTATCTTTATTGTCATTCGATGAGAACAAAAAAGTTACGTTCAGTACCATCAAAAAATTTGGTTTTGAAAGTATAAAACTGATGGTTTACAGGTTCAAAGTTCGACGGTAGTGGTTGGATAGGCTAGCGGCATTTTAAAGTAAATAAACCGACCTAACGTCATAGTAACGGTAAAGTTACTCTAGTAGCTTTTCATGAACACGTCTGAAGCAACATCGTTATCATCAAGAAATTTTGTATACATACGTGTAACTAAGGAGAAGAAACAGAAATCAACAAGCGTCTCACCTATTTCATCCACATTGTTCATAGCGTCAACAATGGCGATGAAGTGTTCGAAGAACTTGCTGGCCATGTCCTGATAGATGGGTTCTCTCTGGGCCAGTATCAGGCTCATCTCCAGCATAATAGACGAGAAGAAAGCCATCCAGGCACTCGCGTCAGCCTTATAGACAGAGAAACAATTACAACAACTGATCTGTGTGGGTTAAAGACGAATGGGGTTGTTTCCGATTTCACACTTTTTTAAATTTTACAAGAGCACCGTTTGCATATTTACGTCCTCTTTAGGGATGTTTTGTTTCCAAAAATGTAAATTGCAAAAACTGTTGGCACAGGAGACCCTTTCTCAAAAAATATTAGTGAATCCACTCTGTTCATGAACTGTGTTGGCCAATTATGATTGTTTTATGAGGTGAAAACATAAAATTCATTACCATGTGAAAAAGAAACTATGGCAATCTTCTTTTTACAAAAAGCTTTAAACTGAAATTGTAAACCAGTCTGGACACTCTAATATGTCTTGTTATTGGTGAGTCTAAATACTGACCTACATTCCTCAAGAACTCCACACGGTTTTTTAAGTCCCAGTGATGTTGTTTCTTTATGCAAAAAAATATTTGAAAGTGTGAAGAAATAAAAAAGATTTAAACAATGTTGTTTTCCAAGTTGATGAAGTCATTTTCATTACGTTAGCAAGCTAGTTCTTCTTTCGCATTTAATGCAGTAAAGAAAAAACAAATTGAAGTTTTCTTATTTAATTTCTATAGTTATGCTCAACAATAAATGTAAAGTAATAAAAAATATTTAAAAAACTAGAAATGTGTCCATAGGACACGGATGCCCCCGCTATGCATGTTACCAGACAATGAAGTGCACTGATGGGAATAATAGCATTTCAAAGAAGGTGATGTGCTAGTAATAATAAGAATATGAATAAATTTGAAAATCAAGTAAATTATTTGTATTTGCAGCACTGTTGTTTGCTCATAAGTGTAATGTTGAATTCCCCCCATTCATAACAAAGTTATAGCCAGTACAAGAAAATTCTATTTTTTGTAACAGTGACCTTGACCTTGGACCTATAGGCATGGGTATTGAATGCAACACAACACCTTGTGATGGTGAACATTTGTGCCAAGTTACTTTGAAATCCCTCCATTCATAACGAAGTTATAGCCTAAACAAGAAAATTCTATTTTGTAGTAACAGTGACCTTGACCTTAGACCTACAGGCATGTGTATTATATGCCACACACCACCTTGTCATTTGTGCCTAGATATTTTGAAATTCCTTCATTTAAAAGGAAGTTATAGCCCAAACAAGAAAATTCTATTTTAGGAACAGTCACCGTGACCTTGAACCTACAAGCATGAGCATGGTACGCGACACACCACCTTGTCATGGTGAACATTTGTGCCAATTTATATTGAAATCACTCTATTCATAACAAAGTAACAGCCCGGACAAGAAAATTCTATTTTTAGTAACAGCGACCTTGACCTTGGACCTACCGGCATGGGTATTGTACGTGACACACCGTCTTGATATGGTGAACATTTATACCAAGTTATTTTCAAATCCAATAACAAATTACAAAGTTACAGAGCAGACAAGATTTTTCCAACAAAATTCTATTTTTAGTAACAGTGACCTTGACCTTGGACCTACAGGCATGGGTGTTGTAGGCGACACACAGCCTTATCATGGTGAAGATTTGTGACAAGTTTTTTTGAAATCCCTCCATTCATAAGGAAGTTACAGCCCGGACAAGAAAATTCTATTTTTAGTAACAGCGACCTTGTCCTTGGACCTACAGGCATGGGAAATGTACGCGACACACTGTCTTGATATGGTGAACATTCATACCAAGTTATTTTCAAAATCCAATAAGAAATAACAAAGTTACAGAGCGGACACGATTTTTCCAACAAAATTCTATTTTTAGTAACAGTGACCTTGACCTTGGACCTACAGGCATGGGTTTGTACGCGACACACCGCCTTATCATGGTGAAGATTTGTGCCAAGTTTTTTTGAAATCCCTCCATTCATAAGGAAGTTACAGCCCGGACAAGAAAATTCTATTTTTAGTAACAGTGACCTTGACCTTGGACCTACAGGCATGGGTAATGTACGCGACACACCGTCTTGATATGGTGAACATTCATACCAAGTTATTTCAAAATCCAATAAGAAATAACAAAGTTACAGAGCGGACACGATTTTCGAACATACACACACACTGACACACACACACACACACACACACACACACACACACACACACACACACACACACACACACACACACACAGCCAGGGTGAACACTATATGCCCTTCCGCCATTTACATGGCGGGGGCATAAAAATAAATAATAGAACAATTTTACAACTACACTCTAAACAAACCTGGGCAAGAAATCCTCCCGCTGGCAGTGGTTTTGAGCGGTCAAACACTCCAATATTATCTAGACCCAGAAATCCACCGGAAAATATGTTCTTCCCTTCCACATCCTTACGGTTAATCCACCTTAAATGACGAAGACATTTACAGTATGTCATTTACAGTAGGGCTGTTAAAATAAATTTAGGTACTTTGTATTTCTATTAAGGTAGTTGGATACTGGATACGCTATACTTTACTTGTGTTGGTGAATGTTCAAAGCAAATTTGGTATCATATCTGCTTACAATACATAGTACATGTATAATCACTCAGATAAGAGAACAAAATGAAAGAAATGAGTTTGCCTTCATATATGTCGTTGTTTTTCAAAAACCATCGGCAAGTTTTGCATGTTTCAATAAAGCGATCCTCACACGTTATTTTGACCAAATTAAAAAAATTTGACGTCATATTAGGGTGAACTACGTATCCACCTACTTTAATTAGATTTCCGAGTTTATTTATTTTACGTTCCCCATGCATGTAAAGGAAAATCGAACTTAGAATTATTCATAACTGCAAATCATTTCATGTATTTAAATAAATAAGATCATCTTATACAATGATTGCCGTAATATGTGGATATACTTGCAGTTTTTTCAGGTAAGTAAGTTTCGGAATAATGCTGCAGTTCGGCAATGCTGTATTGTGTCGGTAAAATACGAAACAAACAAACCAAAATTTCGCATATACCCTAAACCCGTCTGACAAGGTAAGCTGAATTATCCATTTTTATTTGTTTGATTTTAAACGATGTCGGGTCCATCACTGATAGGAACATGGCCGCACTGACACAGAAAAAGATTACGTTAAGGGAAATATATTTAAAGATAATAATTTTCATACCATGTGAAGTTTAAGACCAGCTTGTGGAAGCATCGAGCCAGGAATTGTGTATCCCGTGTTCCCTTTAAACCGGAAGCTTTATACACCTTGAGCACGGCATACGCGTGAACCGGCGGGTTGACGTCATCAAACGCAAACTCGTATGCGGGAATCTAGATTAAAATATAGAAACACAAGACAACGCTAAAAGTACGTTCAAGGACGGATGAAGATCACAAGAAATAAAATATAACTGATACAAATTAAAAGAATAAATCAAAGTTACTGGGCAAAGACCTTGAAGTTTTGGTTACCTGCACATACAACAACAACTTGCAATGTTGCCATACAACATTCTTTTATCTGGGGACCATACGCCGCTGAACATGGAATGGTATTAATCTGAAAATACCGCATTGAAGGTTCCATGTTCACCGCCATATGCATACCATCGTTTGGGATGGATCAAAATTGTACTGTTTATTCTTGTAAATATTGAGTTGCGCTCAACCCGGGGCTAGGCGGCGTGGGCAGTAAAAAGCATTTCCATTACTGCCCATGAACAGGCTCAATCAAACCGAGCCTGCAATATTTTCATATTTGTCGTGGTCGAGGGTCTTCAAAGTTCCCTTTTCATCTATTGCCAATGGCAAATGGTCAATAGTGGTCTACATGTAGTGAGATCTGGTAAACGAACAGAAATTTACCATTGAAAAAGCGTTACTTTACTCACTCTCTATTGCATTCATTGTGATTGCTATAAAACTCTTGAAATCATTACCATGACAATATACATGTATACTCTACATACTCGTAAAGAACAGAAACATGACATTATCTCCTTTAATAACTATGATATACTTTATTTAAAATCTATATTTTCGCAACATCCCATATAACTAACGGCTGAAACATTAGTTTCATTAAACTTTCATCTACAGAAATATCAAAATGTACCGAGAGGTTAAAAACGTATTTAATTTTCATTTCCAATGCTAATAGCACAAGATCATAAAACAATCAGTGGACCAGTCTCAAATCTCAAGCATCTGATTGGCTGAAACGGTTTTTCGCCCTTTCAGCCATCAGATGCTTGAGATTTGAGACTGGTCTGCTGATTAAGTTTTGTGATCTTGGGCACAGATTGTAAGAAAGTTAAGAGCATAGGCAGTTACCTGTCCGTTAGGGTGCATGTACCACTCTCGCAGAAGTAACACGAGCTGGGACTTGGCATACTGGATATCTATCTTCGCCATAGGAATCATATGGAAGGCCAGGTCCCAAGATGCATACTACAAAACAAATTATCTACCTTTTTAAGGATGTTCGTTACATAAACCAAGGATTTCAACATTAACATATCAGTTTAAACATTATTGATCTATAAAATTAACCAGAGATGGAAAAGAACTTCATGCAACAAAACACAACAAATACAAAATTACCGCATGCACGGTTTGATTGAGATTGTTCATGAGAAGTGATGGAATGTTGATTAATATACAAAATATAGACATATTTATATTAAATCATTTAGTTTTGTGAAAATTTCATTGCTTGATTTTAATTAAAACGCTTTGTCGTGATAACTAAATTTTGTATTGTGCATTTTAAATTGTGAAAAATAAAGAGAAATAAGCGTATCTGAATTCACAAATTTCTTTAGCACAAACTTAGTGCCCATTTTTATTAAGGATTGCACACGTTATAACAATTACATTAATGTGCTACGGGAAAACATTATATTTACATATAATAAATGTCAACATCAAGGGGTTCTGAAAACGCTAATCATAACCATCTGATAAAGAATAAGTGAGCTACACAGTCATTGTTTCCATGTAAAATAAGCAGTTATGGAAATTTACAAGCTTCAATTTATTCAAGGCCTTCTCGCCATTAATTACTTATGACAACGAATTAATTAGCAATCAAATGTAAATGTTTTATTTACATTGCATTTGAACACCAGAACATACATACTGGATTACTATGCTACAGTTTGTTTAAGTAGTTGACTAATATTATAAAATATTTTCTCATAAAATTCGTTTTATTGCATTTTGTTGATTGTTTGCATTTATGACCGAGTTAAGACATACATAAACCCAACACAAGCATAGGTTTTATACGAATAATTGTAGAATTGTTGAAGCTTTTTCATATTGAAATTAACAACTTAAAACAGCATGGCCAAAAAATATATTATGCGCTTTTTGTCAATTTGTTCACATTCGTTTTCAGCCATCGAAGTAATGACACATGTCACTTGTTGGCATTTTTCTCAGAAACAAAATAAGCATGTGTCCTCGGACACTGATGCCCCCTCTGCTGCAACAACATATGTAATAACAAAGGGTCTGATAGAAATGGCCACAGGAAAACATCCTTTCTTAACGATCATCTATACATCCTGCTTGATCATCTGTGCAAGTTCGAAAAATCCGCCTGATAGTTTAGGAGGAGTTGATGCCACAAGATTTGGAGGACGTACGTATGGACGTACAGACGTACGGACGGATGAGTGCAACTCTATATACCTCCAACTTCGCAGGGGCATAACAACGACTGATGCATACCCATGGATATTCCCATTTGTCCGGCATTGAGATGACGTCACGGTTAAACAGGTGCTTCCAATCCCGGTTTCGGCCCCATTTCTTTCTAACATCCGGTGGCGGAGGCTGTGTCTCGTCACCATTTAGCCACTCTGTTAAAAATATAAGAAAGCGACGGTCAGACTTACAGTTCTTACTGCTCATTTGTCGCAACAACCATGTTGTTTGTAAATATGAGAAGGAGTGAAATCACTTAAGGCAAGTCACCGGAAACAGTGTCTTCGGTTACAGTTTTTAACATTTAACTTTTCTACAGCTGGAAAAACTTCACGATTGTCTATTACATTAACGTGCACATATAGAATGTAGAATATAATTTTGCGAAGTGCATAATAAGCAGTTTCGTCAGCTCAAATTAATGAGTCATAGTAAGTCACAGCAAGTATTAAGGTCAACTTCAAGACCTCGACACGCCTTAATAAGTCACGATTGGAAAGGCTAAGAATGGTGAGAGTCTCCTCACGATAATTTCGATTCCTTAATTCAGCGGGCCACTTATGTTTCTGACAGTTTGCACCTTATGATTATAATTTTCAAAAGTCCCTCTTATTGGATTCATCAGTGAAAATAATATTGCTTTCAATTTATAAAACTAAGAATTAATCAACTGAGAAATTGAGGTGCGTTCTGATTATACTGTTAAACAGTGTAATGTTTTTCTGAACTCTTAGTTCATTTCAGGTGTTAGCTTATTCGTGGAGGTTACTGAAGTCGCATTAATCCAATTCAGAATTCATGAAATTAAGTCATATTCAATACACAAACATATGTGCATATTTGTACATAATTTTAGAAAGAAAGTATACCTTTGAGAATGTAGTAGTAGAACTGTTTACTCCACAGCAGACCAGCATATGCCTGTCTCGCTATTCTACGCTCCTGCTTACCTCGGCACGAGATCACCTGTATTCATATAGGAAACATTATGTAAGTATTCAATGTTAAAATAATCTACGCAAAAAGTGAATTTACTTGCGTGGTATTCGCGCGTTTGCACCATGCTAGACCCCTCTCCCTCCAGCCAGTGAAAGACGCACCATGGGCTGAGAGCCGTGTTTGCAGTATAACTGTATGCATAAAAATAAAAATGTAGTAACTTAATGTGCGTTCGAAAATTAAAACCACGATAAAATGGTTAAATGGATATGACATGTAAAAGGAATGAAAGAAACGTACTATGTATATTCGTTCCGGACTGGTAAATCCGGCACTGGAGAAACTGTCTCGGTAAAGAGAGCATATGAATTTATTAGTAGTAATGTCATCGGAGTTTAGCAAAATTATGATCTTTAAATCCACTATTGAACCGAAAAGATTTCAATGCAAACTGATTTAGTTCCTGTAGTTAGCGTTTGAGATAGAGACAAAATGATAAAGATAAAACATATCTATTGGGTATCTGTCTGAATTGTTTACGATTAATACGTTTCTTGTATCAACAATTCAATCCGGAACTGCAGAAATCCGCCATTATTATTCCATTATTATGCAGTTACATCGAGATTTCAGCACAGAATGATTTTCCCTGATTTATCATAATATACATTTAAATATGATTACCTCATCATAAAACATTTCAGTTTCTAGAATTCTCTGTTCAAAAGTTCGGTCAAAACAATTGAACGAAAATGCCTGGTCCTTAGGTGGCGCTTCAGCCGAATGATACAGCCTCACTTTGATTACCGCTTCCTGTCCTGGTTCAAGTTCAAGAACGTAATGGCCGGCACATTTTGTTCCATATTTCTTCGGGTTAACTTTATCTTGCATATCTAAAAGAGCAGGTTTATTTAATACTAAATATTTTAAAAGTATAACAACGCCCGTATCAGCTGTTTGTGACGTTATTATAATCAAAACAATTGTTTAATGTCCGGTAGGTTTTGAGCTGCATTTACGGTATACATGCCCATGACAAAAGTTTCTTGAATGAGTCTCAAGAAAGAATATTAGAGCAGCAAAGTGCAAGGTGAGTCTTGGAATATTTGGAAACAATCCTATACAACGCTTTTCATTTGCATTATTTGACTGTATTCCAAAAACTATGTGTGACCCATTTTGTTGGATTACATTAAACACTGGGACCAGAACAGAGTCTTCTTTATAGTGGGGTGGTCTTAATTTTGGGGTAGGAATATTTCAAAACTGTCGAAAATGACTTAAAAGTTGCCTATTATGGCGGTGGTCTAAATTTCGGAGTGGTCTTGGTGAGTATACTGTACTATGAATTTCCTCACCATGTATCACATAATCGTGGAAGGCATCTTTTACATATCGGGACTGGTTTTTCACCCCATAAAGTTTCATGTAGTTTGTTTCATTTTCTGTGAACAGTATGGGCACTTCCTCTTCATCCGGCCCTGGACCAAACTCCATCCGGAACAAACCTGAAACAGCGTGGTCCAATGTTAAGCTAAACAATGCATGTGAGTAGTTACGAATGAGGAAAATAATGATCAAATCCGGCAATAACAACGGCAACTAATGGAACGCTTGCATAATAACGGCAATTTATGATACACTTTAATAATAACGGTAATTTATAATTCACTTAATAATAATGGCAATTTATGATACATTTCTATAAAACCGAAAATTAACATAATATTATATGATACACTTCCGGCAAATATCATGATGCTGGAGTCAAATTTTACAAGATGTCATTTGTATAAGGTATCTTGTTTTGGAACATCCGATTTTATCGCATACTGAATTCTTTCTCTTGTCGCTTCGAAATTTTATCAATAATTCATACCCAAATGCTAAGCTTAAATAATTTTGTCTGTATGTACATGTATAGATTTCGATGTCAGTTTGTGCAATGGATGGCAGTTAGTGTTCTCTTATGGTTAGAGGTCAATTCAGGTGTTCATTTGGGCAATCGTAGGGTAGTTACATGATAATTTCCAAGTTTCCGGGAAGATCCCTGTGAAAATTAAATATTGCTGCTTAAAAGGGGGTTCGGTATGAGCTACCACACTGAACCGCTCTTGATCCGCTCATATTATTACACATATTGTGTAATACACAACATAGAAGTCGCATGTAGCCATACAATAATTAATGTTCTCTGCGATCTTACCCTCATCATGTCCGTTCTTTGCATTGATACCTCCCGGAGATGGAGGGGGTGTCAGACCATGGTGATCTCCGGGCTCCATCTCCTCGACGTAGCGGTCCATACTGTTCAGTCGTGCTCGTTGCTGGGCCTCACCTGTAAATGTATTCAACATTTAACTAAATGTGGTTGTGGTGTAAAATTACTCAGTTTGGATACGCTCAAGTATAAAACAAAGTACTTGGCCCACGTTGGAATCATTACTTGCGCAGAAAAAAAAACGTGTAACAGTTCATCACAGATGCCGACATTCAACACTGTTTCCATCCAGACTTCAGAATCTGCTAGAAAATGGCAATTTAGAAATAGTTATTTACTTGTAAAGGAATAAAACTACTTAAGATAAAAACAATTGTGTTTAATAGGTAATGGCTGAATTAGAAACGACTTTATAAATAAACAAAAAATTAGGGAATTACTGACTGATATAACATGATTAATCCAGGTTAAATAAAATATATAATGTTTAAAAAATTAATTAATCCTTTTTTCACCTGAGTAGATATGAAAGGTGTACAGCATTAGTTTAGTTTAAATGTATATATCGGGAACAAATACCGAAAAGACAGTTGTTTAAAGCAAGTGTACGATTTGTAAGAGTCTTGCTGTTCTGATAATGAGTAATACACGACATGCTATAACGAACTGAAGAATTAAAGATCACTTCTTATTTTGATGACGAATCATTCATTATATGTTGCCATTAGACAGCAATCTGCCCATTGACAGCGCTTTTTTGAAATGATTAAATCAAATTTAAGGGAACTAAATAAAAAGAACTGCAAGTTTTATAATTTTATTTGTGACGAATACAAGTTCGGAACAAGTCATCAACTGACTATAGGTATCAATCCATTGGGAGGTTTCAAAGTTAAAGACCACTGTAAAATGACTACCACTAATCATCCAAGTTAAAGGGGACACTTAAGCACTGCAAACCTGGGTCAAGTCGACTATCCAAACAATGAAGTGGGTGACATTAAAACATTTCAATTTGTTTCATGTTTTTCCAGTTAAAAACGAGTCAGTTTATTATACATAAACTGGAAGAAACTGAAGTTAAGTGAACATCATGATCTTAAGTAAGAAGTCAAACAAGCAAATTCGAAAGGATAATGTATGGAAAAGTATTTTGGAAGAAACTATAGTATTATAGAAATTTAAACCTTTACTATTTTTACTTTGTGTAAAACATTTCAGAGAGAAAATGAACTTGTTAGAAATGAAGAAAATACATATAATTGTCTTTAACAGTTTTCAGTTTAAAGTTACTTTCTCGAAAGATCTAAAGCCATGGTCAGATTATATTCCACCTTTATGATGACTTTAGAATGCCTAAGCCTTCATGAGTAGAATAGCTCTGTTTATTCTTCGAATAGAAGAGATAAAAGGAATATCGTTCAATTTCGTCAAAAATCAAACAGAGAAATATAATGCCTTCAATACGGAGAGCATTCATATATTTGATGATGCAAATGGGTATGAGAATAATACAACAAAGGTTTTCCTGCCACATCTTCTGCAGCATCTGTTTGTTATAATCATGATGATAATTATAATAATGACAACAACAACGGTGCTTACAAATCAGATATTGAGGCTATGATGATGATGATGATGATGATGATGATGATGATGATGATGATGATGATGATGATTCGAGACGAGACCGGATGAACCAGACCAGAACAGACATGACAAAACAAGAAGATTAATGTTGCTGGTGCAGAAAAAATAATGACGATGACAGTAGTGGCGGCTGCGGATAAGACAACAACGACGATACGACGATGATAATGATTATGATGATGATGGTAACGATGGTGATGACAATGAACAGGCCGAAGAGGAGAAGGATGACGATGATGATGATGATGATAATGATGTATTAATATCAGAATGGGTAGAAAACAGACACAAGCTAATTGCTCATTTATCACGGTTCTATTTACCTTTGACAACCAATCCGTTTAAAGTTACCGTTCCTTTAAATAACAAAGTTAAGTGTACATTTACAAATAAAACAGAACAATATAATGTCACCTCAGCAGTTCCATTTTCATACTAAATAGCCTGCTCTAAACAATAAAGAAAATGTGATAGTCCATTCAGTCACCACCCAATTTACTTTTAAAGATAGCTGTAGAAGCTTTGCACCAACATGGGAAGAACATAAATCCCAAGACACGATTTTCGTTATTCTTACCGAAAGCACGCGAAGGTTAACTTCATGGGCATTTTATGTATAAAATCAATGACCCATAGGTCCACTGATCACCAGTTGCAATCAGGTGTAACACATCCAGTGCATCTAAGAGTATTTAAGTGAAAGCAGCCACCTATATTTAATATTAACCTTGGGTTCTAGACTCATAGGATCAAAAAAGTTAGAACGGGACATAGTCAGCAACCTCAATGGCAACTGACTGGTTAAAACTATGACTGTTTCCTAATGCTACATTTTGAAAAAAATGGTACACTGTCATACTTTTTATCTATTTTGTGCTTTAGGCTAGTAAACGTTATATACAGAACTTACCTAGCGTAGGATGCTCACATCGCACCATACCATAACCGTCCTTCTGTAAAATGGGCTTCCAATCTACATTGCTCTGAAAACAGAATCCGTTACTGAAACAGGGAAGTTAATTTCACTGCTCACCATAACTGCATGCTATGAAAGCTGGGTGTATCGGGTTTAGCGGATCCGCAAATACACCAAGGTGTCCGTCCATTGATTATCTCAAAGGACGAGCTTTTAACCAATCTCCTTCGCAGAGTTGTCATTCCTTACACTCACTTTACGTGAATGTAATGAGCCGATAGTGTAAGAGGGTGGCTTTTAACTGGATTTAGTATTCTAGTCCTTATTCCATGCGTTTCTTTCAAAGAATTTATTTTTGTTGAATGATTAATATTGAGCATGTTTGGTGATCATTACCTTAAAGGGGCGGGATTTCCTCCATTGTACCCTAATTAGAACAGTAACAAATTCGTCACAGAAAGCTAATAATGGAATGACAAATCTTGCCCATATGGTGCAACGAAGAAATGGTTAACAGAAGACCTAGCGAAAATTGAAACATCAGAAAACGCGAAAATAAATATTCGCGAATAAGTTTGACCTTTCCAAAACGCAAATACGAATTGGTTTGCAGTATTTAACATTTAAAGAATGTCATTAAGCAACCGAATCTATGATAGTGCATATTTACCAAGAGAAAATCAGAAACAAACATGTTACTGCTTCATAACAACGGATAATTTTTAGAATAAAATCACTTACATCACAGTTGTCTCCCCAGTTCCAGGCATTACGGAACCACAGTGTGGGTAGCACGTGAATCGTGGCTTTTTCCGGGCCTCGGTTACATATTGTATACCTCCCTAGGATATCGTTAGGGCCTCCCTTACAGTACTCGGCAAACACGTCAAAGTATCTATTCTCTTTGAAAACACCTGCAACGGAATACATTATCTAAAAGCTCAAGATCATAAAACTTAAACAGGAGACCAGTCCCTAATCCAAGCATCCGATTGGCTGAAATAGAGACAAGTCTCCATTTTCAGCTAATCAGATGCTAGAGATTTGAGACTGGTCTCCAGTTTCAATTTTATGACTTTGGAAAAAAACTACACTGCAAACGTGAATGAAGGTAAAGCACATATTTTATTCTCCCAAGTAATAGCTAAAATTTATAAATTTAAATTTCGTTCAATGAATGAAATTTAAGTATAGGTATCTACTATCTGCTATATACAACTCTGCTTACAAACATTTCTGTGGTGTATCCTTACTCATGTGGACAAAAAGAATGTACTAACATGTAAACAGAAATACTACATAAGTCATTCGTTTTTGACCGCATTTCTGATGTTATGCAGAATTCAGCAAATTATAAATATAGATGCAAATTTACTCTCTCTCTCTCTCTCTCTCTCTCTCTCTCTCTCTCTCTCTCTCTCTCTCTCTCTCTCTCTCTCTCTCTCTCTCTCTCTCTCCGTCTCCATTTTCCGTTTTATGATTTTCTGAGAATGTTCAGACTGTATCTTCGGTCACTTTCATTATGATTGCACTCACCTGTGTCTAGCAGCTCGTATTCCGGGTCATGTACCGAGCGTCTGGCGTTTTCCCTTTCCAGCTGAGCGTAGGGGAACTCTGCCTGTGGGTATTTGTACAGGGCCTTCATATAGGAATGTGTCGGTGTGTTGTCAAGGTAATAATACAGTTCTTTCACGTCTTCGCCATGGTTACCCTGGAAACATTATTTTAGCCATATTTCAATTTATCTCATGTTCAACTTGACCAGTTCAGAATATAAGAATCATTCTTTGTACATGCCATGTTCAAATGAGATAGCGTGGCTTGTGGGTATTAAAAGGCTCTGGTTAAGTTAGCTCCATTTTGTATACTGGTCTCCATGGGAGACGATCTTGAGAACCAACCAAGCCACTTTCTTACCTTAAATCGGACAAACTTCGTATTAAGAAAAATATTAGTAAAGACAAGTAAATATCAAAATCGTAATACCACTTTGCCAGTCCTTTTCTGATCGTATGAGTCAACTACATGTACATGTAAACAATTTGAGCAAATCATTGATACATTTATGCAACACACTGTACAATTTACAATGACAAGAAACGTGTAGGCCTACTATAAACATTTGAACGTTTTGTGCCCAAGGTTATAAAACAGAGCATGGAAACCAGTCTTAAATCTCAAGCATCTGATTGGCTGAAATGGCGACTGGTCGCCATTTCAGCCAATCAGATGCTTGAGATTTGAGACTGGTTTCCAATCTGAGTTTTTTAACCTTGGGCCTTGGTGTCATGTGAACTGAAAAATCGTTAGCACATAAAAATGGTGTACCTGGTGTCCGGTGAGACCAAATAGCCTCTCTTTGAGAATGGGATCCTTGGTATTCCAGAGGGCCAGAGAAAGACACAGTCTGCACTGTCTGTCTGTGATCCCCAGCAACCCGTCTTCACCCCAGCGGTAAACCCGCGACCGTGCTTGGTCATGTGTGAAGTGGCTCCAACTGAAACATTATAACACAGCGTCACAAATGCTACCTGTGCATATCCTTATCAGCCTGCACATCCTTGTAGTCTGAGCTATATAAACACTATTCGCTTTAAGATTTACTATGGAGTTTCTGACCGAGAAGAGAACAGTGTCGACCAAGATCAAAATGCAAGGGTGTACAAACTTATCTTCACGTTCACTGGTCGCCCATGATATAAAGGCCAAACCTCAAGATATAAATGGTTAGGCGATGGTAACCATTTTCACGTTGAACTACAGTAAAACCCTTCATTAAGACCACCCTCGTATCGAGACCACCCCAGTATTTAGACCACTTTTTCAGTGTCACTTTAAACAGTTTTGCATTATTTTACACCCCGAAATAAAGACCACCTCACTATTAGGAACAATACTGCCCAGTCCCAAAGGGGGTCTTAATAGCGGGGTTTCACTGTACACTTAATTTTGTCTCATGCAAACATTTATTGTTAAAACTGATGAAGGAAAACCGTGAAATCTTGAGTTGTGGCCCGTGGCAGTCAGTACTCCCGACTCTGATATACTAAAAACTGTACAAACATTTCAAGTGGGTGTTTTTAATCCAGGTAACAAGCATATTTAAACAGGCTACATGCACTGATAAGAGGAAAGCAAAACATTAAAAAGATTGTATTACTCTAGCCGAATCATTTGTAATTTGTAAATTCTTGGAACATGATGCTTATCTTATTTAAGCCGGGTTACACACATATATCGTATTGGAAAAAAACTACCAATAATTCGAGACTCGTATTAATTATCTTCACGAAAATTTTTAAAATTTGTAAATACTGAACTCCGCGTTCCATCCAAGGCCATCCGGCACACTCCCACTGATATCAAACTCCACTGATGCCGTAGATATGAAATTTTGTTTCTGCAAAATTAACAATTTACGGAACGTTCTTTAAAGTTGTTAAGAACAGGTTATCATTTTAATGGCATGGAGATCAGTGGAGTGACCTGATATGATGACGGTTGTGTCCAAAATCATAAGTCTGAAACTGGAGACCAGTCTCAAATCGCAAGCATCTGATTGGCTGAGTAGAGACAAGTCTTAATTTTAGACAACTTACGCTTGAAGTCTGAGACTTGTACACATTCTTAGTGTTATTAAGCCCAGCTAGTTCAGCAAGACGGTTATATATACTAGTTATATATATCCCAACGATTACCCGAATGTTTAAAATAATTGCAATGTGCAGCTGTAATTCATCTTTCTGCGACAACGATAAATTGATAGCATAAAACTGAATTTATTACTGAAGAACATGACTGAGAATGATTCTAATTTATCTGTACGTAGACGCGAATTCCAGAAAATCCGGGCAAGGCTTCTACCTGTTTGAACTGCCTAGTGTTTGTCATAACTGACATGTGTGTTAACTGGGTAAATTGGCAACGAAAATTGGTAAATATTGCTTTTCTGTCAGCAACATCTGCACTTTATGCATGCTGGTTAATGTTTCCCGGTAACGAATCAACTTCTAACCATTAAGTCGGCGTTTTGGGCAAGTTATTACAATAATCCAACATGTATAAATGTAATTATATCGACTGAATTAGACCAGTTTCTAAATCAAGAAGGTTTAAAATGATTAACTCACTCTCCCTGTTAATACTGAATACTCATAAAATTGTGACCGAGAACTTTCCTTGACTTACAAAAGCTGCAAACTTTGCGTACTTCTCCCACTCACTTGAACGGAGAAGGGTCACTCATAATCATAATTCCTTGCCAGACACACAAGCCAACCAGTTCCCCTTGCCTGCAAACCGCTACACGGTTCCTAAAATGTTCTACCCTTTCTTTATAATAAAATTACTGCGTGTCCGAGTTTATGAGATGCAGCCCAATCTATATGACCAATAAAACCTTCCTCACGTAAAAAGGCAATTTTTCATGATTTTGTATAATAAAAAGGAACATCATGACATTTTTCTGTCTGGCATAATTTTTGCCCTTGGACTGGGGGGCACCAAGGTATGACCCTTCCACCTGTGGGTCTACACTGGCTCCACGAAAAGTCGTACCCAAGGCTCTGAAACATCCAACAAGTTTCAACTACCAGCGAAATTACAAAGTAATACATGTACTCTTGATATAAAGCGGAAAGAAAACTAGGTCATGATTTGTAATACTATAAATACTGGTTTATCTCCTTTTACACACATGTAAAATTTAAACATGTTTTGATTTAAAGTTTACGTAAAAATGTGCATATCCATCTGCAGTTAAATTCTTGTTATGTTACGAAAATGAAATCAAAATTAGTTCACCGAAATGTTTAAAGTAGAGCTATGTCGGTCACCTAAATAGGGTATGTCAACAATGAGTGTCCTCAAATAAACTTACTTGTTTACAAAGATGTCATTTAAGGTCATTTATTCATAGTCTTAACGTACTGAATTTGTGTAACGGACAGGGCTATAACTAAGGTTTTTGTAATTTCATTCACTGCCCGAGTTGATTAACTCATTAGCGAACTGTAGGCCCCGGTCAGATTCTACAGATCTGCGGCTTGTTTTGTGTCAACGCTCACACTTTTAGTCTTGTCTTTAAAGCTGGTTAAAAGTCAAGGTTAATCATTCACAAAATTAATTGCTTAATGAGCAAATAATGGAACGGCTACGAAAACGCTCTCTGCAAAACTTTTAAAAGTGTAGACCCATATCGACCTTAACCTCTGCTGAACTAAACCAATTAATATGTAACACATTCTTCAATTTAGTGGCACTGTGACTGCTTATAATTGGTAATATAAGCTTAATCAGATAGCATATGGTTCCGACCTTTAAACTGTGACCCTTCTTTAACACTTTTCAACACTGGATTACTTGGAAGACCAGGTCGATCATGTTAAGGTAACGAACTCAAAAAAACAAACACACCCAACCCGACACGATATTTATATACAAATACACACATTTTAATACATTATCTGTCTTCAACCTGTTAGTATACTTTCTATCAATCTTTTGTAAATAGCATATTTCCCCACGTTTGTAACACGGTTTCAGGACTAACTCAACTGCTAACTAGGCCACAATTTAGTCATTATAATACGCATAGATCTTTTTCTCGAAAAAAAATAGCTGGAAGGTTGACAAAGTCATACTGCCGCTCGGACGTGAATAATTCTACCCCTTCCACCGCAGATTCATAACTTCTTTATTCTGTTAAAAGCATGCTTCCTCACACTGACAGGCATAGTGCATACATGTATACTCTTTATATTTATACTCGATTAAGGTGGTCTGTATATAATTTTAAAGGATTAGTATTTTTAAGTTTCTCGGCACCCGCTGTATATTTCCTGACGAGAAGTTTGATCCCTCTATAGCTGGGTATTGGACCCCCAGCCGCCCCCCCACCAAACAACGCCCACACACACATGATGGCAGCGTTTGCTAGTTTTTCCTATTCAATCTCCCTTCAATTTCGCGGACTTAAATTTTCGAGCTACCTGCATTTGAGCAAGCATGGTCGATCTGTATCAGAGTATCGTAAAAATACTTTGTTTATCGTGAGTTATACTTTAATATCTTTAAACTGTACGAATTGACATCTGCGCGAAGCAGTTTTAGCGGATTCTGCGCGAAAACTTATGACAGATCACATTAATCATATCGCTGATGTTCATAAAATTAATTTTATGGGTAACATTTAAAAATTCCGATTCAGAACACCTTCCGCAACCCTTCTTCCAAAATAAAAGGGAAATAATCCACGCTACTTACCAGTCCCCGTCCCCTGAGTAGTCCTCTCTGACAGTACCCCACTGCCTCTCGGACAAGTAGGGGCCCCATCGTTTCCAGTTCTTATGACGGACCTTATCTTCCTTTAATCGCTTGGCCTCTAATCCAGCCATTAAAATCCAGTTACTTTATCCGAGTTAAAAATAAACATACGCACTATAATAATATTAACACAGGAATAACATTTTCCTATTATTCCCATCCGTTTTATATTACACTATAAAGACCTTGACCTTTAATCAGCTTTTAATTAATTTCCGCATTTAAAAATACTACTGTGACTGTCCTATTTAAACTCTCACAGAATACTCTCAACTAGATTATCTCGGTCAATAAATCAGGTATGTAAACAAACCTATCACGCTTTAACATGTTATTTTTCTCTGCTACATACGATCTCCACACCACTCACATATAATGTTACAGAAGTGTCTTGTCTGTTCGCTTTTTCCTCACAGATATATTAGTGATTTATTGTACCATAACTTTGTTTACTCGTAAACAATGCCACTTGAAAATTATCAACGTTACTAGTATATATATTTCCGACAAGCAAACTTTAGTGAGCAAAACACAATCTGAATAACTTGATGATCCTCATTTCTTTCCTGCTAGTGGCCGCGTAAATAATCCGACAGATTTACTGCAGCAGTGTTACTGTACTTATACCACATGCTGTTAAAATTCGGTCAAAGCCATTGTTAATTTATTCGACATCTGTTGGTCTGTGACTAGTTTATGTTCTGTCGATAAAACATATAAAACAGTCATGACATATATGCACTGAGTTACCGAACGAAAATTCGGTTAAATATGCAAGCTGATCTCTTGTCTTGTAACGTAAACAGATCTTTCCACATTCGCTATCAAGTGTGTCAAGTGTGCACTATTCAAACAGTGCAGTGTTGTATAATACTTCTTTCAAGCATTTTACGTTTATAATTAACTTCTTATGAACAGTGGTTAAAATTTAACGACACAATGAGCAAGCAGGTTTAAAAAGGAAACGGGCCCTTCCCCACATATGGGTCGTATCCCAGTGACTCGAGCGAGGATTTAACCTAGATCGCTTTTTTCCCAGATTCGGATTCTTACCATAAGCATTAGACTCATTCCTGTCCCTATTGCAAAACACGCCAATATACTGTAAATCTATGTAAATGGTATTTATTACATTTTGGGTCCTGACTACCGTTTTTAATCGCCGTTTTCATTTCAGTTAAGCTCTTATTCAGTGTAGATTTAATCCGAATCAATTACTTCTACCGACGAACCAAGCAAAAAATCTTGTTACAATGTCCCCTCCCCCTGCCCCAACCCCCTCCTTTAACAATTATTTGCATTGCCGGGGGGCGGGGCCGAACCCATATGCCCCGTGCATACATGTACTTGTATACTTGTAGTTTAATGAGTATAATGTCACTTTGAGACGATCTGAATCAAAAACTTCATGTGCGTTCCTTGCCTGAACAATGACAACCGGAAAAGACCCATAGACCTATACAGTCTGAACATTTTTCATGGCGCTTAATGATTTTTTTTTGGCTGGGCCATAATTTCGCACTGGCAGCTCCGCTAGGGATTAATTTTGTGCAGTTATGTTTTTTCCTTTAGGCTAAGTATATACCCTGGTGCAAAAAATTTACGTGAATGTAAGTATATGAAATTAAATCCCGCGCGAACATGCTGTATTACGACATGTATT
This sequence comes from Corbicula japonica, assembly GCA_038501625.1. Lineage (NCBI taxonomy): Eukaryota > Metazoa > Mollusca > Bivalvia > Venerida > Cyrenidae > Corbicula > Corbicula japonica. The sequence goes on along the minus strand of JAZAYU010000645.1, from coordinate 146,218 downwards.
TTTTAGGTCTGATAACCTTGTTCATTATTTAGTAGTTTTCCTTTCCAAAATACAGGCTCAAAACATGAAAAATGTACAGAAGAAACTTCCATTCATTTAACTGTCTCAATCCTTAATGCATAAATAAGCTGGAGAATTATTCGAAGCTAAAAATAGTCATCATTTTACTGGCGGACATTCAACTTTGCCGAAGACGCAAAGTTCGAATTAAAATAGTGTTGTTACCATGTTATAACTTTTTTTACAAGCAACAAATACGTTTTAGGATTTAATTATTATTAACTATCGTTAACCAGAAATCTGGACTAACGATTCATGCGTTAACAAAACAATAGTAGATAAATCATCGCCTCACAGCTCCGTCACAGCTTACCTCAGTTACTGAAAAAAATATTTGATTCTTAAATATTAAATATTACTGCACGCAAACTTTGCTGCCTATGGATTTAAGCTCAGCGGGGTTATAGGTTCGAGTCCATCACTCGGGACTTTGTGACCGAGATCGTTTAAGAACGGTTATCAGCAGAGAGTGTCCTCCTATAACCTGTTTACCGGACGCCAAAGAGAATAGGAATTGGCGAGATAAGGGTGTATATGAAATTTCGCCCGAAAGGATGTGTGACGCTTTATTAAATAAACAATATACTTGCTATTCAAGTATTTGACACAAAATTATAAATAATACTATCTATAATCAACGAAAAAAATCAAATCTCATCTTTATGTGTACTCATTCATCACTGGCCTTAATGTAAGCCGATATTTCAGTACCATATATCGTTTGATCACGTACAAGTGCAAAGCGTTGTCCCATCTTTCTCTGTGATGTTTAAGTGCGGTATGAGAGGCATGCGACAGATACGTCATACTTAAGTTCATTACAAATCTGTGATCATTTACGAATTAGAATAATCAAAAGTACCATGTTCTGTCTGAACCGTGTAGCCATACATTGTTATAGTGCTATTAGAGCATCGTGCAGAAATCATACATTTCTCAACAGGTCGAGTACTTTTATTTACTATTTATTTAGGTAAATTTGATGACTTCAAACGAGTTATGAGGTGTAAGTGAAAGTGCAACGTCGAATGATCGACGAAGTTACAAAACGAATATGTTGTTTCTGTGATTGCTTCAAGCCCTCTCCCGCCTTCTACTAGTGCATAAAAGGTTGTGGCTTTTTCTGGTAGGGAAAGACCCAGGTGCCCCCATATGGCAATGTCTCAGGTAGTGCTTTCAGTGACAGCATGGGAATGTGCTGATTCATTCAATGAGTTGACAAAGTATTTAATATTCCTCTTAAGAAGCCTTTCTGACCTCCTGGTTGTCTTCGAAATTACGTGTTACACTTTTCGTACTGCAAAGTTGTACGCACGCGTTGTCAGATTTGCGTTTTTAAGACCACGCTCAGAACAATATTGCTTTAAACCGAGGTGTATCAGTTTGCGTTTGTATGTAAATAAGTCTTTTTGATTACAAACTGCTGCGCAGTTGATACAGAATGTAAGTGTTTGTTAGAGGACACAAACTAGGTACAAATGTTTCAATAGCAAAGCACTGTCCTTGTCGAACTCAGTCACAATGTTTGCCAAAAACAAACATTTCAATAATAAACAGTAAAAGAACAAACTCCTTGCAGCTATGATTTGCAAGTACCATACATTCAGAAAAATACATATTCAATTAGTGAATAATCTTTATTAGTATGCATTATTGTTGTAATTATGGAGTACAGTAAATAAATGGTGGAATGAATATCATAACGTTTATTACAACAATTATTTGTCATTATGATGTTAATCTAACATTAAATGTTTTGTTGGAATACACCCTAGTGTTTTTCCAGACATATAAACTGTACATTGCATGATGGAACTTTGCACATTCATGAACCTGATGGCTTGTGGGTAGGGAATATCTGGAAAATGCATGGCAGTTGGCAGACTTGTGTTTCAGCTCAGGCTCTAATGCAAGATTTCCTTGGGTCACCCTTATACATTTACATTTGGTAATTTCCTATTTTCTGGCTGAAATCCCAATAAAAATATAATATTGCTGCCCCAAAAAAGAGGGTTCAGCAAACCCTCTATACACCATCTTGAACCACTCCTGTCAGCTTTCTGAAGAAAAAACTTGCTCAAAAGTGATAATTGAACATATTAAGTGTTCTATCCCTATTTTCTAGAATGAGTTGGGACTTCCAAATTCCATGTTTCTAGAAACTAGAATTTGATTATGAAAATCTTAAAATTATTTCTAAAACTAGATCTTTTACAGATTGGAGGCATATCATTTAATAAAGCTTTGTCTATGAGCTTTTGTTCCTTGCACTTGCTCTCTCGAGTAAACCCTAGTACATTGTAGTTACTAAGATCTAGGAATTTTCATGGAATGTCTGGTTAATACATCACATTAACAAGTACTGTTTAACTTTCAAATAGTAAGCCGAGTATCAGAATTTTCTGCAGTAAGAAACTCTACAGCTGGTAAGTGAATGTTAGCTGGCTTCCCTTCAGATTTTCGTCCACAAGTTTATCAACCAGTTCACTCTGAGCTACAGTAAACCACTCCTTCCAGTTGCCTACTTCACCTATAAGCAAACATAAAAAAAAACAGCGAATTAATATCCATATGTGACCCAACAAGACAAATGGGGATTAAACCCTATGCTACTGGTGTCAGCCTGCACAGTCTGATCCGGATCTACACTGTTTACAATTCAGCCCGAGCAACATTTTGAATGCATCTAGCAATTTAGATCCTTTTCAGTTTTACAATTGTATGATGGTCAACATCAAAAGGGAAGTCAATATGTCCCATTTGTCATAGTTTATTTACGTTGTACTCTTTATCGAGGAAAATTTGATTTGCAAACAAGCTGTTGTCATTCTCAATTCATTTCAATCTATAAGCATGAACAATAGCACTTGTTTCCACATACCATTATTATGTTTATAAAACTCTCTAATTTCTAGAGTTTCATTTGGTTGTGTTACAGTAAGACATTAAAATGGGCTGACCAAGTCTACTTTACAAGAGAATCCGTGCATATAATCTCAATAACTTTTATAGAAGACATTGTATTTCGGCCTTCTAGCAAAACATGATTGGCTTATTATTATTGGTATTTCAAGTTTTTACTTTTTAGTAGAATCTTCGAAAAAAGACCAGCCTTGCCATAAAAAATATCCTATTTTGAAAGGCTGAGTTTATTATTGCCCTAAAACGCTTAGCTTGAATGATATGATTTAAAGCAAGTTCAATGGCAATTTGATGATAATTGGAAACAAGAATTGTCTTTGATTTGACCTATTGACCTAGTTTTTTGACCAATGATGACCTGATTTTGAAACTGCTCAAAAAACAATCTAGACAAACATTTCAAGCATGTTTAATGATAATCAACTGAAAAATGTGGGTCCTTTTGCATTGACTATGAATTCCAAATAGACAAAGCAAAATAAATTTAAACTCAGTCTTAATAGCTCACTAAAATCTGGTACTTTTGGCAGGCTGGTTTCTTTTTGGAGGTGGTCTTGAGAACACAGATAAATTTTGTCTCACCATGAGTAGAAAGAACTGTTCAAGAAAATCTGTAGTATGGGATATCTGAGTTTCCTTACTGACTTTCATCTTCTGCTCAAGTAAACAAGTTTTTTTAACTAAATATTTTCTAATTCTGAACGTGCCAGCTGAACTTCCCTACTTAGGGCTATTCCAGTTAAACATATATCTTACCCCAGGACGGCAAAATAAAAAAAACTTCTGTTGGGGGAAGGTCCTGTAAATAAAAAACTTCTAATGGGGGTGGGAAAAATAGGGTTTTCACTTCTAAAGGGGGTTGTTATTTTTCCGGTTAAAAAACGGAAAACACGATAGTTTGGTGGTATAATTTAGCGAAGATTAGGCGAGAAAACTGTCGGCGTGCGCGGCGAAAAACGTCGGCGTGCCGGACGATATGAATAGCAGCGAGTGACTTCTATTCCCGTTACAAGAAACGGCGCAAATTAAGATGGCTAATCGGTTTTCGTTCGAAATTTCTAAGGGAGACTTCCAAAAGTGGATGCAAGCAATCGGCAGTACACGCAGCAAGGAGTTAACAGAATCCACGATGCCACCGCGGACAGTATTATATTTGGGAGGGGGGGGGGGGGGGCGGACAAGTTTTCGGAGGTCATCGCAATTCCACTGGGATTGTCTACTTATTCGAGCGGACACAAGATACAAGATACAAAATTTTATTTAAAGTCGGTGTTTACATAACAGAGCACAACATTAGCTATGAATAGCTATTGACCGACACAGCTCTGCAGGGGGTAAAATTAAAATTTAACATCGCGACATTGCGGTGATGTACCGCGTAGAAGTGTGGACGCTCAATATTTGATTAGAAAGGCAATCAAAACTTTCCAGTGTTTATTTTTAATTCAGTTTAAATATTAGATCTAATTACCATTTTCATACTCTCAGTAAATTGATGTTCTATAACCGTTGAAATAAATGAATATTGAAATTTTGGTAAGAAAACTACTAATTATGACTATTTCAAGTCAAATTCAAACTAATTGAATGATTAAGATCAGTTTATATTGGTTATTTGGAGTAATTTTAAACAAAGACATCAGAGTAATGTGAAAATCTATCACAAGCGATATAGTTTTGGATACATATGTTCCCGCCAAATCTCATCGCGGGACGCACATGCGTATACATGACCGGAGCTGACGGCGGGATAAAAGACAGGGTCTGTATAAAAAGCATGCTTTATTGTGTATTTTTATATTGTATTTCCAACAACACTGTTTTTGTTTTTTTCCTTATGAAGCTTTTTAGTATTGAAAACGAATTCCGGCAGAATACCTTAAACATTTGGCGCTAAAATGCGGAGCTCCGGTCATGTATCCTCGCGTGCGTCTCGATGCGATCGATAGCTATCTTTTGATAGGAACATTAATTTCAATTTCCTTTATATTAATTAAAATATCTGAGTAAAATACCAGTGCGATAATCCGTTGATGTGTTTTGTTTTGGCTTTGAAGCATGCAAGCTTATTCGTTAAGTAGTTTATTTAGAACTGACTTTTGAAAAAAATATTTTATACACTCACGCTCATCTCAATACAGTGCTGTTATACTATAAAGCTATTACTTTCAAGAGTTACACTTGATATTTGTCCAATATAAACAGAATAAAAAGAATCGTACAATGTCAACGGGAAATGACCTCTTCTTGACCAAACGGAAAGTGCCTACTGTCAGTATGTGAAAGGGAGATCACTTTTCCAAACTTGCTAAAAATTGGACCAACCATTGGATAATATGACACCTGGTGAAATCTTTTGTAAAAGATCGTACATTTTTTTAATAATCGAAAGCCAGTTCAGTACAGAAAGGATGCTACAACGTCTAAATTAGAAATGTTCGTTTTCAAAAGAGGATGTACACTTGTTATGAATGTTGATAACTACACGTTAGATCTGTGACCGAGAAATGCATTATTCTGCTCGCAAGTAGCGTGCCATTCATGCGAATCTTTCCTAGAGAAATAAGAAAATCAAAATATTACCACCCACGACGAAAACTTTCCACATGCTGCGCGCAAAAAGCGTGCATTTCGTGTAAATCATCTCAATTTTATTGCACACGTCTGACGTATTGTTACTTGTACGTCATCATATGTGTATGATGTAAGCGGCGAACAAACAGCGAATTTCGAGCAAATCATCATGTGTGTTTTTTACCGCAAAAAATCCAGACATCTTAAACTAGGTCATATTTTATGACGTTCCACGTCGCGGACACGAACACGGACGCGGAGGTATGGAATATACCCAACGATATCTTTGGTGAGTGAAAAATCGCGGACACGGACGCGAACACGGACACGGATCACGCATCGCGGAATTATGGAATACCGGCCTAAGTCAGCTCATTGAAGGGGATAAAAATTACTCTGGTCACGATAAAAAAAATCGCGTGTACATGTATTTGCTGTTTTCTACTTTTTGTTTGCTGAAGATATTCTTGAAGGATCAGCTGTTTTCATAATATTATTTTTATTTATAACGGCCTTAATCTGTTGAACAGCAAGACCAACGGCGCTTTAGAGATGGACCTCGTTTTCTCCAAAAAAAATTGAGCTGACCCCTCTTACAAAAATAACGATATTTTTGGGTCTACACGGGAAAACGCATGAGTTTTTTTTAATTTCTTTGACTGAAACCGTAATCAGTTTATCCAAAACGAATAACTACCAAAAGAGTGGGCGGGACTGTTGGATCATATCTAAATGAGGGCTTTCTATCAATATCATTTGATGTCTGTCCTGTCCTTTGGTAAATGAAGTCACTTTAAACGTATGAATGGTAGGTCTGTTTGACTTTTATATAAATATGAGGAAAAACTATGCAAAAAATGGCAGCTGTAAACATTTTTTCATCCATTTACACTGGCAATGTCCTTGGGGGTAGATTTATGTATGTAAAGGATAACTATAAAGTCACGTGGTGGTAAACTTAATACTAATATGGCAAATTAATATGAACTCACCAGTCATGAAACATGTATTCATGAATGGTGTTCAACATTTAAAAAAACTTCTAAGGGTTAAAAATATACACCTGGAAAAAAGTTAAGCACCCCCGACTTTTTTTTCAACCCACCTATATTCAAAGTTTCACAATGTGAAATTGTCATGTGTTTTTTCCTTTCTGTGAACTACTTTAGATAATATTGATCATTATGTGTCAGAATAAAACAATATCATAAAAAAATAACAAAATTTTATTAACAAATGAGATCATTGAAATTCATATGACTTTTTCACAATATCTCAGTCCTTCACAAGTATTGTCATACAGAGTTCATAAACACTGAATTTAATTCATTTTTCACTTCAGTAGATCAATTATCATCATAACAAAATTCGTATCACAGATAAATGTCAATATCGGGTGTATCCGCCATTTGCCTGGATAACTGCTGCAACCCTCCTACGCATACTGCCTGTAAGCCTTCTGATCTGCTGCTGCGTTATCCGTCGCCATTCCTGATGTAACCGAGCCTCTAACCTGAATGCTTTCATCCCTTTAACAATATAGTGAAGAAAATTTGAAACCTAAAATTATTAAATTTTGATTTAATATGTTAAAAATAAACGGAAAACAAATAGGGGGTGCTTAACTTTTTTCCAGGTGTATATTTCTTCTAATGGTAGACCAAAATTGAAGAAAAAAATCTATAGGGGGGGACCTTTTTCCATTTTTTCTGCTTCTAATGGGGGACGGTCTAATTTGAAAGTGCCTTCCTGGGGTGGGATATAATTATGTTTAAATGGAATAGCCCTTAGCAATTTTTCTGCAAATTTTGATTCAAGTTTTTGTGTTGATGATTTTCTATAGAGCTGACAAATTTAAACCAGCAACTTGTATTTTTCTTAAACATTTTTAAAACATCATCAGTTTGATATGACAGATTTTGTAAACCAGTTTATTGAGGAAAACAATGAAGACTGACCTTTTCTCATGAATCCATAGTTTACTTCAGGTTTATATGAACTGGTTCCTAACATCTGCTTAGTGTAGCGTGTCTTCATGTGTTTAAACTGACACTGCTCGGCAATCTCGTGCAGCACCTCATCACTGAGAGATAACTCTAGGAACTCTGAGAGTTTCTTTATTTCAGCTAGGGTGTCCTACAATGAAATAAATAGTGATAATTTGTGAACAACAATCACTTTGTCTGTAAACAAATAAGGTCTATTATGATATTATCTTATCAACCTTGGCAAGGTGAATAAACCATTTGTAAATACCGGTAGCTGAAACAGTGCTGTTAAAACCTTTACTCTATATTTCAGGTTTTATTATATGTGTGACCTATGAAGATCCAGATCAGCGGGCACATCCATGCCGTATAATCAGGATCTTTGGTTATTGCTTCTTGGTCAGAAATAACCTGATGAGTCTAAAAGCGAACAGTGTAGATCCTGATGTGCCAGGCTGCCAGCGGATCTGGATCTACACTGTTCACCATGCAATAAAGGTGTATAGATGAAGTAAAGGGCTAAACAACTTTTCATAATATAAGCTCCCATAACAATCCTCCGGGATCATTTATATAACATCATGAAATGTTTAATGTTGGGAAGGGTAAGTTATTTGCAAAACTGTGACTACTGATTACAAACGTGATATGATGTATGTTACAATCTGATATACATATTTAAACAGAATTTCAAATTACTATACAGAATGTAGCAAACATACAAAGAAGAATTGTGAATATTTAAAGTAACCAAAATAGTTATATTTGATAATAGTTACTTCGCCTTAATAGCTACCTATAAAGTCCCGACCTCCATATGCCAATGTTGGTCTAAAATGAAAATGTTTCAGAAAGTCAGTAACCATAATATATTATACAGGAAATTACCCTCTTAAGGTCTTCAAAGTAGAGCAGGATCATGTCATGTTTGTGGGATCTATAAACTTCTTCCCAGTCCCTCAGATACTTCAAGTAACTGTCATATGCAACTGCAAGGAATAAACATCTACATGTACTAAATTTTCTGGTGCAGTTTGCAAGAAATCATTTAAGTGTAGACCCTAGTTAGAAATAAGTCTACACTGGTTGAAAAAAAGTGTACATAATTCCAGTACAGGCAAATAACAACCATTCTATTGCTTATGAGACTCATTTCATTTAACCAATTACTAAAAATCTACAGGTTGTATTGCATGTGAGAACTGGATAGATCCAGATCACCTGGCATATCTGTGCCATCTGATCATGATCAACACAATTACACTTAGCAAAATGTCAAGAAGCAAAATTCAAAATCAGTTCCCTTTTATTTTTCATTTGATGTCGATAATTCACTTAAATAATTTAAAAAAAAAATAGTCCTGTTGTCATGTGAATATATTAAATACAACAGAGCAGTTCAGAGATATTTCTGAATATATATATGTATGTGACTTAAAACTGAAAAATTTGAGAATATCTTCTCAACATGTTTTTACGTATGGGCAAACAGTGTTGATCCAGATCAGCTTGAATATCCATGACATCTGATCAGGATCTGCACTATTAGCTTTTTGGTCAGAATAAACCAAAAAAATCAAATTTGCCAGCTGATCTGGATCTAAACTAATCTCTCATGTGATAAAGGATTATCTATGCAGTAAAGGGTTAACACTTTTCATTTGCAATGTATGTGTATAATTTGATCAGATTTGTTGAACTTATTACGAAAGTTAACTCACGGTCTCCCCTCAGGTATAACGGCAGCCAGTTCTCAAACTTGCCAGAGTAACTGTAGTGTGTCATACCCAATATCATGTGGTATAAGGATACGGCGGCATCTTTGATGTTCCGAACAACAAAAACTACTTTCACTTTCTTGTTATTTATATCTTTAGGAATCCTGAAAATATGGTAACTAACTCAGTAACTGAAGCAATGGCACAAATAAAATTCCTGCTAGCTAAATACAGTAAAATGTTGTCTTAGAATGTATCAGTACATGCATATAAAGCTCGGCTGGTGTTAACACTTTAATCAATTGCTACATCTTGATTGCGAGGGTGAACAGTGTAGATTCAGATCAGGCTGCCTATCTGTGCCTTCTGATCAGGATCTGTACTATTTACTATTTGACTTATTAGGTTATTTCTGACCAAAAACAGGGTGCAGATCCTGATCAGGCAACACAAATGTGCCATCTGATTTGGATCTACACTGGTCACTCATGTATTAAACATGTATATATGTTGTTAACCTTTTTGACATATTGCTGAATTGAAAGGTTGTATGGTTGCATGAAACCGAGTAGGTAACTGATTGACTGACTGAATAAAATAACAGGTTTAGATTGGAACACAACATCAACTAAAAGCAAATAAAAAATATTATAGTTGTCTATGCTTTGTTCCATTTCTGCATAAATGATTTTAGTGACCACTTTCCCCGTTTAATCCTTTCCTCTATATACATGCCTTTATGGCATGGACGAACAGTGTAGATCCAGATCAGCCAGCACATCCGTGCCATCTAACCAGGATCTGCACTGTATGCTTTTTGATCTATTATTTCTGACCATAAAGCGAACAGTGCAGAATTTGATCAGATGGCATGAATGTGATGGCTGATCTGGATCTGCACTGTCCAAGATCATAAAACTAAATCTGGAGATCAGTCTCAAATCTCAAGCAGTCGCCATTTCAGCCAATCAGATCCTTGAGATTGGAGACCGATCTCAAAACTTAGTTTTATGATCTTAGGCCCTGGTACACATGCTTTAAAAGGTGTATATGTGGAGTATAGGGGTTAATCACCTTCCTATACCCTCTACATAGTCTACATAATGATATGATTTACCTTCTGTAAGGGAGATGTGTGTTGAGCAGCCTAGGGGATGGCAGGGAGTTCATGTTTTCTGCAGCTGATGCCTCCAACATGAAGTTCATTTTACTGTATTCAGGACCTTCAGCACGGCCTCTTAGCAACATTGTTAAAATCTCAAACGTCCATGTACATCCTTTAACAAATATTGTTAATGTAAAAAATAATAAATCATTTTTGTTTGGTTCATGTTATGAATTTCCTAGCATTTCCATTATGTTTAAGATAAAGTTGATTTTTCCCATTAGTCCACATCAAGTTAGGTAAGTAAAGACCGCCACTCGCGGCCACTGATACTACTGGTACAACTACCACTTTCCAATTTCAAAACCAAAAGAATTCTGTGTCACTAAACTTGCAATTTTCCTGGTATGTGACAGTCAATGGTGCAAAATATAATGACAAAAAGACAATGTATTTTTGGATTTTCAGGGCCCAAGATAATGAAAATTGGACTGGAGACTAGTCTCAAATCTCAAGCACATCAGTTGCTATTTCTGCCAATCAGATGCTTGGGATTTGAGACTTGTCTTCAGAATTATTTTTTTTACCTTAGGCACAGGACTACATGGGTTGTTGTAATCCAGATCTTCCTTGTCCTGTTAATAGGACTGGTCTAAAACTCAACATTTTATTATACAATATTGATTTCAGTTATGAACAAGATAATTTTAAGTTGTTTGTGGACCTACCTGCCTTTGGATATGATGACAACAACACATCTCCATCACGAAACTGAAAGTCCGGGAGCTGTTGATTGACCTCCTTGATGTACTCCACTGTCCGTCCAAACAACGAGGACCTGTACTCCCCAAAGTCTATCATCGTCATCAGATCACCACCCTCATCCGATACTTTTATCTCAGTCATGCTCAAATGTTGAACCTGTGCTCAAACTAGTAATACAAGAATGAATAAAATATTGCTTAATTTCATCTTTAAATTATCCTATGTTGTGTTTTATTCATACATCAAGTTTTAACTTAGCACACCAGTGACTAAGTTCTTTTTTTAAGTATTATGTACATGTATGTAAAAGCACAGTATTTTAAAAAATAATTACTGCCCTTTGAAAGCTAAACGCCATAATCATAACATTTTAGAAAAAAACTCTTTTTACATTAACTGCTTCAAGAAATGTGTTTTTATTTAGAACTTGGTGTAGAAGATTAAAGTTACTAACCGACAAATGTATACACTCCTTCCAAGGTCGTATATATCAATTGTTCCCATTTTTTACACTACCTCCCGTTTACCATAGATAAATATGCAAATGGCGTTACAAAACCAAAGGGGCGTTACTCTAAATAAAAGTAGATTACACTAGTTTAAAATCTCCAACACGTTTAAACAACCGAATAGGTGCACTTGAAATGAGTGTAAAACTTTAATTATATTAAAATTTTAAAACTTAAAACGAAAATAGGTTATAATATAAGAAAATAATATTATGTAATCATTATGTATTATATAGTCTAATTAGTACTTGTGGAAAAATTGCTTAATTGGCGGATCCAGAATTTCACTTAAGAGAGGTCAGAATAAAGATGGTTAAGAACTGTGTAAAATTAGAAATCACCTAAATTAAATGGTCAACCTGTCATCTATATGAACCGATTCTCCTGTTTGCAGAAGATTAATCATTTCTTTTTCTTTCGATCTGCACATCATCCCTCTGTCTTTTATGCCCAATGCCTGGGCCACTGGGATAAATAATATTCATTCAGTATAATGATTTATTATATCATTATTTGGAAGATAAATAGAGATGATCCTATTTTATGAACATTGAAACAAAAAAAACGTGTTCATGCATAAATTTAATTCATAAATGGATAAATAGGTTTTTGTTATGTCGGTAATTTTTTGTCTCAGTTCAGTAAAACTCTGTTTATTCATTGGCTAAATAGCTCATGGTTCAAGATCATAAAACTAAGACCAGTCTCATATCTCAAGCATCTGATCAGCTGATATGGCGACCAGTGTACGGTGCACTGATCTGAACTAACATTACTCTGGTTCCTGATCCTACAACAGTATGAAACTGTTATTTGAAGAACTGTTGCTTTGTTGTTAACGATATCGGTGTAAAATAAAAAGAAAGCTAAAACAGTTCTGGTGTTCAAGACTGTAGGATCTACTAACTAAAACAACTTATACCCGCAGCAGAATTTTCTTGTTGGAACATGAATGTGCTGATACTTAATTTCACAAGTTTATCACAAAATTACAGAAATACGAGCATATAGAGGTGTTCCGATTGGTTGCTAAGGAACCACAAGATTGACTGTGGAGCTAGTAGATTGTAGAGTGGACTAAAATTCTGCGCAACAAGCATGGACAGATGGAAGGGCAGACAGATGACGCAACTCCTTTTTTCCCCTCATGCTATGCGGCGGGCAATAACAAAACAGTTTTCTTGTAGTTGAATGCTCTGACACAGCCTCTTAATTAACTCTCTTATTTCAAAGCACAGTTAGCTTCCCCAGATGCCTATAAAACTCCATTTTTCAGATATTTGCCATTCCTCCATATATACGCATTTTTATGCTTGTATCGTTAGATCCAGATCAGCCGGCACATCCTTGCTGTCCGCTCAGGATCTGCACTGTTTGCTTTTTATTTGTTAGGTTATTTCTGACCAAAATGCTACCATTGCAGATCCTGCAGATCTACAGTGGTCGGAAATGAGTTTATATGGAGGAAAGGGTTAAGTGATCATGACAAAAGGAAGCACAGATGAACAAAGTGATCCCTATGTATCGCCTTTTAATTGAAAGGGCAACAATCAATCTGGTACAAGAACAGTAATAATCTGTTTGGTAAGAAGTTTATTTCAGTACAAGAGATACACACATAGATAAATTTCATTTAAATGAAAATTTTCAACATAAATATCATAAATCTTTCGTTAATGACTGATCCAGTGTGAGAAAGATTCCACAATAGGATTTTCTTTCTCACAACAAGAGGTTCACCTAAGTCATTCTTCAACCAATGGGTGATCCTTAAATAAAACAAAATAAGACTCAATACATTTGTCGATGTATTTTTATCTTCAATGATTAAAATAATTTTTTTTATAATGGTGAAATATGCACGAACTATAATCAAGTCACTCAAGACATACTCTAACAATCAAGTGGTATTGTTATAGAAGCATTTTTAACCTTTCCTCCACATATACACCTTTATGGCCAGGGTAAACAGTGAATGTTACTGAAACATGTTGCTGAAACAGTGTAGATCCAGATCAGTCTGATTAGAATCTGCACTGTTTGTTTTTGATTTATTATAATTCTGACCGAAAATTGAGACAGTACAGATCCTGATCAAACAGCAGAGATGGGCCGGATTATCAAGATCTCCCTGTTCGCATATCTCCCTGTTCGCAAATGTGATAAAATATGTATATATGGAGTAAAGGGTTAAACACAACCCAATGAGTACAAAATATCATGGGCCAAGACAGGTCTTGTTTTTAAGAGATAGTTTGTCATTTATTGGAGCTTAACATTTTTTTCAGGCACACAGTAATAATGCAGATTGAAAAGTCTTAATAATTTCTGACAATTTTGGGGCTTCCTTAATCAAACATTTATTGGTACATGAGAATAGCTTTCCTGCTTTATGTGAAAATACAACAAATGACTGATCCCATTTGCTAAGATCTCTAAACAGCAGTCTTAAAAGAATACTATTTAATAATTTCTATACAAAATCACAGTATGAAATAAATAAAGCAGCAATGTCATCAGAAAGTGTGTCAATGAAAGTATTTTGACAATTACAAGAGTATCGATTAGTTTCATCACAGAGAGGATTTCAATAAAAACAAAAAAACACAAACATTACAGTTTTTCCACAGCTATTGATTGGTGCAATTTAAGTACATTTTTAAGATAGGTAATGCATGTTTACAGCAGGCATAATATTTAATTTTCTAATAAATGGCCTCTAATGTCATTGTATCATAACTAAATAATAATAAAAATCCTGTGGTGTGCTTGATTTTATTATTGACACAGGCTTCTTCAGAGCACATTTTCTGATGACACAGCTCAACCCTTTACTCCATACATACACACTTTATTACATGAGTGACCAGTTAGATTCAGATCAGCCAACACATCCATGCTGTCTGATCAGGATCTGCACTGTTTACTTTTTGGTCAGATATAACCTAATAAATTGCAATAAAGGTGTGTCGATGGAGGAAAGTGTTAAATGAAGAATAATGTTTCTATATTTTGTCCCTATCGATGGTTCATGATGCTAAGTTCTTCTTGGTCTCGCTTGTCTGACAGGGCAACTGTTAACTTGGCCAGAAACTGGCTGAACTGGTTCCGTACTGCTTCACTGTCCTCCTCTATATTAGTGTGAACCACTGGAATGTTACTGAAACATGTTGCTGAAAACATAAAACAAGTCAAACATTTAATCAAAGATTTATGCTTTACTCCATACATATGCATATTTATGCATATGCGACCAGTGTAGATCCAGATAAGCCAGCACATGCGTACTGTCTGATAAGGATCTGTACTGTTCGTGTCTTGGTCAGATATAACCTAATAAAAAAAAAATCCTGATCAGATGGCATAGATGTGCCGGATGATCTGTATTGACACTGTTCACCCATGTCATAGTGTGTATATAGGGAGTTAAAATGAAAAATGAAAGCCATGGTACAGGTCACATCATGGGAAAAGGTGTTCTGGAACAGCTTGCATTTCATTGTAAAATTAAAACTTCATAGTCGGAATGTGTACTTAAATAACATATTTGTGATGAGAAAATAATAGATAATTATAAGTTTTTACAAATATAGAAACAACAAAAGTGTGACACAAATTTTCACCAAAGACAACTTTTCCCGACATGTGCCCCATATAAAGTTCTGATTCTACTAATGAACCCACTCAATCAAATTAAACAATGTTTCTTATTTTCATATTTTGGTGGGGGTTCACAGTTTTCTTTTCATTTATCTAAAAAATTCGTTAATGACATTCATTTAACTCATGAAATAAAAGAAACCAATGATCAGTTTAAAATCCAGTGACACACTTCATACATGTATTTGAAATAATTTTTACAAATTGATAATAATGAAATGCTGTAAGTATAGTTTTTTACTGGAGATGAACAGTTTTACTATTTTACACATGGAAATGGGAAAATGATTCAAGTTGTAGGCTACTTATCTTGGCAGTACACAAGCGTCACTAGAAACAGTGAGAATGATAAAAAAAAAAAAAACCCGTCAACCCACCCCATTTTTTCCCAAAATTCGGATGAGAATCTAGGAATTAATTTTCTATTGCCTAATTTAAAACCAATCAAGACAATCCAAGTTCTAAAAAGGGGAGTAATTCTTTCAAATATAAGCAAGACTTAAAGATTTTGGTCCCTCCACATCATTGTTTTCAAAAGATGTATACAGCTGATGGTGTTAAGTGTGCCCTAGCATAAACCTATAGAAACAGTGTGGCCCTACCACTTGGTTTGTGATGTCATTTGTTGGTATTACGGCCAGAAAAAGCCATCAATTCAAATCTTTGAAGGCTTGCAAGTATTTTATAAGTTCATTATTTCCAAAGAGATTAAGTGCATTTTAAGGGGAAAGTTGAATACTATCCATGGTTGTCAATACATTTGTTGCCCTGTTTCTATTTTTGTCTGTGATTCGGGCAAATACTGATTGAATGATAAAAATTTTATAAATTTTTGCACCAAATCACAAAGAACTTTATTATCTTTGGTTAAATGTTCACTTCTTTATATTAATGTGTTGACTTACATAATCAAATAGTCTAATTAACCCTTTCCTCCACAGAAACACCTTTATTGCATGGCGAACAGTGTAGATCCAGATCTGCCAGCACATCCATGCCGTCTGATCAGGATCTGCCATCACATTCATGCCGTCTGATCAGGATATGCACTGGTTGCATTTTAGTCAGAAATAACCTAACAAATCAAAAAGCGAACAGTGCAGATCCTGATCAGACAGCAGGGATGTGCCAGCTGATCTGAATCTAAACTGTTAGCCCACGCAATAAAGGTGTGTCCATGGAGGAAAGGATAAATGTTTCCTTACAATACACAGCAAACAGCATAATACAATATGTAAGATTCTGTAAACCAAAACCGAACATAAATAAACAGGAAAGGGTCATGAACAAAACTATCGGGTATGTGAAAGAAATTTCTATGAACACATACAAAACTCTAACAAAATCACAAAAATCATAACAGGAAGGCTATGCTTACTTGACAACAAAAGATCATAAACTTAAAGGGGAAAAATAATTTCTATGTTACAAGCATTAACAAAATCATATGGAACAAAAGACAGTTTCTTAAACGATACGCTCCAAATTACCGGTGCAGTGATTGAGAGACGATATTTTTATCCTAAACCCAAGGTCTCAGCAAACAACTAATCTACTTCTTTTGTGAGATGGAATGTTAGCCCTTTACTATTTTACTATTTTTAAATTAAGTTATTTCTGACCAAGATTCAACCAGTGTAGATCAAGTTCCCATGGCACGAATGTACTAGCTGATCTGGATCTACACTGGTTGAACATGCAGTATAACCCATATATATGGAGTGAAGGGTTTATATCATTCATGTGGTCATGGTTTGTACGGGAACATAGTGCCTGGGAGAGAAGCTACTAGTCCCCACTGAGATATGACCAAGAAACAGTTTCCTAAGAGCTGGAATTAAAAAAACAAACGCATATATACAAAAAACAATTTTTTTTGGTACATTATATATTCACTAAACTTCTTTACGATTAGGTAATATCTCATCTTTAACATGCCACAATACCCAATTCATCAGACCAAGGAGGTGGAAGTGGGCTTGTTTTAAGCAGCAATGAAAGCAGTCATTATCTATCTTCAAGAATAGTTGTATGCTGAACACTTGCAGTTGTCAGAATTGCTGAAACTGTCTTAAGTATGGGAACACCTACAATAGCATACTGCGTGACACAATCTTACCGGATAGTCTAGCTGGTGCAGATGCTACATACATGCAAAGTGCAAACATGATCATGTGATATTGGCTGAGGCTGATGGGTAATGTCAAAGATAGTTTCATTTTCAAATAATATGCAATTCTAAGAAGACAGTCAATAGAAAGAAGCAGTTTTTAATGCTTTACTCCATATATACTACTTTTATCACATGGGCAAACAGTGTTGATCCAGATCTGATGGCAGGTATGTGCTGGCTGATCTGGATATACACTGGTTGCAAACACAATAAAACATGTACATGTTTATATGGTGTAAAACATCAATTAATTTAGTATAACAGCCCTGATACTGCTGTAAATATTTCAAGATAAGCACATATTAAAATCTTTTGCATTTGCCATTCAAGTTTATTGCAAATCTTTGCGAAAATAAAACTGACTTTAGAAAACATCTGGACCCAAGATCATAAAACCCAAACCAGTGTCCAGACTCCAAAGTGCTTAAGTCTTTGATATGGTGAACATTTTGTATGAACAGTTGTTCAGTAAAAAAAATTAAATAATTTGACTTGTTGATCAAATTATGAATCATCAGACGATATAAATTTGACAAATAATGAAAGACACAACATAGAGATTTTCGGGACACACCAAACACTGATGTAGTAACAATGACATGTATGACAATAACCCTGAAAATGGTACATGTACTTATGGCTTTACCACATTTTTGCCTGCACATCCATACAGTCTGATCTATATCTACAATGTTCACTATGGTGTTCACAAATTTCAGCAAAACACTTATACTGATGAAATCCCATGAATTGACTGCCATGGCATACTGGTATATTATAAAAGAAAGGCAATTCCTTTAAAAAATAGTGTAGTTATGCTTAAACTTCATCCATGGACAGATCTTCAAACATGATGCAATATGCATTACTAAGTGTGACCCTGACCCAAGTATATAGGAATGACTTTATAAACTGAAAATATTTTTGGTGTACTGGGACAAGCATTGTATATGAAGTGACCTACAATAAAAACAACTTTTTGTAACATCATCAAGTGGACTTTTATGGAAGGTAGTCTGCAGCAGCCAATAAAAACAGCGATATTGTGACAAGTGAAGCGAGCGTGTTTTGGACAGGTTTTTCTCTTTTTTCTATGTTTAATAGTGATACACACATAACATTAAATCTAGCTATTACAAACATTCAACATCCATTGCTAACAACAATATCATTATTACAAATATAAAACAACACTTTTGGCAGTGATGAGTACAACACAGCCCTGTATTTTGTAAGGTCAAATCTGCATGTATAATCAGTTCACAAATTAATATTAAGAACATCAGTCTACAATAACCAGCAATCAGATGACTATGTTCCTTATTCAATTCATAATATCAGTTAATACTTTGCTGTAAAACACCCCTATTACTAATTATTATCTATAAATTGGCTTTCTAAAATTAAAGAAACAAAGGCAGGTCACCAGATAGTTCTAAAAAGATGTACCCAACAGAAATTTCAATATTCATATTCTCCAGATACAGTATTAAAGAACCAAGAGGGTTAAAGAAACAAACAAACATACATAGTGTAGTCCTCTCCCTGTCTGGGGCGTTAGGTTTATGATGGGCGAACACACAGCACGATGTCTCCTTGATCCGCTGGTCTT
>JAZAYU010000645.1:0-126632 GCA_038501625.1 Corbicula japonica | reverse complement strand
TTACTTGACAACAAAAGATCATAAACTTAAAGGGGAAAAATAATTTCTATGTTACAAGCATTAACAAAATCATATGGAACAAAAGACAGTTTCTTAAACGATACGCTCCAAATTACCGGTGCAGTGATTGAGAGACGATATTTTTATCCTAAACCCAAGGTCTCAGCAAACAACTATTCTACTTCTTTTGTGAGATGGAATGTTAGCCCTTTACTATTTTACTATTTTTAAATTAGGTTATTTCTGACCAAGATTCAACCAGTGTAGATCCAGACTCCAAGAAACAGTTTCCTAAGAGCTGGAATTAAAAAAACAAACTAAGCATATATACAAAAAACAATTTTTTTTGGTACATTATATATTCACTAAACTTCTTTACGATTAGGTAATATCTCATCTTTAACATGCCACAATGCCCAATTCATCAGACCAAGGAGGTGGAAGTGGGCTTGTTTTAAGCAGCAATGAAAGCAGTCATTATCTATCTTCAAGAATAGTTGTATGCTGAACACTTGCAGTTGTCAGAATTGCTGAAACTGTCTTAAGTATGGGAACACCTACAATAGCATACTGCGTGACACAATCTTACCGGATAGTCTAGCTGGTGCAGATGCTACATACATGCAAAGTGCAAACATGATCATGTGATATTGGCTGAGGCTGATGGGTAATGTCAAAGATAGTTTCATTTTCAAATAATATGCAATTCTAAGAAGACAGTCAATAGAAAGAAGCAGTTTTTAATGCTTTACTCCATATATACTACTTTTATCACATGGGCAAACAGTGTTGATCCAGATCTGATGGCAGGTATGTGCTGGCTGATCTGGATATACACTGGTTACAACAAAAAAACATGTACATGTTTATATGGTGTAAAACATCAATTAATTTAGTATAACAGCCCTGATACTGCTGTAAATATTTCAAGATAAGCACATATTAAAATCTTTTGCATTTGCCATTCAAGTTTATTGCAAATCTTTGCGAAAATAAAACTGACTTTAGAAAACATCTGGACCCAAGATCATAAAACCCAAACCAGTGTCCAGACTCCAAAGTGCTTAAGTCTTTGATATGGTGAACATTTTGTATGAACAGTTGTTCAGTAAAAAAATTAAATAATTTGACTTGTTGATCAAATTATGAATCATCAGACGATATAAATTTGACAAATAATGAAAGACACAACATAGAGAATTTCGGGACACACCAAACACTGATGTAGTAACAATGACATGTATGACAATAACCCTGAAAATGGTACATGTACTTATGGCTTTACCACATTTTTGCCTGCACATCCATACAGTCTGATCTATATCTACAATGTTCACTATGGTGTTCACAAATTTCAGCAAAACACTTATACTGATGAAATCCCATGAATTGACTGCCATGGCATACCGGTATATTATAAAAGAAAGGCAATTCCTTTAAAAAATAGTGTAGTTATGCTTAAACTTCATCCATGGACAGATCTTCAAACATGATGCAATATGCATTACTAAGTGTGACCCTGACCCAAGTATATAGGAATGACTTTATAAACTGAAAATATTTTTGGTGTACTGGGACAAGCATTGTATATGAAGTGACCTACAATAAAAACAACTTTTTGTAACATCATCAAGTGGACTTTTATGGAAGGTAGTCTGCAGCAGCCAATAAAAACAGCGATATTGTGACAAGTGAAGCGAGCGTGTTTTGGACAGGTTTTTCTCTTTTTTCTATGTTTAATAGTGATACACACATAACATTAAATCTAGCTATTACAAACATTCAACATCCATTGCTAACAACAATATCATTATTACAAATATAAAACAACACTTTTGGCAGTGATGAGTACAACACAGCCCTGTATTTTGTAAGGTCAAATCTGCATGTATAATCAGTTCACAAATTAATATTAAGAACATCAGTCTACAATAACCAGCAATCAGATGACTATGTTCCTTATTCAATTCATAATATCAGTTAATACTTTGCTGTAAAACACCCCTATTACTTATTATTATCAATAAATTGGCTTTCTAAAATTAAAGAAACAAAGGCAGGTCACCAGATAGTTCTAAAAAGATGTACCCAACAGAAATTTCAATATTCATATTCTCCAGATACAGTATTAAAGAACCAAGAGGGTTAAAGAAACAAACAAACATACATAGTGTAGTCCTCTCCCTGTCTGGGGCGTTAGGTTTATGATGAGCGAACACACAGCACGATGTCTCCTTGATCCGCTGGTCTTCTATGAAATAACCATACCTGAAATGGTTATCCACAATATGAGTGGTTTCTAAAATACTCCCTGGCATTTTGATCTGGATAAGCAATGAAAAGAATCATAACCTTTTACTCTAGATAAAATTTAAATGTGTTTGATTGCGTGTGCGACCATTGTAGTTCTAGATCATCTGTCAGAAATAACCCATAGAATCTATAAGTGAATAGCGCAGATAACAAATTGCACAGATAATCTGGATCAACATTGTTACCCATGAATACCAGCTATATACAATGAATATAAGGATTAAACTGGCTTATTCATTTGAAAAATGATCTTTTTTATTCTTGAATAAAAAGAAAGGCTACCAACAATGGTTACTATGTGTGAAATATAAAATATATCTGACTAAAAAGAGAAATGTAATTGTTTATTCATTTTTAACAACAAAATTACATTCACTGATTTTTAAATGTCATTTCAACTTTAAAATTAAAAAAAGCAAGTTTTAAATTCTTATTTTCACAATGATTTCTGTACAGTCTCTAGCTCAAAAACAGTGTTGGTTCTTTTTTCTTCTGCATAGATCTAACTGGGCCAGAGCCATCTTGTCACAACTATAACTGTTTTTGAAAAAAATTAAAGTAACTAACTTGGGTTAACACAATGTAAACAATTACCATTTTTCTAGCTCTTGGTCATGGTTGGGCTGGTCTGGATTATACACAAATATTATCCCAGTCGCTTCACGAGCCATGGCCGGCCAACATGCCTCAAATCTGAAATGTTAAATAAATAATCATTGCATAGGTTTTAAAACACTTTGGTTTGATACTGTACTATCAAAAAGTATTAATCCACGGTGGCGAATCAGGACGGTGCCTTGTTGTGCGAATTGCGTTTCGTGTTGCCTTGTTGTCCCGTACAACGGTTCCTCGTAAGCTTTTTATCAAAATTGTATGAAACATTTATTGCAATCTCATCAATTTCGGTTTACCATCGTTACTTTAATTTAAAAGAAAAATGTGACGGAACATGTTATCGTTTTATTTACCGGTTTCAAGTTCAAAAGAAATCAAAATAATATGGATTGCTTCAGAAAAGCTTGTTTTTTGTCGATGTGTATTGACCCACTTGTATAAAATTTTGTTGTGAGTAATTTACTAGGGAGATTTTAACGATTTTTAGGATTTGGTCCCGTCCATTTCATTTCCCATTGTTCAGTAGTGTAAAGCAGTCTTGACATCGACACATGAAAACACCATATTAATGTGGAATATCAATTTAAAAGTGTTTTAAAAAATGTTATAAAAGAACGGTCCCTGTCGATACATGGCACCGGTTCCTTATTGGGCGAAAACCATTTACAGTACAATTGTAAGAATGCGGAGACGTATGATTTGGATTCTGCTATATTTTGGATTGTTAAGGTTGTACTGAATTTCCTTCTGCACCTCTTTCTTGTGTTCGCTTTTAGGCAAAGCTGTACATCATTTTGCAAAGAAACAGTCACCTCGGTTTCAAGATTCACACTAGTAAGTTTAAACTAAAGAAAAAGAAAACGTGTGAACTACAAAAAGGTACCATGTGCTTCTTTAGATAAGGACCTTTTAAACAGCGAATAACATTTCTGAAGTGCGTATTAAGTCAGAACGAGGTTAACTGGTAACTGGCGATTGGATTAACACATTTCAGGTGCATAAGACGTAATCCGGTTTAAATTCAGTTTGATCGATAATGTTTTAATACAAAAATAAAAAAACAACAACATAAATATCAATTTTTACCATGGAGAAAACTGATACTCCGATGTAAAGGGAGTAAATCGAGTTTTTTTAAATTTCATTGGAGAACTTCGCCCCCGTCCAGTTCTATGCTGTTCATTCTGAAAGCTGGATAATAATTATAATACCTTGATTTTGATTACAAAAGGAAACCAAATAAACAGCTTAACGCTGTCTACTGTAGAATACTGAAATCAAACCCCGTCTCCAGAGGTCTCCAAAAAGTTTAGAATCAGTTGTTTAAATTATGTCTCATCTATCACATATAAAAACACCTTTTCTCACAATTCGGATAATTTATTTTTCTTATGTTGTCATCTTTCATATGTTACAAATAAAATTTAACCAAATTTACGAAAAAATAAATTTCACAACGCCAATCCGCAGTATATGCGCTCAATCCAAGTAAAGCATAAGACAGGTTTTAGATTTTATCACTTGTACCAGTCCAATGGATTTTATCACCTGTACCTGTCCTCTGCTGGATGCGAAATGGGCGAGCTTATAAAAAACAACAACAACATAGCCACAGGTTACTGCCTTGTAACCTGCTGGTGTCATACATAAATATACAGTAAGTGTAATAATCGTGGGCAGATTAAGCTGCAGTCGTATTTTTATGTGATGCTTATATTGTAAAATGTTCATTATTTGTTGCGAATAAAAATGAAATTTCGCAGTTCAAAGCCTAGAAACTATTTCAAAGCGATGTCAGATCTCATGACACTTTAAAAATAACCGTATTTATGCTTATAATGAAATATGTGTACCACTAAACTGGCCCTTTAATTGGTGTCCGAGCCGGCGAGGGGCACTTGCCCCGGGTGCCCCACTGAATTTGCCCCTGAACTTATTCTTCCGTTTAAATATTTGAAAATCAGAATGATTATTTTTGGCTTTATCGAACCAGATAACAATATATTGAAGGAAAAAGGCGCCGTTGTATTTTAGGCACATAGGCCACCGTTGTCTGAAAATCAATGAAACAGCTACTGCATCAACAGGCGCCGTTTCTGAGGAAAAACAAGCGTTGATCTTTCTGAATGAATAATCCAGTGTTTAATGCACCAACTACTAATTTTCGCTAACTTGCAGTCAGAGTACTGACTCAAATTATATCCTAACTTCTCCAAATCATAAAAGCTATAACATTTACAGTAAACATCGACAATTTCGGCGAGACCCAATGCATTTTGTTAAGTAGTGACTATCTGTTTTGTATTTTACAAGACTACCAAGAAATTGTTTGACCTGAAATGACATGTGCAGCAACAATTAACATCGTTGAGGTTCCGTGACTGAGATTTTTTCTACTTACATTGTGTAAATGGGAGTTTTTTGTACCGAAGTTGATCATATTGTGAGATAGGAACGTCGAGGTTCCGTTGTAAGGGACAACAAGGCAACACGAAATGCAATTCGCACAACGAGGCACTGTCCTGATTCGTCACCGTGTAATCTATAGAAATGTTTATCTACTAAATTGAATATCTTATACCTGTGATCGCCATTCTCTTTTTTTAATTTTGTTGGTGCTGGTGCAAATTGCAGCATTGAAGAGGCTCAATCAAATTGAGTCTGAGCTTTTACAAATTACTTTGTGTAATGATACCTTGAAATGGAAACAATTTACTACAATGTCCTTGTCACCTGATCAAACAGTCTTGAATGTGCTAAAGAGCTTTTATAAAAACATCTACACAACTAGAGAAACATAGGCTTAATGTGTGGCAATAAATCTTTGTATTTTCAATAAATTAGGATTGATGTTAAAAAACAGACCAGAGTTCAAAAACATTTCTGAAATGCACTTTTTTACTTGTACATTTCAGATGTTTGAGATTTTAGACTGGTCTCCATTCCTAGTTATATGATCTTGGGCACTGATTACAGAATCACTTACTTTTTATCCCCACTGCAATCCCACAACTCCACTTCTACTGCTGACTGTCGACCATGCCCAGCACTGGGGTTGTGATTTTCAAACTCGAGGATCCTGTTCAGGAATACAAAGGGACAATTCAGATAATGGTAAAAATAATCAAGGTTTAATATTAAAGATGTATTTTGTCTGTTTGCATAAAAAATTGTATTTGGAGATTCCGAGAATGAAAAAGGTACTGATAAATTTAAAATGACTTATGCCAAATCAGCATCATAAAGTGTAATGAAGAAAAGTTGTTACCAGACCCCCAGAACAAACAAACTGGTTATTACTGGGAGGTACATTTAGCCACACTGGTGACTGTTGCTCTCAGGTCATAAACAATTATTGTGTTGATTTATAGAAATTCATGGAAGAATCTCACCAACAGTTAAGTAGGGCTTGACCCTGTGACCTCAGGATCAGGAGTCTGGTGCTCCAATCTCTCAATTACTCTGACACTTTCCTCCATATTCATTCATTAAAGATGTTGAAAAAAATAGATGGACACATTTATTAGCTCCACCTCCTCCGACAATTGTCTACCTAAGTATATAAATTGAGTGCGTGGCTGACAACAGAGGCAAAACAAAAACAAGAACAGCTCACTTACCTAACACCTTGTGTAGCATGATAATCTCCACTGGAGGTGTCAGTAGCATCAGCCAAGAAATTTGAAAGAGCTGTTTTACCACTCTGAAATTTACAAAAAAATCTAAATTTGAGTATTGTCAAGTGTTCTCACCATGATGGAATCTCATTCCAGTGGTTTTTGTTTGTTTTCATAACATCATCCTAGTGGATCCTGTCAAAATATTAACAATATCAGAACACTTCTATAAAACCAAATCATACATAATAAATAGACAATCCCAGAATTGATAAATTGACCGCCATCATGATAGGTAGTCAGGTGACCAATTCACCATTACGGTACTGAAGATTCCTGACAACTGGTGACTATGAACACTACAAAATTAACCCTTGAATGTAATAAAACAGTTGGAATGTTAATTATAAACTGAAATCATATTAACTGGATAGTTAAAGCATTAAATTTTGCTATGATTTTATCACAAAATTACATTTTATTATAACATGTTTTAATTTGATTAGCAAGTGACAGTTTTTTTATAAGTTTACATGTAGGGAGCAGGGTAAACTATGATAGGATTGCGATCTTCACAAATCCAAAGAATTCAGCCTGTTAAGGATTAAAGTGCAATCATTTCATTTTTTTTTAATTTATGCTTTAATATCTTGACAACGTGTTAGTGTTTGTACATGACAGTGGGAAAAATTGAACCACTTATTACTTTTTATCATGTATCATTAAAACATGCTTATTTTTTTAATGTTCGTACTCCGATACCATTAACCGGGAGTCTTGAATAATCATGTGCAGTATAAAAAAACTAGAATAGGTGTTCCGCGGAACACATGTGTCGCCTGTCTGCAAAATGTTGAAATGTGGGCCTATGTTTAATCATATATGATAAAAAAATTTAATTCAAGTTGCAGGGTTGTCACTAGAAATATTTTGAGCAGGCTCAATTGACTTTTGAGGAGGCCAGACTATGCGAGCGCCGAAGCAATGCTGGTGGCATACTTACCCTGCAAATTTTGAAAATGTAGACTTAAATCGTGACATCTGAGCCCTTCTGGAGACATAATTGAAATGATTTGGACCAGTCAAAAATTAGGAAATTTATTTCAAAAACAAAGTTCGTTGCAACCATTATTCATCATATTTGTAAACATTTCTATGGAGATCTAATATCTTGAGACCCACTGAGCTCAAGAAATATCAACTTAACAGTAATTGAAAGTATTAAAATAAACTACATACTTATGAACTTTTTATTTAACTCAATGTTTTTTTAAATTTAAGGCGGCCCAAATTTCATTTGAGGCAGTCAAATCGGCCACCAGCCGCCTCCTTATGACAACCCTGAAGTTGATTGCAATACTACACTAGAATTTGGTGTTCCACGGAACACACATCACCTCAATTGCATTCGAAAGGGGCTTAACTAAAAATGGTGAAATCTGAGTTATCATTCTCGTTTTCACCAATGGCATTTGCATGCAGATGATATATAATTATATTCCAAGTACATTGTATTAAGTAAAAAGGAAAAGCACTTTATAGGCAACATTAAGTTAATGTTAAAGTTGCATTTGAAAGGGGCATAACTCATAAATTATTTAAACAGGAGTTATCATTCTTGTTCATGAAGATAATATTAAATATTAAATGAAAAGGGCAAGTAATTTCAAAGTTATATGCAAGATAAAGTTTCATGTTGGAGTTGCATTTGAAAGGGGCATAACTCAAAAAATTCAAACAGGAGTTATCATTCTTCTTGTAACTGATGTTGTTGTTCATGATGATGATATATATTCAAAGTATGAAGTGAATAGGACAAGTACTTTCAAAGTTAAAGGCAACATTAAGTTTCATGTTAAAGTTGCATTTGAAAGGGGCATAACTCAAAAAATAGTCAAACAGGAGTTATCATTCTTGTTGTAACCGATGTTGTTGTTCATGATGATGATATTTTTCAAGTATGAAGTGAAAAGGACAAGTACTAACACAGTTAAAGGCAACATTAAGTTTCATGTTAAAGTTGCATTTGAAAGGGGCATAACTCAAAAAATAGTCAAACAAGAGTTATCATTCTTGTTGTTACCAATGTTGTTGTTCATGATGATGATATATTCCAAGTATGAAGTGAATATGACAAGTACTTTCAAAGTTAGAGGCAACATTAAGTTTCATGTTAAAGTTGCATTTGAAAGGGGCATAACTCAAAAAATAGTCAAACAAGAGTTATCATTCTTGTTGTTACCGATGTTGTTGTTCATGATGATGATATATTCCAAGTATGAAGTGAATAGGACAAGACCTTAGTACTAACACAGTTAAAGGCAACAATAAGTTTCATGTTAAAGTTGCATTAAAAGGGGCATAACTCAAAAATAGTCAAACAGGAGTTATCATTCTTGTTGTCACTGATGTTGTTGTTCATGATGATGATATATTCCAAGTATGAAGTGAATAGGACAAGTACTTTCAAAGTTATAGGCAACATTAAGTTTCATGTTAAAGTTTGGGGACTACCGGACGACGCCAACAACACCGACGACGATAGCCGACGGACATTAGGATCCCTATGTCACTATGTGTCTACCTGCTATCGCAGGCGACACAAAAAGTAAATTATTTTTTACTCCACACGATATGGCAATAATCGCGTGGGCAAACAGTAAAGAACCAGATTGGATGGCATGGATGTGCCAGCTTATATGGATCTAAACTATTCACACATGCCATAAATCCTTATAATATGGAGTAAAGAAGTTTTGAAAAAAGCTAGTAAAATGAATGATTCTAAAATAACATAAGAGATGCTAAGTAAGTCAAGAAAAGATGGAGTAGTGAAATAAATATATAACTTTGATCTACATCCTTTTATTCTATTTCCAAAACACAATTTTTAAAACCTCACAGACTGCAGATTCTGCAATATTGTGATAATTAATGTGGATAACAATTTACTTACTAATATACTTTCATCCGTGATATGTTATCTTTGTAAAGATCAATAACTGTCCATCAATACCATTAAAAGCAGGGTTGGCAAAATGCCGGCAAATATGAGTATTTTCCATGCCGGCGGTATTTACCGGCAAATACTGGCAAATACTGGTTGATTGAATTGACCAGTCTGGAATTTATAATTTATTACCTATTATCATCATTCATCTAGATAATTTCCAAGTTTACCCATCAATTGCCATTATATTTATACTTGCAATACTTTTATCACTTTATCCATTATAAATAAAATATTTAAGTACTGAAAAAGTGGCCATTTGAATTGACCACCCATGGAATTTATACAATACAATGTATCCCTTATAGTCAGCATGTGGATAACTTCAAATTTTAATTATTAACAATAATGGAGTCAGCTTTTTAGAGGGTTAATTTTAATTATAAACAAGTTATGTATACAGCTTACAATAAATGTACATAAATACAATAACACATAAGGTTAGATACAAAGAAGTCTCTGTCTACCAGGCAACCTCTTCTTTCCCCTTAAAGTATCTGTAACAGAACACCAGTTTGGCAGCTTTCTGGAGTCACACAAATACAGAATCATTTACTTGCACCTAGACAAATTGTATATGTTATTTATGACACTGTTGCCTGTGTTGCCCCTGGCTATTACAGCCCCTTGTATGAAACATGTTGTTTTAATAGTCTAGACCTTATGGCCTTGCTTGTTAAGTGTCAATGGCCAGGTGCACAGGTGGACCAGCATTAATTTCTCACCTGCTGACTGTATTGTTAGGTTCTAAGTAAAAAAAAAGACAGTTCTTTAAGATTTATTTTTACTTAGGTGCTTAAAGTGATCACCTGATATGAAATTTAATTAAAATATCTAATTAATTAGATTATTATTATGATAAAACATTAATAACAGTCAACTAAGTTAAGATTTCTGCAGTAATTTTAAGGCAAAAAACTCATCTGTGTAGTATTTGCCAGTATTTTCCAGTATTTGCCACTTTGGGGAGTATTTTCCAGGGCTGTAAATACCAGTGGTAAATACCGGGGGTGGTATTTACCGCCCAACCCTGATTAAAAGAGCATAATGTGTATAGATGAAAAAGAGTAAAGCAGCCAAAATGCGTCTGATATTCATTGTTTATGAAGTATTCAACAGTGTTAACACTGTTTAGAAATTACTATCCTTTATGAGAAAGCTTTTAACCAATCCTTTACACCACATACAAGGATTTTATTACATTTGCCAACAGTGTAAATCCAGATCAACCAGCACATCCATGCTGCCTGAATCAGGATCTACAATGTTTTCCTCTTAATTGGAAATAACATAATGAATCAAAACGTGAATAATGCAAATACTAATCAGACAGCATGAGTATGGCAGCTGGTCTGGATTAGTCTGCTCATTTATGCGATAAAAATCAGTAGAGTCAAACTAGGCCATCCTTAAAATTGCAATTTTATTAATTCATTACTTAAATTTCTTTCTTTTTTTTTGTGTGTCACAACACTTATATTTCATGTAAAAAGAAGAAGTTTAAGTAACGCGTTGTTGCGTTCCTTTATTCCAATACTATACATACCCCGGTAGTCATTTTCATCAGTGATCATTAATCAATGGATCGTTAAGATTGCATAATGCTGACATCACCAGTGAAGTCCTGTTACCTTTTTTAAAGAATTAGTGAGACATTTTATATTGAGTATTCTGTAAGAATTCATATACAAAATTCAAAAAAGAGTAGGCCAATATCGAAAACAAATCAGCACTACTGGTTTGTTTTGAAGTTTTCTTCAGTACTGTAATGGCCAAAGTGGTGAGTATTCAGGGGAAGTAACTCCAGCATTATCGATTTCTGGGATTGTCTATAATAATGTTATGTTAAAGTATTAATAAACAGTGCTCACCCTGACTTTTTCAAATAATAGTCACACAATTTTAATACCGGTAGCTAAAGTTTCATGTGTTGTTTTCACATGCGTGGGAAATAGAATTATAATTATTTGTTTTGTGTTTTCATTTAGTAACACTATGTTAGTTTAATTAGAAGATAAACGATCCACAATAATCAAAAATGTGGTGACCACTCAGGGCAAAGAGAATGTAAATCAGCTGGCATTCTCTCCTCTATTTGACAAAAATTTAATCACCAAATTTTACGGCCTTTGAAATAATCCACATAGCGTAAAATTTAAGCAAATTGCAAAAATGTTGATTGACAGCATGAGCACTGAATAAACTAATAAATGTTTCATTTTCCTTTTTTTCAATCATTCATTTTCCTTCATTTTACAATCATATATCTATTTATAATGTCAATGTTTCACTAATATGATTTTGGTTCAAAACTGCATCATAAGCACACACTATATGCTTAGTCTTGATCGGTATTAATTTTTGTGTTTTAAATGCCAAAAATGGTTTGAATTGGTTTTCTTATCTTTATATTAAAAACACTGATATTTTTATTAACTATAAAAACAAAACTGCAGCAATTAAGAAAGATAACTCGGATGTGGAGTAAGTGTTATAATTAAGAAATCATGATCCTCATTAAACTGTGTTGAAATCCTTTGCATTGGAAGAAGACACTGGTGACAGCAAATCAATAAATCGCCAAGCTGTCATACTGACAGAAGTTTAAGATAATATTCTTGAGAATATATGAGGCTTGAGAATATGCTCTCTGACCTAGTTATCGGTGGTCTTATTTTCTAATCAAGAGAATGAAATAAAACAAACCGATTCCCTTCTTACCTGGTTTCAATCTTTATTTTGACATTTAAAACACATGCTTTACGGAGGAAATTGCTGAAAAACAACTTTATTTCCTTGTATTTTACTAGAGATCAACCACGTGTACGTCATAAAGTTCAAGGTCATTATATACCAGTTACCGGTGCATATATAAATTTAACCTCAGTCAAATATTAAATAATTTGGATAAATTGATCGAGGTGTTTTTTTACCTTATCACTGGGTATCAGTGAACATTGCAGCAGACACAAACACAGATTTACAGGTTTTTAAAGGAATTGGAGCTGAGTTATTTAAAGGGAACAACTTATCACAAGACATTTTACATAATTAGATGCAAATATGTTAACTTACCCGTAAAAAACTTATAGTTTGCAGATTTTACAAATTTGACATATGGCAGGAGGTACTGTAAATTTCAAATTAGATGATGTTAGAGATATTCGGCAATCATGAATTGCACTGATTACTAGTATACACCGATAACTAGGTCAGGGAGCATACATGTCGTGAGGATATGAGATATCTCTAAACACAGTCACAATACCAGAATCTGTTGGATTAAGGGCTGCTGCACATCGTTTTGTCAAATAGCAGTAGATCAAAATGTTCGAAATGATTTTGAGGTGTTTTTGGCGGAAGTCAGGTCCTAATGGCAATATAACTTAAGGTCAGCGTACACTATTGCGTTTCCCTATATGTTCTATATAGAGTCTTGGGAGTCTCCTTGATTTATTTATTCTTAGACAATATCAGGCATGGTCTTCTGATGAAGTTTGAATATAAATCTACATAAAAACATAGATGAAATACCACCATGACCGTAGGTTTCAGTGCTCACGCTGGCTGTTTTAAAATAATAGCCACAAAATTTTTGAAAATTAAATTAATAGCCAAAGTTTAACGCGTTGTTTCCCCATCCGTGGGAAATAGCATTATAATTATTTGTTTTGTTTTTTAATTAACATGATTTATCTAACATAACATCTATGTTATGAAGATTAACTGTTAGTTATTACTTTATTAATTTAACCTAGTCAATTAAAATAATTGGCTTTATGTAAAATTACTGATGATTTTTAATAATAAGGCATTCTTCACTTCACTTTTGCAGACAAAATCAATTGGATTCAATGCTATGTAAACATACCAAAAAGGTCTAACCTTCAAAGCAGTCTTAACCAAACAAAATTGTAAAATATTGCATTAAAGTGTTGGGCAAAATAATTTAATTCACATTAATTTTCTGCTTAGAATGAGTTTATATGCTAATGGGTAGTGGCAAAGACGATTCGGGATTAGATTAATTGTATGTCAAAATAGACGTCGCGAAAATGGATGACAAACGTAATTACTAATAAACCAGCGGAAAATTGCAATGTGAAATAACTTTTCCAAAGCAAAAAATAACCAAAGCAGCTGATTAAACACATTTTTTGAGAAAATAGGAAGTATTTTCTCCGTTAACAGGGTTAAAAAATCGGCAATTCGTACCGCGAATTTTCGTCCTATTCATCACTTGAGGTACAGTATCCGGCTAGGTTTTTGCTTTGAGAATGGATTTAGAATTTGGCCAGTATTTAATATTAGATTAGAAAAAAAGAACACACCATTTATTCTTATTTTTTAAATATTTGTCTGCTTTGTTAAACATATGATAGGGGATCCATAATAGCTATAAATAGCATCAATGTTAGAATTCCCTTGTCATGACGTAATGGAAATGCCCGAAGTTTACCGATTACAATCATCAATCATTGACCCGTAGGCAAGGACGCCAAGGTGATTATCTTAAGTGACACTTTGTTAGTTCAATTAGGGGATTAACGACCAACAATTATCAGTTATGTGGCGACCGCTCAGGGCACAGCAAATGCAAATAAGCTAACAATATCTTGCTTTTTTGACAATTATTTAATCGCCAAATTTTACCGCCAATTCTTTGAAGTAATCGACAAAAACGTAAAATTATCGCAAATGGCGACAATGTCGACTGACAGCGTAAGCACTGGGTTTCTACCTCAAATTTCACTTTGAAGACTACCACCCTTGCCTATTGACTAAATTTACTTGTGGCTAACCTGTTTATAGGCATTATTTTAAAAGTAATTTTTTCTTATCCAAAATGTTTTGGATAATGATTTTTGGTTCCAACAGCTGTAAAAATAAATTCTATTTTTTAGAAGGAGTTTTATTTTTTCTTTAGCTATATTGGCCAATCAGCTAATGTTTCTATAGAGTCTTACGGGTTTCCCCTAACTTATTTTAACCAACCGGGAGGCAGCTTTTATTTAGTGTACACTGATCTTAATTTTCATAAGTCGCGAAAATATGTGGCTTCTTGATTTTCTTTATTTCATTTGCTTAACAATAAATCTTTTCCCGAAATATGACTTCATTTAAGACAATCGACGCTTTAACTTACCTCGCATGGACCCAATACTAAAATTTTGGCTTTAAACATTCTTATTCAAAAAGTTTTCACTAAAAACAAATGCAATTCCTCGGAATGCGTCTATCGAGATATCGACTTCCGGTAAAGGCTAAACTTTCGTCGTGCCGACTCGATGAATACGTAACCATCCATCTAGATCAATTTTCGATCTTTTCATGACCAAAATTTAGTAAGAGTTTAAACAAAAAAATCTTGTATTTTTATACTCAAACTGTAAAACATAGTATAACAGTTTGTACACACTGTTGAAATTTGTAAAAGGACTTGACAGACATCATCTGATACACATGATATTTTTGTCGGTACACAATCAACATTAAAAGCATATTCAGGACTAACCCACAACAATCATCAAGTTCAAAAAGTAGAAAACGTTTATGATTAAATCCAAATTGACGGCAGTTCACAGGAAAATTATTTTGGAATGAAACTTGGTCTCAAAATAGACCGGTGTAAACACAATACTGTTAACTGGTGTATATATTACAAACTAGGCTGTGTGGGAAGTAATATTCATTTTGATTACTGCCCTTGAACAGACTCAGTCATACTGAGCCTGCATTATTTTCATATCTGTCGTGTTCGGTGGCTTTCAAAGTTCCATTTTCTTCTATTATTATTTGAGTATGTACAGAGAGCTTTACTGAGTATTTACTTTAAAATTTTATAAAACTTGGGCCTGGTATATTAATTGCTGTTTTTCTTTTTAAATACTGAAAAGAGTTTGCTTAAGTATTTCGAAAGTAGTGAAATTGTTTTTATACATATACGACAAAACACTTTGGCACGATAATACTTAAAATATCACTTTGATTTCTTTTACTTGTCTGCCTTTAATGAATATTGTGACTACCTTGCGGTTCTAAAAACGTTTTGTGCACCCATTTGCAACTGAAAAGAGCAAACGATTTCAATTATTTCATTAAACATTAAAGTTATTTTTTTAGTTATTTTTCCCCGCACACAGAATGAAACATATGGAACATAAATCTGAAACTGGACTTATGTTGATATGGCGATTGAGAAGTGCAAACAATTTCATTAATTCCAAATAGGAATACTGATTTTTTTCTATTATTTTTCTCATTTTTTTCCCGCCACAGAATGAAACAAATTTAACCGGGAAGTTTAATTGAAACTTTACTTATGTTGTTATATATATATATCTCGATCGTAACTCACAGGATACATTCTTTTATTTGCTACCATTTTATAAAATAAATTATTGTAAACACGTCTAATCGTGTAGAAAATGTCAATCACGAAAAACCATTACCAGAAAAAAACATTATAAAAAGGCTATTACAAAAGGTAATGCTGACAAATGTTCATTCAAATTATAATTATGGGTGATTTACTCTAACGTCCTGGTATCATAAAGATGTTGCGTTTCGAATATCATATTCATATTTTTAAGTATATTAATCATACAAAAATGAAAAAGCAGCGACATAGCGTAAATAGCGACCTTGTAATGTTAGCTTAACATCTTTATCACAAGTTTTACTACAAGGGAGGAAATAATAATGAGCGCTGTGACTCACTTGCTATATTCAGATAGCAATAGATTTTGTTCAGGATTTTCATTACACTTCTTATTAAGAAAGAATCACTTGAAAACCACACAATAATCTGCTTTCATATTCTAACTAGTTTGCACGTTCACAAAGATTCTTGGTATATTTAATATACCCACTGTTGTCTTTGCACCTTCGAAAGGTGTAAAAATGCATGTCACGAACTACACAAAACTAGGTTCGTTCAAAACGAACAATACAAATTCGCAGAAACTTTAGTAGATCAGCTAGCTTTAAATCTCGGATTAAGTTCAAAATCATATTCCATAGGGACTCTTCGATAATCTCCGTATATGTAATTTCCACATCTGTGTTTAATACGGAAAAGGAAGAAAACAGTAACAGCTCCAATAAATACTCCACCCACCGCCGCTGCTATCAGAGCATTACCGCTATACTGCTTCCTTGGGTCACTGAAATGAAAAAAAAATCAAATAAATTGACCGCTCGTTATGAACTTGTATGACCATAATTTCATAAGTTTATTTTTATTCTTTTAAAACATTTTAAATTTAACAAAATATTTTATATAAATTAATTGAAACAAACATCTTTTGGTCTGAGTGTGGCTTCACCGCCATATGCATACCATCGTATGGGATGGATCAAATTTGAACTGTTAATTGGTGTAAATATTGAGTCGCGCTCAACCCGGAGCCAGGCAGTAAAATGCGTTTCCATTACGGCAAATGAACTGACTCAACCAAACCGAGCCTGCAATATGTTCATATTCGTCGTGTTTGGTGTTTTTCAAAGTTCCCTTTTCATCTATATGTATTCTTATGCATATTTCACTTTTTTTATTTTTCATTACTATGACAGTTTACTTCATTTTCATTACAAGAAACTTTAAAAAAAAAGTGAAATAAGCATATCAGGAATCGCCACATTCAGAAAAACAGCCTCCCCACACAGTCATGAAGAAGAGAGAGAGAGAGCATGGTTAATAAAATGATCAGTTTGAAAAAAGACACCACAAACAATTAACAAAATAAGAAACCGATGGGTTACCGCGTTGGAACGGTCAGTCGCAAATCAAATTATAAATGTTTAATTAGAGTTAAATGTGATGTTACGAGGGGTGTTCAATATATAATGAGACTGTGTTTATATCTTTTATTTGAAACATTTAACGGTAATATGCAATAGATAATAACAAAGTTCATTCATTTCTGAATACATTCAGAAAATATTTAAAAAATCCACAAAACAGCTTTTAAGTTACAGCATTTATAAGAAGGTCATGTTTGCATCATCGCCCCCGGGCAACAAATATGTCGCGACGTCAGCGACGTCGATCGCATTGTAAACGTCGCTATATTGTTTAATTACATTCATAGCTTTTCAAAATAAGCTGCCGAATGCAGAACACATCATTGGTGGCGTGCAGCCCACAAATTAATGACTTATTAACTGATAAATATTAATGCAGGAATTATAAATGTCTTAAAACTAAATAAATGAATTCTTATGTTTTTATTATGATTTTATATAGAAAAACGCCGATATACTTATATATACGATATTACTGAACCTCTATAGGAATTATGCAACACTTTTATGTATTAAATATTTAATTAACTTTTCTCATGCTTAAATCTTTTGTCAGTATGCGATGCGCAGTTCCAAAGCTCCATCAGCAATTTCGGCAAGCTCCCGCACCATTAAACGTCTGTCCATATCAAGCGCTGACTGAATTGACGCTACGCATGACGCTGTCACGGACTTCTTACTACCGAACCTTTGCTCATTTAGTGCTGTATGTCCCTCAGAAAACTGTTTGTGCCATCTAAATACTAACACACGACAAGCACTGTCTTTCCCCTTAGTCTCTTGTAACATTGTAAATGTTTTCGTTGCCGATTTACCTAAATTCATACAAAACTTAATGTTTGCCCGCACTTCAATACGTTCTTGTGTCATCATTTTTAAGTGACAACGTGTAAGGGTGACCGTAAACAAATGTTGATTATTTCAACGTTTTACAACCAAATGACGTCATTTTTTCATATGAGGTCATTGATATAACGAACAAATTATTGGCGGATTTTTATGTAATTGCAAAAATAGGTTCTTACTTTACTTTATATTATAATGTATGTCTTTATAATACAGAATGGACGGGGGCGATAACGCGTTACTATGGTTTTTGGAATGATCATAATTTCTATGTCGCATTATATTTTTTCTACCAAAGCCGGTATTCTAATCAAGGATAAGTTATATTTAATAATGATACCAAATTTTGATATATTTCATGTCAGAATAAAAATATATGAGGACAGTCTCATTATATATTGAACAACCCTCGTATTATACAAATACTTACTTTATTTCCTTACAAGGATCGGTCTTGCTGTTAGAACGATCATTTGAACCTTCTGAATATTGATTAGGGTTATTTAAAAGTACCCTGTGAGTTGTCGTTGATTTATAGTTAATTTCATTACTTTTATGTAATTGTTTTTCAGTATGTTTAGTTTGGTGCATACTATTGTCAGTATCTTTTCCTTCTTTTTCTCCTATGTTCCGACTATCTGCATTGTGGTTCTCGTGTATTGAGTCCAACTCGTAATCTTTGTTTTTCTCTGTATTGATACTGTCAAGAGTTTTATTATTGTTGTCCTTTTGCACTTCGTGGTTTTTGTTAATGATACTATCAGACTTAAAAGACAAAGATGTATCTTTGTCGTTTGTTACTGAAACTGGTCGTGGTTTTATATCTTGCGATTTATTTTGAAATAAATTCGTTAAAGTCGTTCTGCTTGAGAACTTTTTAATATTTGTTACTGATTCTGGTAAAGATTTTGAAAATAAAGAAGTTTTGGTAGACTCTATATTTTGGGGGGTCGTCTTTGATATCTGCTGTTTATTTTTTTCAACATTTAGCTTGTCGATGAGAATTTCTTTTGTGCTTTTATCAAATTTTTTAAATGTCATAACCGCAGATGTTTCGTGGGTTTGATAAAGTTGGCCTTTATTCGTATTGAATACTTTTTGCGAGTCGGAATGGTCAGAATTTGGTGCTTCTGTTTTATCGGGGTTTGTTTCTTTTTCTTTAACTGTAGATGATTTTACGTCCAACAGTTTAGCCGGTTGTCTTACTGTGTCTTTGGCTGTCTTTAAAGTGTCTTCAAACACGTTTGTTTCATGTTTTTCGAGTTGTACGTTGTTCTCCTTAATTTCATTATTAGCAGTATTCGTTACATGTTTGCTACTTTGTTCCATTGCAGCGTTAATGCTGATTTTCATATCGTTGTAGTCCTCTTTACCTATGGATTTTGTATCGATATCGTCTTTCTCCGAATTTTTATTTGTTTCTTGTTCATTTGGCTTCTCTTTCTGCTTTTCATCAAGCTCAGAATATTGATTGGATTCTAAACTTTTCTCACGGCGTTCTTCATCTACTTGTTTATACCAGTTGCCTTTGCCATCAGCTATAGAAGTCGAATTTTGGCGGATGTCTAGTGGTATTTGCTCATTCATCGTTTCCTCGTCGAGTTTTTGTGTTTTTAATGAAGAATCGTCGAAACCTTGGTGCCTTACTCCTTCGGTGCTAATATTCACCAATTTTATTTCCTCGAGGATAGCTGCAGCTTTATCATCATAGGAGTTGCCTTCATTACTGTAAAAAAAATATTTACATAGTTAGAAAACAATTACACCCGAGCCGGCGAAACATTTTCTTGCCTAGTTTTTGGTAAATACGTATTGCGCTTAGACCGAATAATGTAAATGAAATGTATAAATCTCATGCTACATATTACACCAACCTACAATCGCGTTAAATGCTTGTACACTGACATTAATACTGAAATATATTTGTGTTAATTGCATGCATATTTTCGAGCATCGTTATGCCGTAACGTGCACACGATGAGAGACACATGACTTTATATTTTTGTAATGAATATTCCTTCATTTAGACTGGAAATATCTAACAATCAGTTTTATATGTTTATTAACTTTTTATTTAAAATAAAACAACACATGTACAATTACATGTATAAAGTTGTTATAGGTTACACATAATTACCTTTCCGTTGATGTGCACGAACCCAACAAATAGCCAACCAGTATATATGAAAGCACTCTGTCCATTTTTATATATTTGTCAAATTACAAATACATCTTCTGATTTAAATCCGTATAACAATTTCATATGTTCCGTCAATCCACTTATGGTACATGCCTATTAATAAATATCAATATGAAATCATTTCAAGGATTTAATGTTTATCACTATGACAAATACGCTCAACATCCCTCGTATCTTATCTTAAAAACTAGATAAAATATTTCGTCATTTATTCGATGTACATGTACCTATTATTTATAATAATTATTTGAAATAATCGCACATGATAATGATTATAAAAAGGGGATTGTTACTTAATGTGTATTGGTGATGAAGAGAATATTATAAAGGGATACTTTGTTGACGTAAATGAGCAGTATAAACAGAAGTA
Source organism: Corbicula japonica (assembly GCA_038501625.1). Taxonomy (NCBI): domain Eukaryota; kingdom Metazoa; phylum Mollusca; class Bivalvia; order Venerida; family Cyrenidae; genus Corbicula; species Corbicula japonica. The sequence continues at coordinate 105,855 of JAZAYU010000645.1, read as the reverse complement.
AAAAATCCGAATATCCAGGATTTTGGGTCCACCAAGTGAATTATATTGCAATATTTTAAACTTTGAGAGCGGCATTAGTGAATTGCTGAATGTTAAATTTCTCGATTTAAAAGAAATAACTACAAATTAATAGGCCATAACGGACTCATTTTGAGATTCGCAGCCAAACACGATACCCCTCTCAGAATCTTATTTTGTAAATTAATCCTGCAACGAAATAAACACTTGTTTCGAACACTTTTTCTGCAGTTTTAGTGATCGCTTTTTTGTTATATTTTAATCTGTATCTTTGTAACTATGTCCTTATAAATACATTCTTGTACTAATCTACTAAAACAGTTTTGGCAAGAAAGCTATCTGAGCGAGAATAAAAATAATCATTTCTCAGTGTTGTGCAATGATATATAATGTGAACTATACAAAACAGTACACTTTAATTTGGGTATACCGAGGATATTAATTTGTAATGACAAGCAGATCACTCCTTTTATTTTGTGGTCACCTTGATTTCGAGATTAGCAAGTCAAAAGTCGAGTTGACCTTTAATAATGAAAAAAAAACCCACTACAGAACGCTGGGGCACGTTGTCTTCAAACTTGAAAGGCTAGTTATTCATTAGAAGTAACGGACCTCTTTTGATATTGAAGTTACCAGATCAAGGGTTGTGTTCGTTGTAACCTTTAATACAAAATTATTCACCGAGTCCAATCGTTCACTATAGGTCCCAGGAGGAGAACGCATGGATAGACCGCTTTTTCAGGTGGGAATTGGGTACTGTGGTAAGTAAATCGTCTCGCATTTCTTTGATAATGCATATATCAGATAAAGACATTGCCTATGCTGATCTCCTATATTTACTCTAAACAATGACCATCTCACATTCGCCAAACTTTCGGTATCTTTTGAGAACATTCTCCACAACTGCACTAGAAAATCGCAAAAAATGGCAAAATCACTCTTTAAAAGCCAATATTTTGATAATTAAGCAAAGTTCTGAGCATTTGTTTCGTTCTAAAGATTCGTTTACACTTGTCTTCATATGTCATAAGCCTCCACTATTTTAAAGTCGTTTTAGGAGGATTTAGACCACAAGTTAGAAAATTTTCAAAATGAACGCATGGGTAGAAGTTTTCATCAATTTTCCCAATGAACGCATGGGCAGGAGGCATTTAAGAAATCAACGTTGATTCTTTTCGTGAATATCCCACATTATATCGACTTTTTGACTGTTATATTTCACAATATTTCATTCTGAATTACTAAAATATTATTTACACAGTGTCTAAGCGTACAGTTAACTGAAACGGAAGTTGCTGATCTGTACGCCGATGATCACATAGTTGCTTACATAAAAACCTGCGACATCGAATTATTTATTGGTAAATAAACCAAGTTTAATGTGCATTTGGAAAAAAATATTTCTGTGGTAAGTAAAACGTTAATTGTTAGTCCTGCTGTGATCATATAGACTTAAAGAAAGGGTTAGTATTGTTATAATCCATCATCGTTCCCAACTCGATCAGTGAAAATAGGAGCAAAACATTGAACAAAACGGGACGTTTTGGGCTCAAATTTCTTTGTGTAAATAGATTTTGGACCATATTTGTGTTGGTATGGGAGAAAATTCATTTATTCAACTTGTGTACTTCGTTGACCTGAGTTTGAACGACATAGCAACGAGAAAATGATACTTTCTTTATCTCACTGTAAATGATAAGACTGTACGCATAGTTGCAACTGTACGCGATCGTTAGTTGTTAACAGATGCCTAACATCTGTACGCATAGTTGTCAAACAGATCATTGACTATTTATGGTTCCAGTTAATGCTTTCTGATTATATCGACAGGTTATCATTTTAGCTTCAGTTAACCTTAATAATTCTTGCACGAGAACCTGAAAAATGCATATTTTTTCAACAAATTTTCTCATTCTTTTAATAATACAATTTTATAAACAAAAAACTGATCTTGGCTTCTGTTTCAAAATCAGATTTGTTTTTAAATCTCTTGTTAGCTCTTTATGAAAGGAGGCGTGAAAAAAAACGACTATATTCCAACCGAGCTATACCAGTGGTAAACCGTGTAAAATATGTAGAGGCCCGCCGTCATTTTTCATTTCTTCTCTGAAGTGCGAACAGTAGAAGTCATAATATAGCTGGACAAATACGCGTTAGTACTTCAACCATAGTTTCTAAAGATTTCATAAAATGCTCCAATCAGATTAACATAATCCCTAAAATCTAACAAACAAAGTCGGCCAAAATTAAATCCAACTCGACATTTTCACGACCTTAAACATGAAATTCTTAACAGTTGCAGACGTAATTGTTGACTAACTTAACTCAGTCACGAAGTGGTGGATTTCAAAATCTGAAACCTCTTTATGGAATTTTCCTGTCAAAGGCCAGATTGTTAAAGTCTATGATATTGGAAAATATTTGTGCATAATGTATATTTTTGCCAACACCGGCAGGGATTTCAGGTTTATACTAGGTTTTATTTAATGTCACAATCAGGGGATTTAGGATTTCTAGCAATTATCGGTGTCTTATTTGCAAATTGTACCAATTCGTTAATATGGTTCAACAGTAGATCAGAGTAAAAAACCTATCAATTTATAGCTCAAAACGTGCTTGTCAGTTCTAAAATGTGATCATATAAGGTTTTATTTTTTATTAATAATACATTAGATTTGGTTGATTCCTTTGATTGATTCCTTTAACAAGTTCTTGCTTCCTTGGTGCTTTTCAGTTGATCAGTATATGATGCACTTATGATCGCAACTGTTCGTACAGTCTGACATTGAAGTACTGCAACTTTGCGTACAGTCTTGTCACTTTCGGTTGCTGCACAGAAAGACCATTTTCTCGGTGCTAATTCGTTCAAGCACCGTTCAACGCATTTTGTGAGCGTTGGAGATGATTTTTCTTTCACGTGAAGTCAAATATATACCTTTCCAATATATACATTATAAAATATGAGGTCACAAATGCAGATTTTCTCCACTCTTTTTCCCCATTTTGTACTGATCAAGTGTGAAAAGATTACAGATTGCAACTTAACTAGCCGTTAGTTCAAGACTTCAAGATCACAGTAAGACTATTAATCAACAATGTACTTACTATAAAAATAATTTCTGCAAAAAGAACGTTTAATTTGAATATATTTTACAAATAAAAAGCCGATGTCGCGTGTTTTTCTTTAAGCAACTATGTGATCATCGGCGTACAGATCAGCAACTTCCGTTTGGGTTAACTGTACGCTTAGACACTGTGATTTAGATCAGTCTCTAGTTTCGTATCGGTAATAATACGATACCATAGGGCTTATATAGTTTTTGAGATTAACTTGGAATTATTTATCATGCAAGCGAAACTTATGACATCTCATAATAACTGCTATGCTTCCCATGATGATTCATTATTCTCTGCTTCAGATGTAAAATTTATTATTCATTTATATTGACACCAAAAAGCAAGAAACACTAATTGTACAGTATTTACTCCGACACTTCATGATTAACTCCCCTTTTTCTAACCTCCGCCATTTGTAATATTTAGGAAGAATTGAAAAACAAAATTATTATAGTTGCTTTGGTCAATAATCATGTAATTAAAATAAAATAATAAATAAAAAGAAAAGATCTTACAAACCATCTGCCCGAACAGCTGACATGGATCCATACATCTATAATTCCTACAACTGCTCTTGACCCTTCGTCAGCCATTACACGCAAGTTCTGTAATATCAATACAAGTTTTTCAGTTTAAGTGATAGATTTGAGATCAATGATCAATGTATTTCAAATATGCCGGGTCAAATATCACTCAGGTTCGAATGTCAAGCACAAGATTTGATTAAATGCAAGTCATTTTCTAATTTACGATTATTATGCGTACTTCTAGAGACAGTGAAATAAAAATGAACCATAAAACTGTAAAAATATGTAGCTTACATTAATTGAAAACTGACCAAAGCAACTATAATAATTTTGTTTTTCAATTCTTCCTAAATATTACAAATGGCGAGGTTAGAAAAAGGGGAGTTAATCATGAAGTGTCGAAGTAAAACTGTAAAATTAGTGTTTCTTGCTTTTTGGTGTCAATATAAATGAATAATAAATTTTACATCTGAAGCAGAGAAATATGAAGCATAGCAGTTATTATGAGATGTCAGAAGTTTCGCTTGCATGATAAATAATTCCAAGTTATTCTAAATAACTATATAGGCCCTATGGTATCGCTTTTTACCAATACGAAACTAGAGACTGATCTAAATGATATTCTAGCAATTCAGAATGAAATATTGTGAAACATAACAGTCAAAAAGTCGATATAATGTGGGATATTCACGAAAAAACGTAGTTTTTTAAAATGCCTCCTGCCCATGAGTTCATTGGCAAAATTGATGAAAACTTATACCCATGCGTTCATTTTGAAAATTTTCTAACTTGTGGTCTAAATCCTCCTAAAACGACTTTAAAAGAGTGGAGGCTTATGACATATGAAGAGAAGTGTAAAACGAATCTTTAGAACGAAACAAATGCTCAGAACATTGCTTAATTATCAAAATATTGGCTTTTAAAGAGTGATTTTGCCATTTTTTGCGATTTTCTAGTGCAGTTGTGGAGAATGTTCTCAGAAGATACCGAAAGTTTGGCGAATGTGAGATGGCCATTGTTTAGAGTAAATATAGGAGATCAGCGTTCTAATCCTGGGACCTATAGTGAACGATTGGACTCGGTGTTATATGACAAGTACATGACCCATTTTAATTTTGTGAACGAAGGTCAATGTCACTGTGTTGCTAAAACTCTCTCCAATAAATGACATAGTAACTGTTTTGTTGGCCATGCCAGGTAAATGAACCGTATAAATTTTGAGGTGAACAGGACAAAGGTCAATATGTCATGGTGAACTTTAATGAAATAAAACTCTGAACAATTGTTAGAAGATGCTGGGGCCTAGTGTCCACAAACCTGCTCATGAAAATAAGATGTCCCTGCTATCGATGTGGAGAATATCAGGTAAAAGCTAGATGTCACGATTACCTTTACTGCAAAAAAAACTTGTCCATTCAATAACTAGAGAACTTGGTAGGTCGATTGGTCTCTGTTGATTCTAATGACAAAGCTCAAAGGTCAAGGCGACTGTAATTGGAAAACATTTGCCCAATCTTTACTGGGACCGAAGTGCCCTATGTTGGTTGGTTAAAAATGATATTGTCTGTTCCTGGGAGCGAACCCGCACCGTCAGACGACTAAAGATGTCACCTATCGAGAACAACAGATCAAAGGTTAATGTCCTAGTAACCTTTCATTTTTAAGGATCAATAATTAAATGTGCCTTCAATATAGGTCATTTGATTTGATCATTTGTTCAGTTATATGTTTTATGAAATCAGCATTTTATATGTATTCTTTTATTCACTAATTGAGCTATTTTCTGAGATTTTTTTCTTTTTTATGCGTGATCAGGAATCAAGGCTGCTCTTCTGGTTTGAATTCGTTGAGCGTTGACATGATAGGTTTGGTTCAAACAGTAATTTTTGGGTTTTGTGGGCATTTTATTGGACTTTTTGTATTCGCGTGAGTCTACAATTCGCTCGGTGATCAATCAAATGTTGTAAAGAAAATGTTTTACACTACACCAAAACACCGGAAGTTGCAAAAAGATAGAAAAATATGAATGCTCCTCCGACTTTCGAGTCATTTCTCCTTTTTGAAGGAGAAAAAAAGTAATCAATATAATTATTGTTATTTGTTTTAATAATTAAAGCCGTTATGAACTCAATATTTCATCAATTTTGTTTTAGATGAGTGTGTTACAATTTAAATGTCTTCGTACTAAAAAGTGTTCGAACCACATGTCTTCACCGGTGTCCCTATTAGACTAGCACTAATTCAGCTATGAAATGAACCCTCAGCAATAATCAGTATTGATGAACACATCTATCATTTGATTGATTTTGTTATGGTAAAGGCAGTGGCTTCGTAGGGGTATAGATCCATACTTTCAGCCTGCCAGTCTAATAATAAAGCTCCAAACTTTAACTCTAGACAAATTGTTTATTTATGCATAGGATCGGCTCAGTAGACAAACCTAAAATTATGCTTCATGATAGTTTATCACTGTAAATACCTTACACAAAAAAAATGTAAATATTATTTTAATCATTATCAAAAATAAAATTTTATTCAATTTCATGTTTAATTTTAATTATCAAAATAAAAGTGTGGGATTACATTTAAAACGGGCCTTTAAGATATACTAAGATCAGGTTTAGGCCAGAGAAAAAAAATATTTTAGATTCTCATCCCCGCCCGCCCCTGTCCAAAACCACCCGCCCCAAAAAAATTTATTGGTAAAAAAATCGAAACATATTCTGTTACGTACAGAACGGGTTTTAGACCATCCCGAAATACCTTCTTAAGGTATTTCGTTATTAAAAAATTAAAATTAAAATGTGCCCTCCCGCCCCTTTTTTTCCCAAAATCTGGTTGAGAATCTAATAATTTATTTTCTCTGGCCTTATTCTCAGAATTTTAAATGTTTAATGGGGGCCTATCGTTATACTTAGTTACCTCCCATTGAGAGTGGTTTCCCTTGCCGATTAGGTAGTTCTGGTTTAGATGCAGTAATAAAGCGTAGCGTTAAAAGTGTAAATAAAAAATCTCAAATTGTTTTTGAAGTTAAAATGCATTGTTGAATTTACTAAAACGTGAAACAGACATATAAGGAATAACCATCATCTTTGTACTTTGATTTTAAGTTAATAACTAAATGCAACTTTACCTATTTACGCAACTGCACGTATCCTTTTTATGAAAATTTATTTTTTGACTGGCATGGAGATGATACCTTTTTAAAACTATCACTTAAGTATTCAGCCAATCGCCGTTAAGTCATTGATGCAAACAATGCTTATTAAAAGAAGAGTCTGGTGTTTTATGACCATGTTACTTAATCTAATTAGCAAGACTGGGTTTTACCAGCTGGGGTGTGATAAAGGCCTTTTGAAGTTTAGTTGTAGATTTGTAAGAGGTTGAAAATATTGCTTGTTGGGGGTAAAATTGTTGTTTTAGGAAACTGACAAGAGATTAGGTATTCTACATAATTGTCACAATAATGTTTGAGCAGACCCGGGGCGATTACTTGGGAAAATGTAATGATTAAATTACAATTACTTTGCAAATTTAAATTAATGATTAAATTACAATTACTTTATTTTTCAAATGTAATGATTAAATTACAATTACTTTGGTAAAAGTAATCAGATTACATTTTGATTACATTTGATTACAAGTACACACCAATTCATATTGAAGATTTAGAAACATATCTCTTATTAATGTTACAAAGAACATAATTGTTTATACATTCTAAAGAACTTTAATGAACTCATTTAAATATGTACACTATTGAATAAATGAACTTCATACTATCTTTTAAAGGTTTTTTTAATAGCTATAAATATGTAAAGCTACACATACAAGATAACATTTTGCTAATTTTTTATGATATTATATTTTGAGGGCAACACAAGAGTTGTGTTTAAAAAGCATCAACTGCTCAAATGTTTCAGACTTTAAAGAACATCTGTATGGTGTAAATATTCTGCCTGCAATGCTAAAGATTATTTCCGAAGAGGCAGGAATGGCCAGATATTTATTTTCCAGTGGTGCCAGAGATGGATACTCTTTTTCCAGAAAGGCTGCTTTTCCAGAATTTTAATGGATTAGCTTTCATGTCAATTAAGGGTAAAGAGAGATAATCTTCCCATTCATTTTTCACACCAGAGTAGTTCCTTTTTCTTTGTTTCTCAGGTGTTATAAAGTCAAAAAAATCTACTTCATTTTTTGGAGATGAAGAAGAATCATCAGAGGTAATTTTTACATGCTGAATCAAAGTCACTAGCATCCGTAGGTGTGTAAGAACTGAGGATAGATTCCAAAGTTCTCTCTGTTCTTGACAGTTTATCTGGACTACACCAGCGCAATTTAAACCTTGGATCTAATGCTGCTGCCATCACAAGTGTATCATTATTTTCATATGGAACCAATCTCTCCTCTACGGAGTCTTTTAAAGCTGTTACCATCCTGTTGTTGAAAGTTTGATATAGTTCTTGTAATTTAACTCTAGTTTTAATAATAACTGGGATTGACAAACTACCAGTTATGTTTAAATGTGTAATGAAATTTGAGGTTGTTTTGGTGTGTCCAGATATTATTGTAGCACTTATTATATACTATTGCATATTATTGTATGCATTTTCTTTTAAAATGACCTTCTGCATTTTCAGGCAGCACAAAATGGCTCGCAGGTTTGCGAGCCATGACTGACAAACTTGAAATGACCAATTTTACACATTCACAAACAAATATCTTTGATCTCACTGTTACCTAAATTGGAAAATAGTTTTAATCACCTTTTATAAATCTGCAGTTGAAAACACCTTTCAATTTTCAGTTGTAGGTGAGAACATATTGATCACTCAAATTATTGGGTTCAATACATTTTGTCATAATGTATTTCTTATCCTTGTCATAATATTGCCTGAGGCTTGATATGGTCCTCTAAATCATAATTTTAAACTGTGGACACATTGTTGGTATGCTCAATTTTGATGAAGGTTAAAATTAAAAACAACGTATTCAGAGATGCATGTTGTTTCTTTCATTACTCTGTTTAATTTTAAACGTTTTCATTGTTAAGATAAACTTCATATAGGTACATGTAATCAGAATGTAATCAGAAATTAATCATAATTACAGGCAATTTTTCTTGAGTAATTGATTAAATTACAGTAATTTTAATCAGATTTAGCCGATGTAATCATTACATCTGATTACTTGGAAACAATGTAATCATTACAGCTGATTACAATTACTGATTACGATTACCCCAGGTCTGTGTTTGAGACCAGAGACATTGATTATTTGATATTAGCAACTTAAAGCACTCCGAACTGAATTATATAAAATCGGACTCCGAAAGTTTTACCCAAACATATATTTATTTAATGAATTGAAATTGATTGCAAAACTAAATGAACTAAAAATTTTCAGAAATAAAGAGAAAAACGTGAAAACATTATGAATCAATGTTTGAATATGTTCTTAATTGTATAAGAATAAGAAAGAACCTTTTGGAGAAAAAAAGCAGTATATTGAAAAATATGCCAATACGAACATGGCACATATCTATTAACCGAATGGTGTGCATTCAATTTATAGGTAAAGTTTCAGTTATTTAAAAAAATCTATTAAATTCCTTGCAAAAAATGTTGCAAGGGAATGAACGAACATGTATAAAAGTGAACGGGCGTTTCATTGGTGAACATCAAACTTGATTTTATATCATGTATTATAAATTTTACTACCCTTTAAAAGGTTTTCTAGCTTTTCTTTTCCTCAAATCTGCCATTTCTGAGCATAAGAAATGCATATTTTTTACATAACGATGTTAAACACAAACCTCTCCAACGTATTAAAATGGTTAGAAGAGAAAATTTAAATGTTATGCGCTGCACTATAAAAGCTATCTATTTTTCCATTCGATGATAATAATCAAACGTTTTTATGCATTATGCTGATCTCTACTCCGTCTAACCAACCAGACCCCATTAAAACGTATTTAAAAGGACCACATATGACTATTGCAGGTCTGTTTAAGTTGTTAATCTCAGACCGGAATTACCCAGAAACTGGTGCGCATTACAAAGGGAGGTAACTTAAGATAGAATATTGAGATAACTCTGTATATCGGTAGGACCCCATTCTTATGTTCCACATGATCCTCAAGAAACTTGTCATCAAAAAAGAAAAGACAATTTTAAAAACTACAAAAGAATCCCAAATTAATTCTTCTCAATGTTTTTCTTTGGCAATATCCGATGTCTGCATAAAATTGCATATTTCACTACAATTTGCTAGTGTCAATCACCAGTCGTAAACCCCACCCACCAGACTGATATTTCCTCGCATGTTTACATAGATTTTACAGTAAAAAAGGATGGCATAGTATTAATTGTTTAAGCCATAGTGGGATAATTAAGAAGTAAATGGCAGAAGTAAAAATTTGAGAGCTTAGTATATCACTACTGCTACAGACTCCACGAAAGTTGAAAAAAAGTTTCAGACATTTGGTAAGACAAGATGTGAAAATCAACCAAAACAAATTCTGCTGGACCGAACCATGTTTAAAAGAAATTAGCAAGTAATAGGAGTTCAAATTTTTGTCTGACTCTTGGTCTGATAACATCAAAAATCACGTCAGACCAGCCTAAATTTTACTGGACAGGTCCATTAGGTCTGGCAACTTTCGGGATGTCTGCTGCTATGCTTAAATGTCAAAAATAATACTGAAGACACAGGTCTTTTTCAGTGATTTGCCCCAAATCCATGCATTTATGTCAATGCTGTCTTTCATTTTCAGGATTCAGATTGAAAAAGACACCAAGGTTCCAAATGCAGCCATCTTTACAATAAACAAAGAGGATCATACTTTGGGAAACATGATTTGCACGTAGGTTTGCTTGTCAAATTATTGCAAGATCCTTTTAAAAATGTGGCCTTTCAAATATTCCCTGTATTTAAAACAAAGTAAAAAAGCTTCTGCAATTTCATTTTTATGGCATACTATTTTTATGGATTTATGAGCAGATTGATAAAAGTTTCAAAACATTTAAAACAATCCATAAATAAGAATTTTACATATTCTGATTGTCAAAAATGAAAACCACAAATTAAAAGAACCCATAACAGCGCCATTGTACAAAACTGCAAACAACAACATTGCATGCACAACATTCTCCAATAGATTAGAAGGTTCAGCTGTTAACCCATTACTACATACAGGGACTTGTATATACATGATATGTGGGTGTTATCATGTGTGTGACTAGTGTAGAAATAACATTATGAATCTAAAGGAAAACAGTGTAGATATTGATTAGATGGCACAGATTTATTTTCATGTATTTTTTTCAAGGTCAAGTGTGTGTAGTCAAACCGTAGCCAAATCAAACCACTACAAATATAATATCTTTATTACAGTAATACAACTGTGGTAATTTATGCTTAGTACTTTTATTTACATCTTTTGCCCAAAATTTAAATAAGCAAAATTAAATGCCACAGTATACATGTATGTTGTTTCTTTATTAGTATATTAACCTGTATTGCAGACAGTTGAGGAAGGACCCACAGGTGTTGTTTACTGGGTACAAGAATCCCCACCCCCTGGAGCACAAGGTGGTACTGCGTATACAGACCACACCAGACTACAGTCCACAGGAAGCTCTTACTAACGCTATCACTGATCTCATCTCAGAGGTGTCACTCATGGAGGAACGATTCAGGGTTAGTAAGAGAGAATGTTTTGTTTGTTACTGTTAGAAAGAGTGCCTTGGTGTGCGTGACGTCACTGTGTTTGGTGGCATTGTGACGTTGCTTCTGCCCACACATTGTTTATAAATTATAAAGTCTTTATAAGGTAACGTTAATAAAGGTCGAACCTGGTAGAGTTATTTCTCACTCACTTATATCATTTACAGTTACCTACGTTAGATAGAAATATGAGTAAAAGTGAGTTCCTGAATTTAAAGAGCACATTGTCAAGTGAAATTCTTTTTTATGTCCCCTCCAACGAGCAGCTCCGTCCATTAAAATAACTTAATGTTGGCTATAACTTTACCATTCCTTAATATTTCTTTATCAAATGATATAGCTTATGAGATAATATGACAACTGAGTAAAGATGATGCTAAAATTTTTAGGGCAAGGTCGTGTTTGGCAGAGTTATGCCCCTTTCAGTATCTGGGTAAGAATTCTTGCAAAGTACCCAAGGTCGACATGTGTTCAACTGAACACCCAGCTAGATAATACTGATAAAAACAAATCTTCTGTATATTTTTTGCTTTAAAATCATAACAGAAAAATCACATCACATGGTCCAAAAACTGTTTGTTTCATAACATCATGATGTCAGATGCTCGTATCTGATCCCATTTTCTTACTGTTCTAATTAGGGTTTGAGGATGTACATGTACAATAAACAATTAACAATGTGCCTCATCCAAGTTACCAGGTCATTAGGGAAGTATTCAGTGATAAATTTCGTTTTGATTGCTTTAAAAGCCTGATTTGTGACTTTCAGGAGGCTGTGCGTGAACGACAGGAGGGCGACATATGAATGATTTGGATTAATGTGGTACAGTAGATGAACCAGACTGGATCACATAGGGACTGTGATGTGCACAATGTGAGGAAATCCACATTAAAAAAAAACTGGATACTGTACAACTTTAAATTACAGACCTTGTAGTGCACGAAGTTGGGAAATCCACATTAAAATTGACTGGATACAGATTTGTCTGTAAAATTGACAACTTACAGTTGCCTGTTGGGATAAAATGCAGAAAACTAATGCACCGATATATCAGTTAACTTTAGTGTGTGTCTGTTGTTATGGCTGTTGAGCAGAAGAGTTACAATATGGTTTCTTTCTTACAGAAGTTTTACAAGTTTATTTTAGAAGGAGGAAAAGACGTGAAAGCAGGAACGCTTTAAGTGCAAAAAGCATTTAATACTGCACCAAACATATTGTATTGTATTCTACTCCTGAGTTTATATGACTGATTGAAATATAGTAATTAAAAAAAGTTAAAAGTGACTTAAGCAAAAAAAGCCATTTAGAATTTGGTAAACATCATTTTAAAGAAAGAAAAAATGTGTTAAAATTTAAAAAAGGGAACAATTTCTCTGAAAATAAATAGTGATTAAAAGCACCAAATTACAACACTCTTTGTGGTTTCAGCATGTGTTTTGTTTATTTAACTTTGATTTACTCGAAGTGTTGTTATTGCATTACGGAGGTTTGCTGTTTAGGCTGAAACATGGTGTAAATGCATTTACAAAGTTTATCATTATTCTCTATTTTAACTGAGATTATTTACTCCATATATACATGGTTTTTAGCATATATGTGACTGGTGTAGATCTAGATCAGCCTGTAATGCCATCTGATCATGATCTACACTGTTCGCTTCCTGGTCAGAAATAACCTTATGAATTAAAAAGCAAACTGTAGATCCTGATCGGACAACACAGATGTGCTGGCTGAGTTTGATTTGCATATGGTTAAAGCCATATCCCTTCAGGTAGAGGGTACACTTTTAGGAATATCTGTTGAAAACAATTATTTGCTGGGTGTCAGGAAGATAGTTATGTTTCAACCTTTATTGCATTTTTCTTGTGGGCATAAGTGGCAGCCACTTTTAAAATTTGTTTCCACTTTTAAGTCATAAACTTTGACCAACTAAGTTTACATGAAAATGAAAACCACTTCTTTTCAAATTCTATAAGAGAAGATTGCAATTGTTTCTGATTTCACAATGTTATGGGTTTTACTAGCTATTGTTTGCATGACACATTCGCAATCGGCCAAAGGTCCATTGACTTGGAACTGACCTATTAAGTTTATTCACATATGTTAATTAATAGATTCTCTTCTTTAGCAATTGGTTCTGGTTACCCTGTGATAAAACATATAAAAATCCTAAAATTTGAAAATGGTGCACATGTAAAAATGAAAATGCGAAATTTGAAACTACCTGTACTGCAATCGTCTTTAAATCAACATAACTTTAACACGATCATCATTTGATTTGTTGCTCATAAATATGCTTTCATTTAATTTCACAGGTCCAAAAGTTCACATAGTTAGAAATTCATGCAAATTCATTTTTGTAGACCTCAAATCTCATGTACAGTTTGTTGACTGAGCTGGCAATGTTTCCAAAACAACATCCTTTGTTCATCAATATCATTTTGTTGGGTATTCTGTTCTCTAATGATACTTTCTCATTTGTTTAACAGCTTACAAGTCTAATGTTTTGGAAAGCTATTTATCTTAATTAGGTACATGTATTCCGATTATCTGAAGCATCACAAAATGAATACTTTTTGATAAAAAAGAATAAAAGTTTAAAGTTTCTGGATGTTATTTTTCTTAGTATAATTTAAGTAACCAAAGCCTTTATTATTATCCTTGTCCTATAGCAACAGTGGGATATTGGAATAGTTTTCCTGCATCCGTCCGTCTGTCTGGATTTTGTGTCTGCTCTACGCATATAACTTCTACACCCCTGGAAGAAATTTCATGAAACTTTGGACTACTGTTCACCCTATCAAGATAATGTGCAGAATCTATGTTCTTTCCTGGGGAATTTCATGAAACTTTGGACTACTGTTCACCCTATCAAGATAATGTGCAGAATCTATGTTCTTTCCTGGGGAATTTCATGAAACTTGCATTTAATGATCACCTCATTGAGGCAGTGTTCAGAACCTACATTTAACGGTGCTGGCTCAAGGTCACAGGAGGAAGTTGAAGGTTTGAGCGGCATTTTCAATATCCCATTGAGCAGCAAGCAAATCGAGGAATATGTAAAATCATTGCAACATTAGTGTGTTCTTTCCCCTGTTTTTTTTAATGAACATAATAATGATTAAGGAAATGATAAAATTTTAAGGTATGAGAGGGGGAGAGCTACTGCTCATTTCCTTTTCAGCATCAATAACCTTTTTAATATACATAATGTGGGGGGGAATATTGCCGTCCTTCAGACTGCTTTATAATTTTGTATAATGCTATGTTCATAATTTTTTTACAACAAAAAAAAGTAATTATATTTGATCTGTATTTCATTTGCATCTTTTTAGCTCAACTATCCGAAGAAACAACGAAACATGGGGATTGCTTTGTTCATGTATCTTAACTTAACGTTGGCTATAACTTTGCCATTTCTTAATTAAGTCATGATCCTGCCAAATTCTTTAGGTCAAGGTCACAATTAATGGAGTTATGGTCCTCTTTGTACTTGGATTTTGACATGAAAACTTTATGTTTTAGGACCATATGAACCTCCTGAAAACAGACCAAATTTGACTATAAATGTACCCAGCTTTTTTAAACAATACAAAATCATATTAACTCTGGTTTTACTAATTATAAACCATATAAAATGTTCATGTAAATGACTGTTTTTTTATGTTAAAATCACAATATAAAAATAATATCTCCAGTGGATCTTAATGACAATCATGAATAGTTAAATTACAGTAAAATCTTGTATCAGCCCTTTACTCCATAGTACGGTGGTTATCCCATGGGCAAACAGTGTAAATACTGAAATACTGTATCTGTGCCATCTGATCAGGATCTATGCTGTTCACTTTTAAATTAATTTAGTTATTTCTGACCAAGATGCCACCAGTGTAGATCCAGATCAGATGGAATGGATTTGCTACCTGATCTGGATCTACACTGGTTGCACATACGATAAAACTTTTATATATGGAGTAAAGGGTTAATAGACCACCTCTATACTTTTAACACGCACTGTACATGATTTAAAGCAATGGTCAACATAATGTTAAAATAATCAAAATTAAAGTCTGTATTATCACACAAACTGATATGAAGGTGTCTCTCTCGGTCAAAGTATAAAACCAGTGTAAATCCATAGAAGAATATCCATAATAATCTTCAAAAGGATGTGCCAAATTTAAAAAATAAAACAAATAGATAAAAAATATACAAGACATTTTGTTTTAAAATGAATATTGGATGAATTATACTACAATTAAATGTGTTCTGATGTTATTGATTTACTTAAAAGATTTTATTAAATCAAGTATTATGTGCATATATTTTGAGTACTGTCCTGACAAATTTGAAGTTAAATATTTGTTGTTGTTTTTATTTTCCATTGACATCATGTACTTCAATTTCATTTGTATTAAACCCTACAATGAGTTTTGTGTTGTCTTCATTTTAGCATAGAGCTTGACATCGTTTATCAGTTTTTAGGACCTCACCCAGCAGTTTACCATCAAGACTGAAATGTAAAACATTCTGAGAGAGTCCACCACACACAAGAATACTGTCATTTTTATACAGGCAGATACCTCTGGCTCCTTTAAGTTCTGGACTATTAAACCTTCCAACTATCTGACCTGTTCTGTCAAGAATAGTTCAACCGTTCTCATATTGAGCAACAAAGATCTTAGTGTGGTCACTGCTGACTAGAATACTACGGGTGTAGCCTGACTGATCAATGCTGAACTCCTGCAGTATCTGTCCTGACATAGAGTACACATAGAATGATTTATAAGCTCCAGACACAAATAGCTTCCGATCTGCGTAGGCCAAACCAGTGCAGTCTGGCTGAGTTCTTATCTGTCTTGTGTTCTGCAGTGTTCTTCCTATAGAAACAAACTGTATGAGGCAACTGGAGGTACAGCATACAGCCACTTCCAGGTCAGTGATGACACACACTTGATATGGACGGATAGGCACGTCACAGTAGTCTGTGACAGCATATGATGAACTGTCAAGACGTTTGAGCCTACTGTACCACTGGTCACTGAGGATAATGGTCCCATCAGGAAGCGTACATTCACTGACGATATCACATAGGTCACTCTCAGATTTCACTTTCACAGTGTATCTGTTGTTGCCTCTGGTCTTCAGTAAGGTAGGTTTGGACTGTCTATCATAGGATTGTTGTCTGGTTGGGGCCTTTGTTTCTGGTGTTGTAAGCTTTACTTGACTGTTAAAAGATTTCTGGCTGGCTTTAGTCTTGTTTACTTGTTGTAAGGAATCAGCTGCAGTAGGCTTTGATTGGAGTGTTTCTGTCAGACTAATGTCTCCTAGAGCTTGTATTTCTGTCATGAGAGTCTGGAGCTTTTGATGAGGTGTGAACGATATTTCAGTTGTAGAAACTTGGCTTTTGGTTGTGTTGACTTTCTCTTGACCAAGGGAAGCAACATCATTGGCTGTCTTAATGCTGACAAACATCTGTGCTGTGTTGCCTCCGGCCGACTTCAGGCTGTCATGTGATGACTGGATGTTGCTAGCTGAAATTTGGAGTTCTCTGAGAGCGTCTTCTATCTTATCGGTCAAAGACTGATATTGCAGTTCTAGCTCTTTTGTAGTGTGCCTTTCAAGT
The DNA here is from genome assembly GCA_038501625.1 of Corbicula japonica. Classification (NCBI taxonomy): domain Eukaryota; kingdom Metazoa; phylum Mollusca; class Bivalvia; order Venerida; family Cyrenidae; genus Corbicula; species Corbicula japonica. The sequence continues at coordinate 88,838 of JAZAYU010000645.1, read as the reverse complement.
TCATCCAGACGCTTGTTTATCTCAATTCGGAATGTCTGGATCTGCTTTTCTCCTTACTGTTTTTGAGTTTTTCCTTTTCTTTGATAAATTCTTTCTGAAGTTCAGCCAGACTTTTGGCTAGGGTATCTAACTGAACTGTTACCTTGTTTGGATTGACAGCGATGGTGTGGTTCTTGATATAGTCAGGCACGTAGTGTTTCTCTTTACAATCACTGAAATAAAATAATTTCACAGTTATGGAAATAATATAAAATGAAGGTTCAATTTCTTTTATGATTTATCCAAAAACATTGAATAAATCTCTTAAAACTGAAATTATTCTCTGCTCTCAAATTAAATAATGATCAGATATGTGATACTATGTTATCTGGGCAAGCCACACCTCTAATATTGTCTTAGTTGAGCTTTACAATTTGGTTTTATAGTCTGTGCTAGAAAAAAATTAAATAGGGTCTTCACTAGTGCCAAATAAACTTACACAACTCTTAACAGTGACGCAGTTGAATAGGCTTCCATAAACGTTTAACCTATAACTGTTACAAGGGATTTTGACACTGTAGTACATTTACTCACAAACAATGCGGTACATGTATACTTAAATTTTATTTTTCAGAGCTTCTTGTAACATTTCCATATTTTAAATGCTGAACACACTCCCCAAATCTTAGTCTTAAAGTATTTTCTGGAAGATAAAAAGGTCTACCTATTCATAAGAAGTCTGTTGAAAAATCTCACCTGTGCTTGACTACCATGCAGGTGGCACATCCCACAGTGTCATGTTGCCTGCAGAACATGTCTACAGGCTTGTGACCATGTACTGTACATCTCTCGGTGGGTACAGCTGGAAAATGAACGCTTGATGAAGGCTTGAACTGTGCCTTGTCTAAAATCTTGTGACTTCTTAAAACACGAACAGTATCATGAACTTTAACACAGGTATAACAATAATAATCATGACAGTCGGCACAGAATTTGACTGCTTCAGTGTTCTTGTTTTGATCTTTGCATGTTGAGCACAGAAAGGCGAATGTTTCATCCGTGCCTCCTTCCATATCACTCATTCCTCCTGTCGCCATATTGGCAAGATCTATACCACAGGTTTTACAGTTGCATCACAGTTCACATACTGTTTCACAGTCCAGACTGAAATTTCAATGATTTAACAATAATATATTCCTTTTACCGCTTTTTTATCACTAAATATGTGTCACTTTTGTTAGTGTCATGCTAGAAATCGGTAAAGTTTTATCTAATACAGCTGTTTGTACTCTGTCACAGTTTATTGTTGAAGGGCTAATAAGATAAATCGATTGCGTCAGTAAAACAACATATGCACTTGTGTCTATAACTTTGAAACTACTTGAGATACCAACATGAAATTCTACATCGTTATCAACAAGACCCATAACTCTGCAACTGTTATTTTTTCACACTACCACCCATTTTCACTTAGCTTTTGTGACAAGCAAATATGTACTTGGTCCCTTACTATGAATCTACTTGAGATATCAACTTGAAACTTAAAATATATATTAACTACCAAACTCTTCGTCGTTACCAACAAGACCCATAACTCTACTACTGTTATTTTTCAAATTATGCCCCCTTTCACTTAGATTTTGCGATAAGCAAAATATGCACTTCATTCATAACATTGAAACTAACCAAGATCACTGAAAACTTGGAATATATATTCACCACCAAAATCTACATCATTACCAACAATCCCCATAATTCTGTTACCATTAGTTTGAATATGCCCCTTTCACTTAGAATTTGTATTTAGCAAAATATGCACTTCATTTATAACTTTGAAACTACTAGAGGTATCAACTTGAAACTTGGAATATATATTCAACACCAAAATCCAAATCTTTAAAATCCTCATCGGTACTAACAAGACCCATAATTCTGCTTCCGTTATTTTTGAATTGTGCCCCTTTTTCATGAACATTTTGCGTTAAGCAAAATATGCACTTCATCTTTAACCTTGATACTACTTGAAATATCACCAAGAAACTTTAAATATATATTCACCATCAAAATACACATCGTTAATTACAAGACCCATAACTCTGCTACCGTTATTGTTCAAATTATGTCCATTTTTATTTAGATTTTGTGTTAAGCAAAATATGCACTTCATTCATAACTTCGAAACTACACGAGTTATCAACTTGAAACTTGGAATATATATTTATCACCAGAATCTACATTATAGCTATCAAGACCCATACACTACTACAATATTTTTTCCAAGAATGCCCCTATTTCGATTTTTTTGCACAAAACTGCTTTTATTTTTAATGAATTGGATCGAATGGTTGAGCGCTCAATCTCCTCTGACAACTCTTGTTTTGTTTGTGTAAAAAATATACCCGTTTATATGCGGAAAATGAACAGTTTGACACCAGTTTCCAAATGCCTGAACCTATTTATACTTAAAGTAATTGGAAATGCAACTTCTAAGTTAACATCTTCTTGAGTTGCGTTTCTAATTGTATATACACACACTTGTAAAAAGTACTAAGTACACCATTTACATTTTGAATATCTCAAAGAAAAATACCCGCATTAATGTTTTCTCTTTCTGCGAAATACCCGCGCGGAAGTTGAAAACTGGCATTTATCACCACTCGAATCGCGCTTAGGTGATTCTAATAGTAAATCCGAAGCTTGCCAGAGATCGCCGAGTTGGTACGATTGTTGTTTTACATGTTCACGGACAACAGATTATCTCAGAAACACATTATCACTTATAACTATGACCATGACATGTTAATGACTGAAAACTACGAAAATGCCATCAAAATGATTGAAACTGATACAACTTTACATTGGTTACAAACACGACTTGATGTTAATCGTAATCGCAAAATAATAACTACATTTAGTGTGTTTTATAATTTTAAGAAGAAAAACCGATGTGCTTTACAATCGTAAATGTTTTTCTCATTCAGTATTTAGTAAAATAATATAAAGACAAAAATTAAAAAAAAATTAAATATTCGTTTAAATAGACTATTTATCAATAATCTGAAACTAATAAAATCTTCGAAATTTAGTAATTCGTAAATGACATTTGTTTGGTCAAAATATTAAAATGCGTGTCCGAATTACTAGACTTTAATGGAAATGAAAACAAATTCCTGCTAGAAATGCATCTTCCCAGACTGCATGCCTAGTCAGAAATGTTGTTGCAAAACATTGTGCGAAAAATGGAACGGCATCCTTGAAACTGACATGGAGCCCAAGATCACATAACTTAGATTGGAGACCAGTCGCAAATCTCAAGTATCTGATTGGCTGAAATGGCGACCGACCAGTCACCATTACAGCCAATCAAATGCTTGAGATTTGAGACTGTAATCCGGATTCAATTTTATGATCTTGGGCCAAGAACACGTTATGGCTGAAGTAGAGAAGAGTTTGTATTGGCTTGTCAGGTCCAGCAGACTATTACGAATCTACAGAATATAATTTTAGTAGAATGGAATTGCATACCTCCTTGTGGAATCGCATCAAATTTTAATGATACAAAGATATTTAATGATACAAAGATTGGAAAATTGTAAAACTAATGGCAGACACAATAGTTGTTTCCTTGAAAATTGCTTGCAGTGTAGCAAGGAGATCCAATTATTATTTTTCAGTCGCGTTGAGCACATTCAATTTTGTTTGTGTGCTTCAATATGATACTGATATATCTTTATTCTTATTTGAAATGTTTTGAAAAGTTCAATCAAATATCTTTGTAAATCAACATTTATAAGAAGTTTGTACGTAAAAAATACGTGACTTATCCTAAGCAAAATAAAATGATACCGCATTAAGAGATTTTCATGAAGTTACACGTAACAAAATTGTGTAGTCGTGCTTGTAGTATAGCTTAAGTGTTAATCTGATAAAAGGTGTTATCTACTTACCAATGACGTGATATATTTACTCCTATCTTTCACAATCTTTCTTTATTTTGACTGATTTTGTTTTGTAACAGAACAAAACAAAAACATTTGTTAAGGGGCTTGACTACATTGAAAGATGTTTAGAATTGTGATCTAGACATGTTTATAACATAACCATTCCAAAAATAAAATTGTTGTCAAAATACTTATTTAAAAAAAAACAATAATTTTTGTAAGATCTAAGGCATAAAGATATGAACCAATAATCGGTTTGTGTCAGGATATGTAAACGTCTGCCTCTGGGCTTCACACACATTTAAAATAATGTTCATACTAATTTATTCAACGAAACTGTTACTGATCTTTAATGATTATTCTATATGATTCGGCGACTCTCACATGTAATTCCTTCACTACTAAAAATGAAGTCGATAATAAAAACTTAATTATGGTAGAAGTACGTGTATCTTCACGTCGGTGGGTTCCGGTTCTAAAATCCAGCGTTAGAAAAACTGTGCCCAAGCTCATAACACGAAACCTGGAGACCAGTCGCCATTTCAGCCAATCAGATGCTTAAGATTTGAGACTGGTCTCCAATCTCAGTTTTTTTTATCTTGGCCTTTGTCGTACAGTGTATGGGTAAAAACTACAAGCGTTGTATTCAGGTTCTATCCTACGTTTAATATGTACTAACAAAACAATAACAAGTTTCAAGTTTATTGGCATATCGGCAAAAATCATGCCTTTGGCCATTTACAATAGAACATATAGCAAAGACACATACACATTTACATTCAACAAATAAAGACATACACAATTCATTCATACAACATACATACATACATACTTTTTTAGGAATAGTCAACATAGCAAGGGTATCGGTGCGAAGAGTGTTAGCATCTCTAATAAATTTGCAAATTACAACAATGACGTCGACCGCGATGTGGCGCCAAGACGTCACGTATATAAATGCATACTTTCACTGACATTCTGGGGGCAACGAAATGTAATATATTTTCTCATATTTTCAAGTATAAAGTCTCTGTTAATTCACTTTGTCACAAATAAAGAATACAATTTAAAATTTCACGAACTGTCTCTGAAATTAGCTCAAACTAGAAAAGGTATGTGAACTATTGTTATTTATGTGAATGAAACTTATCACTTTAAAGTCACAACATAATCGATCATTGTAATAAAAATGTCTATGAGTCACTGGTCTGATGCACAATCTCGAGTGGATACAGTTTAACTATAGGCCTCGTTGTATGTCCTCAACACGTGCGGATTTTCGCTGCCCTGTGTAAACCGTCATTTCCTGTTATGAGATCTTCTATGATAGCTAGCTGTCATCGTAGTCTAGGCCCGTCATCGTGCACTTACTTGAACGACGTCACCGACGGAAATTTTCTGCATAGTTTTTCGCCTTGTTTTGGCGGTAACGCTCAAACGTGGAAGACACTCTCTCTGAGCAGAGCGAAGTCATTTGCACGACTTGAACAAATGAGGAAGACACCATGAAACTAACAAATTGATATTTAAATCAAATGTTATTCAGAAAATTGTTTTCCGATTATATCAAGTTGTTAAAATACATTACCACATATTTCCTACAAGTGTAGTAAAACGTCTGTAGAAAAAATAATAAAATAGTTATCACGATTCGTCTGGAGTATGTGGTAAGCTGGAAACTGATTCAGATTAAATATAATATATGTATTATAAAATTACACACATAAAAATCAAAGTTTTGAGCACAAGAAACCGTCATAAATACTGTTTTAAGATAGAGGTTTTATTTATCTAAATGAAGAGACATACTTCATGTAACAAAACAAGGAAACGAAGTTTCAATATATACCAAAAACGTACATGTTTGGTAACGCCGCTTTTCTTGGAATCATTGTGATATGCAACGTGGATCAAATGTGATGTTTTCTGTGTAGATAATCAGATATCAAGTTATCTTTGTACACGAGTAAAATATTTTCAAAAATATGTAAACAATATTAAACCATATTTTATGATATATCAAATACATGATACAGATCTTTGACGTTTACGGCTGAACAGCACTCAACCTGAGGTGTTACAACGTGCATGCAATTCCACACTACAGCCCCTGAACAGTGGCAAGTCTTATTTAACAACCTGCAAAATGTTCACTCTAGATTTAGCCTTTTTAACAGAACAATTATAGTCTTACTATCTATGCCGCGTCCAGCTTAAGACAATTTACAAGACATGGAGACAATGTGACATAAAACACAAAACAACAGCACCAACATATATTAAAACAAACTTATTTAACTAAATAAATTTTTGTCGCAGATTAAAGGTATTTTTTTTTAATTTACATATACCCACTTTACATGTAGTATTCTTGTGTTTTGCAAACATAACTATGAAATACGTAGAACTTGTTAACCGGAGCGTAGTTGATTTGGTGGGCTGGAGAAAACACTTCATTGGCGAGTTAAAACTCCAGTCCGAGTCTACGAAATAACAAACTTCAATGGACGTATCATTAAAGGAAGATGAATAGTTAAAAAACTGGGCTTTTGTGTCCAGATTTTAGTCCAAGACGGTTACAAACACGCACTTTAAAGTATAACCTTTGGGTCAAAATCGAAACCTGTTTATGTTTGAGACGAAAACGATAAATCTTCAATTAACAGCCCCAATACCTTTGTGTCGGACAAAAGATGTGTCATAAAACGAATTGAAAATAAAATTAATGAAAGAAAAAATACAAATGGTCTTTAAATCTGTTATAAAAACCATTACATACAATGGGATACAAAGAAGTCTGATGTCAAAATAAATAAGGGTTCAGATTAGGTTCAGTAAATGCAGGGGTGTAGTCTTTTTATATTGAGACGGCTATATTTACGGCTTGCGTATATATTTCTAAGTATCTAAGATTTTTTTACAAAATAGTAAAAAAAATGTTTCAGCAGAGAACTGCAACAGCAAACGCAGACCTATTTGCAAACAACAACAACAACAACAACATTACCTAATGAATGAATAAATGAATGCAATGATAAATTAAGTATTTAACAAAATCCATCGGAATATGACTTATAAAAATCGTGTGACTGTATCAAAAGAACTTCGGATAAGGCAGTATGAAATTCGTCTTCAAATTAAATACCAGACACCCCATTCCATGCGACGTTTGAATATAATTTTTAAATCAGACAACAGTATAATAACACAGAAACAACAGAAACGTACACGCCAGCATATCGCAAATTGCTAGACCCGTATCGTGGTGCGCATCGTATCGCAGGCGGCCTCGTGATACACAACTTTCCTCGTTGCAGTTTCGCGCTAGAGTTTTACATTAAAAGAGACCATTTGGCATCAAAATATCAACGACTGGCTTTTTGAGTGTGATTTTGTGAAAGAAAGTGATAAATAAAACAAACATCGTTTACTCATTTCAGCAATACAAATATATATTTTTTTAAATTACTTTATACAAATTAGTGATTTTATGAAAAAAAAACGAGAAAAAAAAGAGAAGCGTTTACTCATTTCGAAAATAGCTATATATTATAACTTCAAATTATTTTTTTTTACCAATTATTGATAGCTTGTAAGCGTGTCAATGACCAATTTGTGTCTTCCAACATTAGCGCCTGAACAATTTTGATCCGTCTGTCTACGCCCTTGTATATTTTTGTTACCAGTTTTCGAACCATCGTCTTTTAAGAAAATAAAACAACAATGAAAATTACATAATGAAAAACAGTATATAAGACAAGGATTTCGGCTTGATAGCCATAAACCATTGAAGTTTAACACTAGTGGTTTGCTATACAGCAGAATGCGCGTTTTTGCAGTTCTATTACTGGTCGGTGTTGCCAGTGCAGCCGCAAAGTCTCTCAATGCACAGGTACGTTAAACTGTTTTCTCGCTTTAACAATGCTTAAATACATTAACTAAAGTTCAACATTTTTATGTACAAGTAATAGTATCTCATAATGTTATGTGAAAGTATATTCTGTTCCAAAAGGAAGTGCGCTTCGGTGATTTTTCATTAACTGCTTTTCTTAAAGACTAAATTGTTCGTATCATAATTGAGATTAGATCATTAAAATCTATACTACAACAATATATGATCTAATTTCATTTTTGATACCAACTATTTAGGCATTAAAAATTAAACGAAAACAAAGTGCAAACTTTCTTTTTGGATATAGTATATTTTTGAAAATGTTGAAAAAAAAACCCAATTCATATTTTACAAAATTGTTATATTGTATAATGATTCTTATGTCACGTGTGCATCAATTTTTTTTATGTAAATTAGTTAAAGAATTACCTAGAATATTGTTGTATATTAACCAATTTTGTGAAGAAATATTATGGCAATGTGTTGCATAATATTGTCTACAGAACTCATCGTTTAATTGGGTATACATTGCAAATGAGAATTTCTTATTGATGGAATTTCTGTTGGAAATATTGTCATATTTAAATGATATTATTTTTGAAATCCTACATTCAATAAAAATTGGTGCTTGAGAAGTTGATGATATCTTCAGCAAAACGTAACTTTCCTGCATCTCTGATTCGAACAATTTTTAACAAATCATCGGTTGATATTTCGCCCAATCTCAGTATAATGTTTAAAACCGGTTGCTATAAAACCGGTCACTTAATATTTGAATAGTGTGTATTGAAGTCAATATTTTGTCATCATACTTTGAAAGTATATATTAACTTTAAAAAAATTGTCTCTATTTCTGTAACTTTTTTTCAAAAATACCGGCAGTTTATTAGGTGTCTTTCCATATTTTAATTTTACAAAGCTATTTATCCTATTCTCCATAGATGCACATTTATTGCTTGGGTGAACAGTGTAGATCCAGATCAGACATAAAATCTGTGCTTTCTGATCAGGATCTACACTGTTCACTTTTTCGTTGGTTTATTTCTGACCAAAATGCGACACGTGCAGATCCTGATCACATGACACAATCAGATAGAGTAACGGTTTACGGGTTATCTTATATTGTAATGTAGATTTATTTAAGACAAATGAAGGTCATTCTGTGATTTTGTTCGGTTTTGTTCGAACATGAACCTTATTTAAGCGACCTAACGTAACGTTTTTCTGAACTGTAATGTGTAGAACGCCTGCTGTGTTAGTAAAATAAGCTTTATTTTTAAAGGGCGATAAGACATTTAAAAACTATTTATTTTACAACAAAATATTTCGTGCATGATGCATAAGGAGAAAATGGCCGAAGATTATAGAACTGAGATTGGAGACCAGTTTCAATCCCCAGCATGTGATTGGCTGAAATGGATCAAAGCCTACATTTTACCCAATCAGATGTTGGAGATTTTAAGACTGGTTTCTATTCTTTTATTGTTTCGGAATCCAGCTCAAGCATCGCAACCGGAACTAATGCTACTCGTTGGAGGTGGGGCAGAATAATGATTGACTGATCAGAAAAGAACAATAATGCATCGATTCTAAATGCAATTCACTCGTTCTTTGATTGTGCAATCATTCTTAGACTAGCAACTTCTATTTCATATACTTTCAGGCTTTAACCAGAGAGTTGGGTGAGTAGATATGACTTTCTCACATACCGGCACTTTATAAATATTATCTTCTATATAGATTTTTAATACAATAGAAATATTTTTTTCGAAGATTCTGACCATTTTCAGTCATAAAAATCATACAATAAATTAAAACAAGTATGGACAATTCGACGGTTAGTGTTTCCTGTACTAATCGAAGATTCGAGATAATAGAGTTTTCTAAAATTCTTGTATACCTTATAAATTATTTTGTTGTATACCTTTCATCTATTTTATGATTATTTTCAAATACTTTATTTTATAATGTCGGAGGAATGATTACTAAATTTTCATTCTTTATAGTCAATTTTTCTTTGGTATATTCATTTTAATCCAATTACATTAGAATGCAGGTAGTTTTTAAACAAACCGACATCGGTACACGGCATGAAATGGCGTTTCGTTATTAGTAAAAACAACAACTAAACAGTTCAATATAATTTTATGTACAATGTGTAAATAATTAAGGTTTTGTATCCGCTTTTCTGAAATAACACTGTTTTATTGTTGTTGTTTTCAGCACTAAGAGAGCTTCTTAGTAAGTATGCGTTTTATAACTTTATGTTGAGAAAATACAACTGCGAAGTTTTGTTGTAGTATACTCTATTTCTTGTGATGACATAACAAATGGTAAATGGTAAACGGTCTTCAACTTTGCCATATTTCCTGAATATTGCTCTTGGACGTCGCTTTTTTCCAACGGAAACAAACAATGCTTTATTATTTTATCCTGTTCCTAAGGTTATAAAACTGGGAATGGAAACCAGTCTCAAATCAAGCAACTGATTGGCTGAAATGGCGACCAGCCCAGGCTAGGCGAAGTGGCTCTACCGGTGCTGGTTCGAATCTTTGTCTGAACGCTATCAAGACGAGTGTCTTTTCTTTAATTATGTTGAAAATTATCTTTGCTTTTATTTGTTAAATGCGATCGATCTTTTATGATATTCAATCATTGTTTGCTGGTACAGAAATTATAAGATTAACAAATTTTATTAATTTTAAATATTTTAAAATTGAATTAATTAAAATATCTAAATACAATGTATTGTTTTTATATGAAAACATGCCTGAAAAGAATTTTCTTTAACAGATAAGTTGGGAAGAGTTGAAAAGGGCGTTACTCCACCTGTCCCCACTTCAGGTTCCGATGACGATGAAGGTACGTTGTTAATTTGTTCCCGAGAAAGCGATATTTAAAAAATAAGATTCTAGCACGGAATCAACGATTCATTTACGATAAATAAAATTTGACAACATTGCAATCCTCATAGAAAGTCTCTTGCTGTGGGCTATAAAATTAAGATTGGAATCCAGTGTCAAATCTCAAGCATCTGATTGGCTGAAATGGCGACTGATGATTGAGATTTGAGACTGGTCTCCAATCTCAGCTTTATGATCTCTAGTTTTTATAAAAACAAGTTTGCTTTTATTTTTTCTAGGTTGTAATACTCCATGCAGTGATGTACCTGTCATTAACTCCGATGGCGAGGAGGACATGGAGGGTAAGTTAGATTTTACTGCTATTACTGTTAAGAAAAAGAAAAGAATTTAAAAGGAAAGAAAAACGAACTCTCACTTGAAATCTGATTCCAAGATTTTCAAGAAAAATATTTTAAGGATCATGCTCTAATTTAAATATGTCATGATCATTTACAGTAGTATGGTGGTAGTGGTAGAAGTACTGGTAATGGCAATAGTGGTAGAAGTAAAAGTAGTAGTGGTGGTCTTCCTCGGAGCATTGGTAGAAGTTAAGGTGGTGATAGTGGTAGTGATGTTAGTTATTATGGTAGAATGGCGGAAGGGGTAGTAGAACTCGCGGAAGTGATAGTGGTAGTAGAACCGGCGGAAGTGATAGTGGAAGTAAAGAAAGTGTAAGTGGTAGTACAGTGTAACCCCTCTTTCTTCAAATATGGCAAATGTTTGTTTCTTTATTTTAGAATTCTGGAAGTGCGTTATCGACACTGTGAAGGGAATCGAAGAGAGGTTTAACCAAATATTCCGAGGTAAATTCGATATTACTTTTATTTATATTGTAAACATGGGAACAAAATATTAAAAAATGTAATTTGATGCATCAACATCGAACAATTGGGTTGACCTCGCTGTAACGGTTATGGAAAATAACAACCACTGGAAATAATTAACATCCGCTCAAACGAGGCCACTATATTAACAAAATCATGGCATTTTCTGAATGATAAAAGCATGCAACTTTAGGGAGTCGATTTGTGGACCCGCAGATATATCTCAGAGCAATGAGCTTATTTGTATCCTGTGAGATTCGGATTTATCTTTGGGGCACTCGTTTCTACCACAAATACAAAAAATAATGTCACATATATGCTTCCGTATCTTTTTTAATGGAATTTTATTAGTCTGTGATCTGCTGGTGTGTCTAGAAAGCCATGATCATAAGGAATGATAGAACATCGGTAACAACAGGACCCAAGATTATAACCCTGAGTTTAGAGACCAATCTCAAATCTCAAGAATCTGATCGGCTTAAATTGAGACAAGTTTCCATTTTTAGCCAATCAGATTTTTGATATTTGAGACTGATCTCCAGTTTTAGTTTAATGATCCTAGAACAAGTTTTCTCTCGGGCTGAGCTTTTTTATCTTTACCTTCAATGCGGGTATTACATTTAATTTGGATTAAAATATTTATTTGTTTGACAATAGAACTTATACAATAAATCGTGAACATTCACAACAGGATTGACAGGAAAGTCACAACAACTTGTATCTTGAATGACTTGTAATTTATATTACATGTACTGATTTGCAAATTTATCTCTCTTATTGCAGAACAGACAGGCAAGAATTTGTTTGAGGAACACGAGAGAGAAATCGTCTGGCACCGTAAGTTCTTCTGACCTTGACCTTGAACATTCATGGCTTACTGACTAAAATTTTCTTTTTTCAAATTATATTAAAAAAAAAACCAGCAAAATAAAACAAAACACAATTTTACGCTCTTAAAGGAACCTGGTGTAAAAGGCCAATTACGGCGCGACAGTTCACAACAAGTTTAAATTATGTTACATATACCTTTGCTCTATTGACATTATCACATAATGATAATCGCAACATTTTACATGAATTATACAATTTTCAAAGAAAATGCGTTAAGGTATTTGTCGTATCTTAGCGTCTACTCGCATCTCAAGCTATGCTCAATTAGTGACTGCCCCCACTGCCCAAAGATTTGTTTTAGACATTGCTGAAAGTGATCTTGATGATTGTTTACATTTACTGTGATCTTTTTGTTAGTAAATTCTTGTTTCTTTTAATTACCGAATTCTTTAAATGGGCTAGAAAAATGCTTCATAGTTTAGAGATTTTAGCTTAATTAATTCTATTGTTCCAAGATCGACTACTCTTGAAAGCTTAATCATACATGTATGAGGCTTTGAAGACTGACGTTCACTTATCCATCCCAAGGCAAAGATATTTAACAAGACGAAACGATTATTATGTTGATCACTAATCAAACGACTTCATGCTTTCGAATTTAGTATTGGCATATCCAGTGTTGCGTTTGATTTCTGTAAGTTCATGTAATTCTGTCATTGAAACTTAATGTACTAAGCAACACAACATATCATCGGGATGTCATTCAAACACATATGTAAGCCGGTTTATTCGATTTCAAACCGGTTATATGGGCCATTCTTTTACAGTTCGCACTGACTGGGTAATCTCAAGGCAAATGAAGGAGATTTTAGAGGTGATTGTGGAGGAAATTGCCGAGGGTAGATTCAGAAGTAAGTGGTTTTAAATCTATAGCTTATCATTACTTTACAAATACATATGAGCCGCACATAGTTTAAACACACGTCAAGTGCTATCTCTTTCCTTACAAAATTTACTATGAAGAGCATTATCAAAGATCATAAAACTTATAATTGGAGACCAGTCTAAAATCTCAAGCATCTGATTGGCTGAAATGGCGACTGGTTTTCATTATCAGTTTTATAATCTTGGGGCCATGTAACAGTTACGTGCCACATTAGACTGATTAAAATTTATATATAAAACATGCCTAGTCTCCTTGATTTGTGGCATTTTTTAATCGTTATTCTATTGAAATTATTTTGAAAATGGCTGTGAAACCCGGATAGTTTTTATAGCAATATAAAGCAACGTGCATATTTTAAGTGAAAATACCGATGCAATAGTACTTTGAAATAAAAGTGAACGAAATATTTACAAAAAATAAAAACCGACCCTTTCTAAAAGAGGGGGGGGGGTGTTCATATTAGGAATCGCCACACTTATAAAACACAGCCTCCGCACGCAAAGGTAGAGGAAAAGAGAGCATGTACTTGTTAGCATATCAATTCTAATAAGACACCACAAACAAATAACAAAAAAGAGTACCCTTGGGGATACCGCATTGGATGGACAGTGGCAAAACAAAAAAATTGCCACTGGGTGAGCAACATAACCTCAGTGCCCAAGGTTATAAAGCTGAGCATGGAAACCAGTCTCAAATCTCAAGCATCTGATTGGCTGAAATGGCGACCAGTCGATATTTCAGCCAATCAGATCCTTGAGATTTGAGACTGGTTTCCATGCTCAGCGTTATAACCTTCAGGCCAGACTTTTTTTCAAGAGTACGATTTTAAAACATTGTGTGAAATATGTAATAAAAAGAGCTTGTTATTAAACATGTCGTTCGAAAATGTACGAGAAGTAAAAGCAATTTGCATTTTATGTTTACAGAGGAGTTTGAAGATAAATGGGACGATTTGGATGAATGTAAGTAAAATTCTTTTTAATTGTGAATATGAATACTGACTGGGCCCAAGATCATAAAACCGACTGCAGACCAGTCTCAATCCCTAAGCATTTCAGCCAGATGCTCGAGATTTGAGACTGGTCTCCTGATTTAGTTTTATGATCCTGTGCCCTGTTTTTGTATAGGTGACTAATTTCAAAGCCAATACTCGTACATGTAATTTATAAACATTTGTGAAGAAAATAAGATTCTTAAAAGCGGGCTGGTTAATTTCCAGTGACTTTACATTAACTACGGAATCTCTGCACCCGTCTTTCCGACTACTGCGAACGCCGAAGGTAAACTCTTTATAGCCAATTTATGGATGTGCATAGATGTTTTCACTGGACCCTCTTGGCATGCTATGATTTTCCACCATTTTATTTTAAGTTAATACAAAATAGTATTTTGTAAGATCGTAATGCCCTAAACAGTATGGAAATCGTCACTTTAGGTGGCTCCGTATCTTTCGATCATTGAGACTGAATGAATGACAATTTTATTCTTAAAATAACCTTAAATGATTAAAGGCACATTTTCAAAACAGTTATTTTTATACACATATTCAAAAGGTTCGCCACTCCTAAAAATTCCTGAGCTTACTGGGTGAAATATATTACTATCTTACACTGATAAAAACAAATATCCTCTATTTTTATTCAATAATAAAAAACTCTCATTTTTGTACTTTCAGCTGTCAAAGATACAATTGAAGGTAAGAACATTTTACTTATAATTCATCTTTGATATCGTTTTCATCTCTTAACAAGACTTTGCTAACAGTTTTACTGCATTGTTCGCGAGGTTTTCTTTCCCAAATTATCAAAGTTTTCCAAGAAAGTCGTTCATTGTTTTTCTTTAAGTTTGAAATATACTAGGCCTACTCAAGATTTAATAACGTCCACTTTTGTTAACCGTTTTTCCCGCTAAGGTAATTTTACATTCCTGGTTCAGTTCAATAATTTGATTCAGACGACAAATTCATCTGTTTTATTAAAAAAGCAGCACACAATTACTTAATGTATCATAAACTGTAAAAAGTCGCTGCTTAACACAGGCGGCTGTTTACGACATCTGCCCAAAAATGAAAACAAAAATTAACAATAAAACCTTTACTAACTACGGTATTATCTTCACGAAAACATTGCCTGAAATCGGGTTGTTTGAACTTGGGAAAGGAAAATATCTTAGTGATATTTTCAACGATTTTTAAAAACTAGATGATTTTCAGTAAAAAAAACCCAACTTTTTTTCTATATTATTGTGATAAATGATAGTTGATTTCTTTTCAAATTTTGGCTACAATAATTAACCTTCATATTTCTGCGAAATGCATTGGTATTATTAATTTTGGGACTACCACGGGAAAACGTGTGTTCGGTGATAGGCCTATTTATGACATTTTTAGTTTAATTTATTTGTAAAGAACTTAATATTTTTATTTTCTCATGCTTTATTTGTGATTTTATTGCATATACTTGCATTTAGTATGTTAAATTTACAACAAGATGCATAATAAGCTGTGTAGTCTGCTGAATTTTATGACGTCATTTCAATGATTGACGTCCGCTTTCCGAAGGCACATTTTCGTGACGTGCCCAAAATAACGTTATCAGCGCAAATAACTTAATTTTTATTCGATATTTTCAGATCTTCATTGTCAATATGGTAAAGTACGCGAGTTGGCGTACAGCAGGATGGACAAGAAATAAGCCTGGACCACAGAATTGGACACCGGATATAAAATTTTAACCGAACAGACGATTTTGCTCTCTTATTCTATGTGCATTAATATAGTGCATCCGAACTTTCATTATTAAAAAATCATAGACATTTTAAACATGTTTTATTCTATAGCTTTATTTTCGTTGAAAACAAATCTAAGTAAGTGACTGCTTTTCTCTCTTGAAACCCTCGTGCACAACTATAATTATTCTTGATGAAATTGTTTTATTTGTGAATAAATATTTTGAATACTTTGGAATATGACGATAATACATGTATAACATTAAACATGAATATATTTGATAAAAAAATATGTATTCTTTTTCATGATTCCTGGAGTTTTAGAAAGATGTCAGTTACAACCATGTTAAACTTAGAATGTTGAAGTCCCTATGCCGACAGTTGCTCTGCGCTTTAAAAAGCTGTTGATTGCGTTGTCTAAGCAAACTTATGGTTTAATATGGCAAGCGGTTTGCACAAAAAATATGGTGATTGTCATTGATTGGTTATTATCATTATTGTACATTCAAGTTATAAGCAAAATTAAGTTTCATGTAATCATCATTTAAAGGAGAACAACTCAAAACAGATATGACTTCATTAAAACAGATGACATATATCAAAAACAGATATGACTTCATTAAAACAGATGACATCTATCAAATATTGTGTCAAAAGAACAAATACTTTCCAAGTTATAAGCAAATAAGTTTCAAGTTAAAGTAAATTGAAAGGAGCATTACTTAAATCAAAGGAAACATTAAGTTTCATATTATAAGTCATTTGAAAGGGGCTTAACTCAAAAAATAGTCAAACAGAAGTTATCATTCTTGTTGTTAGATATGGTTTTGTTCATAAAGATGATAATTATATTCCAAGTATTTGGTTTATAGGATTAGTAATTTCAAACTTATAGGAAGTTTCATATTTTCATATTAAAGTCATTACAAAGGGGCATAACTCTACAATGAAACAGGAGTTATCATTCTTGTTGTCAAAGATGGTTTAGTTCATACAGATGATAAATTCCAAGTATTAAGTTAATAGGACAAGCAATTTCAAAGATATAGGGAACATTAAGTTTCATATTAAATTCATTTGAAAGGGGCATAACTCAAAATAGTGAAACAGGATTTACCATTCTTGTTGTCAGAGATGGTTTTGTTCAAGTATTAAGTTGATATGACAAGTAATTTTGAAGTTATAGGCCACATAATTTTCATATTAAAGTTATATTAAAGTAATTTAAAACTGGCATAACCTAAAAAATAATGAAACTTATATTCCCAGTACTAAGTTATCAAGACTAGTACTTATTACTAATTAAGTTATAGGCAACATTAGGTTTCATATTAAAGTCATTTAAAAGGAGCATAACTAAAAAATACTGAAACAGGAGTTATCATTCTTATTGTTACAGATGGCATCGTTCGTGCAGATTATATATTCCAAGCATTAAGTTAATTGGACAAGGACTTTCAAAGTTATAGGCAACATTAAGTTTCATATTGAAGTCATTTAAAATGGGGCATTACTCAAAAATACTAAAACAGGAGTTATCAATCTTGTTTTTCAAGATTTCTTTGTTCATGCAGATGATATAATCCAAGTTTTAAGTTAATGGGACAAGGACTTTCAAAGTTATAGGCAACATTCCGACTTAATTTTAGTCAAAAGACAAAATTTATTTGTCTTCTAGTCGAAATATTTTCAAAATAAAATGCTTCTATTACAGCCACAAGGGTTATCTTTAAGATGCAAAAACAATTTTGAAGAAATCTTAAGAAATCAAAGAGCTAGATCTACACTGTTTGCTCATACAGTGAAAGGCATACCGGTATATATGGAGGAAAGGGAGAAACTCATCTCAGAGTGATGTTTTTAAAGTTCTGAAGATACATAGTTTACTTAAATGATTTTAAGAATAGTTTTATATTATTTTTGCTTGTTATAAATTCAGTTTTTGAAATTAAGTTCACTGGTATTAATTCATGATTGCGTATAATTGAAAATTGTTGCAAATTGATCGTTTCTAGGAGAGAACTGCGAACAGTGTAGATCCAGTTCAGCTAGCCCATCCATGCTGTTATATATATTCGGTTATTTTTGGCGAAAAAGTGAACAGTGCAGATCCTGATCGGATGACATGGATATGCCAGCTAATCTGGATCAATACTTGTCGCACATCTGTAAAAAGGTGTTTATATGTACTAAAGGGTTATATTGATTTAAAATTTCCTAAGGACCCAACATCCGAGTTTAAACGTAAACATTTGTTCGTATATTTAACTTTTATAAGGGATTCCAAGCAAAAAAACCAACATTTACTCATAATTTTAATAAACATGTTAAGCTAGAAATAAGTTTGAGAATAAGATTGTTCATAATGTTGCTTTTCCAATGTACATTTGCTCAAAAACTGTTTCCCAGCAACTTCCACAATCACTTTCAACTGAACCATATATATAAAACACACATTCAAAAGTAAGCTGTCCAAAGTTGACATTTTCAATACTTGTGCAGTCATCACAAATGAAACAGTTCATTGAAGTATATATCATGCTGTTTGAAAATATGCTGTCTATTCCACATTGCTGACAACATTTCCTCATGACCGTCACTGTTGATGAGCAGGATTATGAAAAAGTAAAGCATACTATAGAAGATAACACAGAATTTCTAAAGTAACAATTCTTCAACCCTTTCATCCATAAAAACACCTTTATGGCTTGTGTGAACAGTGTAGATTCAGATCAGATGGCACACCCATGCTGCCTGATCACGATCTACAATTTTCACTTTTTGATGTTGTATGTGATTTCTGATCAGAAAGCAACCAGTACAGTGCAAATCTTGATCAGATGCCATGCATGGCTGGCTGATCTGGATCTACACTGGTCACACAGGCGTAAAAATGTGTATATATGGAGTAAAGGGGTAATGTTTATTTAAACTGCAACATAAATATCCTCGAACAATAATTTCCACATGTGTTAAATGGGCATTTTTAAGTGCATTGTATCAAAACAACCTTTAAATTCTAATTAAAAAAAGAAAAAAGAAATATAATCTTGTCAAATTCCTAACTGTTATTTTACTTTGCCAAGATCAAAGCTGTTGTCATTGTTGAAGTATATAATGTTGTCATTATATTCTACAGAGTGAAAGAACCTATGCCAGATATACATTTGTATTTCACATGTAAAACAAAAATGTTCATACCTTAGTAATTTTAAGTACAAGATAATCATTCAAACTACTTCTCATGAACACAAATTGTCACTGTTGACCCAAAAGGGTAATTGAATTCCATCCAACTAAATGCTACTGAGAAATAGTCCATAGATGAAACTATATCCTTTCCGTGCCCGACCCTGTTTTCTGGACGAACGTCCGTAACGTATTTAAACGTGACAAAATTTTGACTTCCCAAAACCCGACCCTGTTTTACTGGAGGACTCCCGAAACGTATTTAAACGTATGCTTTTTTCAAGATTTTAAAACCCATAACGTTAATCTGCATTCATTTTTTAATGCCCGTTGATAAGTGTATGTTTGAATAAAGCATATACCGGATCCGGAGACTGCGGGTTCGAGTCCCACCAGGGATGAGGTTCGTCTGCAGTTTCCTCAATCCACACTCGGCGCGAGTACTGGTTGGAAACCCAGGAAGCACTCATCGAGCGTGATTAATATAAGTTGGAATAACTTGTTTCACAATCGATGTAAAATAAATAAGTTTAAACTAATAAAGCATATACGCTTTTGTCTGTTACAGGTATTCTACATTTTAATGAAATTCGGAATTTTCAACATGGTAAGAAACCCGATAAATAACTGTAAAACACGTTATCTAACATTAAGGTCTTTCTTCTGTAAAAAAGGGTGGAATATGCATATCAAGAATAGTGCGTTAAAATTCCGAATTTCAACGCTCTTTTACGTAATGGGTGAAAAATTTGGTTTATCGCAGGACGACTGTAATGTAAAATTCCGTAAAATCAATTAATCTTATAAACAGTAATTCATTTTTATGCCATTGCAAAAAATGTCATTTTTAAGTAATTACTATCTAGATATATGTATTTTTTAAAATAATGAATGACTGTTTCGGAGCCACTTTTTTTATTTTGACAATGAAAGATGAAGAAACGGCAACACATGTAAGTAGATTTTTTCTCTTAAAATTGAACTTTTTAAAATTATTAATGTTCTTATCAGATTATCTCACATGTAAACAATATCTTACTATATGATATTTGAGAGAAAATATGTGATGCATTCAAAGGACTAGTGTAAAAATACTGATCGATGATTCCGTGTTCTTCTAAATAGCCACCATAATAAGGACTTTTTAATAAAAAAACATAAAAATCCATGAGCTTCCTACGAAGAAACAGGGTCAGGTTTTGAAACTCGATTTTTTTATACGTTTACGTTTCATGCGTCCTCCCGTAAAACAGGGTCGGGTTTTAAGAAGTCAAAATTTTGTCACGTTTAAAAACATTATGGTCGTGGAAAGAATATGGAAATTCAAAGCGGGAGAACTGTGAAACAAAACATCCATTCAAAACTAGACTTCTCGAAAGTTGCCACAGACTGAAGGACCTGTCTGGTAAAATCTGGGCCGGTCTGACATGATTTCTAATGTTATCAGACACACTTTGAACTGCTTATTCCTTTTTAATATGGTTCGGTCAGACATAATTTTGTTTTGGTTAGATTTTCACTCTAGTTACCATAATTTTCACTCCTGGTACCATTATTTACCAATATTTTACCATGATTTACCATTATTTTACCATTATTTTCACTCTAGTTACCATTATTTTCACTCCTGGTACCATTATTTACCATTATTTTACCATGATTTACCATTATTTTACCATTATTTTCACTCTAGTTACCATTTTTTACCATTATTTTACCATAATTTACCATTATTTTACCATTATTTTCACACTAGTTACCATTATTTTCACTCCTGGTACCATTATTTACCATTATTTTACCGTGATTTACCATTATGTTACCATTATTTTCACTCTAGTTACCATTATTTTCACTCCTGGTACCATTATTTACCATTATTTTACCATGATTTACCATTATTTTACCATTATTTTCACTATAGTTACCATTATTTTCACTCCTGGTACCATTATTTACCATTATTTTACCATGATTTACCATTATTTTACCATTATTTTCACTCTAGTTACCATTATTTTCACTCCTGGTACCATTATTAACCATTATTTTATCATGATTTACCATTATTTTACCATTATTTCCACTCTAGTTACCATTATTTTCACTCCTGGTACCATTATTTACCATTATTTTACCATGATTTACCATTATTTTACCATTATTTTCACTCTAGTTACCATTATTTTCACTCCTGGTACCATTATTTACCCTTATTTTACCATGATTTACCATTATTTTACCATTATTTTCACTCTAGTTACCATTATTTTCACTCCTGGTACCATTATTTACCATTATTTGACCATGATTTACCATTATTTTACCATTATTTTCACTCTAATTACCATTATTTTCACTCCTGTTACCATTATTTACCATTATTTTACCATGATTTACCATTATTTTACCATTATTTTCACTCCTGGTACCATTATTTTTACTCCTGGTACCATTATTTACCATTATTTTACCATGATTTACCATGATTTTACCATTATTTTCACTCTAGTTACCATAATTTTAACTCCTGGTACCATTATTTACCATTATTTTACCATGATTTACCATTATTTTACCATTATTTTCACTCTAGTTACCATTATTTTCACTCCTGGTACCATTATTTACCATTATTTTACCATGATTTACCATTATTTTACCATTATTTTCACTCTAGTTACCATTATTTTCACTCCTGGTACCATTATTTACCATTATTTTACCATGATTTACCATTATTTTACCATTATTTTCACTCGAGTTACCATTATTTTTACTCCTGGTACCATTATTTACCATTATTTTACCATGATTTACCATTATTTTACCATTATTTTCACTCTAGTTACCATTATTTTCACTCCTGGTACCATTATTTACCATTATTTTACCATGATTTACCATTATTTTACCATTATTTTTACTCTAGTTACCATTATTTACCATTATTTTACCATGATTTACCATTATTTAACCATTTTTTTCACTCTAGTTACCATTATTTTCACTCCTGGTACCATTATTTTACCATGATTTACCATTATTTTACCATTATTTTTACTCTAGTTACCATTATTTTCACTCCTGGTACCATTGTTTACCAATATTTTACCGTGATTTACCATTATTTTACCATTATTTTCACTCTAGTTACCATTATTTTCACTCCTGGCACCATTATTTACCAATTTTTTACCATGATTTACCATTATTTTACTATTATTTTTACTCTAGTTACCACTATTTTCACTCCTGGTACCATTATTTACCATTATTTTACCATGATTTACCATTATTTTACCATTATTTTCACTCTAGTTTCCATTATTTTCACTCCTGGTACCATTTTTTTCCATTATTTTACCATGATTTACCTTTATTTTACCATTATTTTCACTCTAGTTACCATTATTTTCACTCCTGGTACCGTTATTTACCATTATTTTACCATGATTTACCATTATTTTACCATTATTTTACTCTAGTTACCATTATTTTCACTCCTGGTACCATTATTTACCAATATTTTACCGTGATTTACCATTATTTTACCAATATTTTCACTCTAGTTCCCATTATTTTCACTCCTGGTACCATTATTTACCAATTTTTTACCATGATTTACCATTATTTTACCATTATTTTTACTCTAGTTACCATTATTTTCACATCTGGTTCCATTATTTACCATTATTTTACCATGATTACCATTATTTTACCATTATTTGCACTATAGTTACCATTATTTTTACTCCTGGTACCATTATTTACCATTATTTTTACTCCTGGTACCATTATTTACCATTATTTTACCATGATTTACCATTATTTTACCATTATTTTCACTCTAGTTACCATTATTTTCACTCCTGGTACCATTATTTACCATTATTTTACCATGATTCACCATTATCTTACCATTATTTTCACTCTAGTTAAAATTATTTTCACTCCTGGTACCATTATTTACCATTATTTTACCATGATTTACAATTATTTTACCATTATTTTTACTCTAGTTACCATAATTTTCACTCCTGGTAACATTATTTACCAATATTTTACCGTGATTTACCATTATTTTACCATTATTTTCACTCTAGTTCCCATTATTTTCACTCCTGGTACCATTATTTACCAATTTTTTACAATGATTTACCATTATTTTACCATTATTTTTACTCTAATTACCATATTATTTTCACTCCCGGTTCTTTTATTTACTATTATTTTACCATGATTTACCATTATTTTACCATTATTTTCACTCTAATTACAATTATTTTTATTCCTGGTACACTTATTTACCATTATTTTACCATGACTTACCATTATTTTACCATTAATTTCACTCTAGTTACCATTATTTTCACTCCTGTTACCATTATTTACCATTATTTTAGCATGATTTACCATTATTTTACCATTATTTTCACTCTAGTTACCATTATTTTCACACCTGGTACCATTATTTACCATTATTTTACCATGATTTACCATTATTTTACCATTATTTTCACTCTAGTTACCATTATTTTCACTCCTGGTACCATTATTTACCATTATTTTACCATGATTTACCATTATTCTCACTGTAGTTACCATTATTTTCACTCCTGGTACCATTATTTACCATTATTTTACCATGATTTACCTTTATTTTGCCATTATTTTCACTCTAGTTACCATTATTTTCACTCCTGGTACCATTATTTACCATTATTTTACCATGATTTACCATTATTTTACCATTATTTTCACTCGAGTTACCATTATTTTCACTCCTGGTACCATTATTTACCATTATGTTACCATTATTTTCACTCTAGTTACCATAATTTTCACTTCTGGTACCATTATTTACCATTATTTCACCATGGTTTACCATTATTTTACCATTATTTTCACTCTAGTTACCATTATTTTCACTCCTGTTACCATTATTTACCATTATTTTAGCATGATTTACCATTATTTTACCATTATTTTCACTCTAGTTACCATTATTTTCACTCCTGGTACCATTATTTACCATTATTTTACCATGATTTACCATTATTTTACCATTATTTTCACTCTAGGAACCATTATTTACCATTATTTTACCATTATTTACCATTATTTTACCATAATTCACCATTATTTTACCATTATTTTCACTCTAGTTACCATTATTTTCACTCCTGGTACCATTATTTAAAATAATTTTACCATTATTTTTTACCATTATTTTCACTCTAGTTACCATTATTTTCACTCCTGGTACCATTATTTACCATTATTTCACCATGGTTTACCATTATTTTACCATTATTTTCACTCTAGTTACCATTATTTTCACTCCTGGTACCATTATTTACCATTATTTTAGCATGATTTACAATTATTTTACCATTATTTTCACTCTAGTTACCATTATTTTCACTCCTGGTACCATTATTTACCATTATTTTACCATGATTTACCATTATTTTACCATTATTTTCACTCTAGGAACCATTATTTACCATTATTTTACCATTATTTACCATTATTTTACCATGATTCACCATTATTTTACCATTATTTTCACTCTAGTTACCATTATTTTTACTCCTGGTACCATTATTTACCATTATTGTACCATGATTTACCTTTATTTTACCATTATTTTCACTCTAGTTACCATTATTTTCAGTCCTTGTACCATTATTTACCATTATTTTACCATGATTTACCATTATTTTACCATTATTTTCACTCAAGTTACCATTATTTTCACTCCTGGTACCATTGTTTACCATTATTTTACCATGATTTACCATTATTTTACCATTATTTTCACTCGAGTTACCATTATTTTCACTCCTGGTACCATTATTTACCATTATGTTACCATTATTTTCACTCTAGTTACCATAATTTTCACTCCTGGTTCCATTATTAACCATTATTTCACCATGGTTTACCATTATTTTACCATTATTTTCACTCTAGTTACCATTATTTTCACTCCTGGTACCATTATTTACCATTATTTTAGCATGATTTACCATTATTTTACCATTATTTTCACTCTAGTTACCATTATTTTCACTCCTGGTACCATTATTTACCATTATTTTACCATGATTTACCATTATTTTACCATTATTTTCACTCTAGGAACCATTATTTACCATTATTTTACCATTATTTACCATTATTTTACCATGATTTACCATTATTTTACCATTATTTTCACTCTAGTTACCATTATT
This sequence comes from Corbicula japonica, assembly GCA_038501625.1. NCBI lineage: Eukaryota > Metazoa > Mollusca > Bivalvia > Venerida > Cyrenidae > Corbicula > Corbicula japonica. The sequence goes on along the minus strand of JAZAYU010000645.1, from coordinate 63,367 downwards.
TTCACTCCTGGTACCATTATTTAAAATAATTTTACCATTATTTTCACTCTAGTTACCATAATTTTCACTCCTGGTACCATTATTTACCATTATTTCACCATGGTTTACCATTATTTTACCATTATTTTCACTCTAGTTACCATTATTTTCACTCCTGTTACCATTATTTACCATTATTTTAGCATGATTTACCATTATTTTACCATTATTTTCACTCTAGTTACCATTATTTTCACTCCTGGTACCATTATTTACCATTATTTTACCATGATTTACCATTATTTTACCATTATTTTCACTCTAGGAACCATTATTTACCATTATTTTACCATTATTTACCATTATTTTACCATGATTCACCATTATTTTACCATTATTTTCACTCTAGTTACCATTATTTTCACTCCTGGTACCATTCTTTACCATTATTGTACCATGATTTACCTTTATTTTACCATTATTTTCACTCTAGTTACCATTATTTTCAGTCCTGGTACCATTATTTACCATTATTTTACCATGATTTACCATTATTTTACCATTATTTTCACTCTAGTTACCATTATTTTCACTCCTGGTACCATTATTTACCATTATTTTACCATGATTTACCATTATTTTACCATTATTTTCACTCTAGTTACCATTATTTTCAGTCCTGGTACCATTATTTACCATTATTTTACCATGATTTACCATTATTTTACCATTATTTTCACTCTAGTTACCATTATTTTCACTCCTGGTACCATTATTTACCATTATTTTACAATGATTTACCATTATTTTACCATTATTTTCACTCCTGGTACCATTATTTACCATTATTTTACCATGATTTACCATTATTTTACCATTATTTTCACTCTAGTTACCATTATTTTCAATCCTGGTACCATTATTTACCATTATTTTACCATGATTTACCATTATTTTACCATTATTTTCACTCTAGTTACCATTATTTTCACTCCTGGTACCATTATTTACCATTATTTTACCATGATTTACCATTATTTTACCATTATTTTCACTCTAGTTACCATTATTTTCACATCTGGTACCATTATTTACCATTATTTTACCATGATTTACCATTATTTTACCATTATTTTCACTCTAGTTACCATTATTTTCACTCCTGGTACCATTATTTACCATTATTTTACCATGATTTACCATTATTTTACCATTATTTTCACTCGAGTTACCATTATTTTTAATCCTGGTACCAATATTTACCATTATTTTACCATTATTTTCACTCTAGTTACCATTATTTTCACCTGGTACGATTATTTACCATTATTTTACCATGATTTACCATTATTTTACCATTTTCACTCTAGTTACCATTATTTTCACTCCTGGTACCATTATTTACCATTATTTTACAATGATTTACCATTATTTTCACTCCTGGTACCATTATTTACCATTATTTTACCATGATTTACCATTATTTTACCATTATTTTCACTCTAGTTACCATTATTTTCACTCCTGGTACCATTATTTACCATTATTTTACCATGATTTACCATTATTTTACCATTATTTTCACTCTAGTTACCATTATTTTCACTCCTGGTACCATTATTTACCATTATTTTACCATGATTTACCATTATTTTACCATTATTTTCACTCTAGTTACCATTATTTTCACTCCTGGTACCATTATTTACCATTATTTTACCATGATTTACCATTATTTTACCATTATTTTCACTCTAGTTACCATTATTTTCACTCCTGGTACCATTATTTACCATTATTTTACCATGATTTACCATTATTTTACCATTATTTTCACTCTAGTTACCATTATTTTCACATCTGGTTCCATTATTTACCATTATTTTACCATGATTACCATTATTTTACCATTATTTGCACTATAGTTACCATTATTTTTACTCCTGGTACCATTATTTACCATTATTTTTACTCCTGGTACCATTATTTACCATTATTTTACCATGATTTACCATTATTTTACCATTATTTTCACTCTAGTTACCATTATTTTCACTCCTGGTACCATATTTTACGATTATTTTACCATGATTCACCATTATCTTACCATTATTTTCACTCTAGTTAAAATTATTTTAACTCCTGGTACCATTATTGACCATTATTTTACCATGATTTACAATTATTTTACCATTATTTTTACTCTAGTTACCATTATTTTCACTCCTGGTAACATTATTTACCAATATTTTACCGTGATTTACCATTATTTTACCATTATTTTCACTCTAGTTCCCATTATTTTCACTCCTGGTACCATTATTTACCAATTTTTTACAATGATTTACCATTATTTTACCATTATTTTTACTCTAATTACCATATTATTTTCACTCCCGGTTCTTTTATTTACTATTATTTTACCATGATTTACCATTATTTTACCATTATTTTCACTCTAATTACAATTATTTTTATTCCTGGTACACTTATTTACCATTATTTTACCATGACTTACCATTATTTTTCCATTAATTTCACTCTAGTTACCATTATTTTCACTCCTGTTACCATTATTTACCATTATTTTAGCATGATTTGCCATTATTTTACCATTATTTTCACTCTAGTTACCATTATTTTCACACCTGGTACCATTATTTACCATTATTTTACCATGATTTACCATTATTTTACCATTATTTTCACTCTAGTTACCATTATTTTCACTCCTGGTACCATTATTTACCATTATTTTACCATGATTTACCATTATTCTCACTGTAGTTACCATTATTTTCACTCCTGGTACCATTATTTACCATTATTTTACCACGATTTACCTTTATTTTGCCATTATTTTCACTCTAGTTACAATTATTTTCACTCCTGGTACCATTATTTACCATTATTTTACCATGATTTACCATTATTTTACCATTATTTTCACTCGAGTTACCATTATTTTCACTCCTGGTACCATTATTTACCATTATGTTACCATTATTTTCACTCTAGTTACCATAATTTTCACTTCTGGTACCATTATTTACCATTATTTCACCATGGTTTACCATTATTTTACCATTATTTTCACTCTAGTTACCATTATTTTCACTCCTGTTACCATTATTTACCATTATTTTAGCATGATTTACCATTATTTTACCATTATTTTCACTCTAGTTACCATTATTTTCACTCCTGGTACCATTATTTACCATTATTTTACCATGATTTACCATTATTTTACCATTATTTTCACTCTAGGAACCATTATTTACCATTATTTTACCATTATTTACCATTATTTTACCATAATTCACCATTATTTTACCATTATTTTCACTCTAGTTACCATTATTTTCACTCCTGGTACCATTATTTAAAATAATTTTACCATTATTTTCACTCTAGTTACCATAATTTTCACTCCTGGTACCATTATTTACCATTATTTCACCATGGTTTACCATTATTTTACCATTATTTTCACTCTAGTTACCATTATTTTCACTCCTGTTACCATTATTTACCATTATTTTAGCATGATTTACAATTATTTTACCATTATTTTCACTCTAGTTACCATTATTTTCACTCCTGGTACCATTATTTACCATTATTTTACCATGATTTACCATTATTTTACCATTATTTTCACTATAGGAACCATTATTTACCATTATTTTACCATTATTTACCATTATTTTACCATGATTCACCATTATCTTACCATTATTTTCACTCTAGTTACCATTATTTTTACTCCTGGTACCATTCTTTACCATTATTGTACCATGATTTACCTTTATTTTACCATTATTTTCACTCTAGTTACCATTATTTTCAGTCCTTGTACCATTATTTACCATTATTTTACCATGATTTACCATTATTTTACCATTATTTTCACTCAAGTTACCATTATTTTCACTCCTGGTACCATTGTTTACCATTATTTTACCATTATTTTCACTCTAGGAACCATTATTTACCATTATTTTACCATTATTTACCATTATTTTACCATGATTTACCATTATTTTACCATTATTTTCACTCTAGTTACCATTATTTTCACTCCTGGTACCATTATTTAAAATAATTTTACCATTATTTTCACTCTAGTTACCATAATTTTCACTCCTGGTACCATTATTTACCATTATTTCACCATGGTTTACCATTATTTTACCATTATTTTCACTCTAGTTACCATTATTTTCACTCCTGTTACCATTATTTACCATTATTTTAGCATGATTTACCATTATTTTACCATTATTTTCACTCTAGTTACCATTATTTTCACTCCTGGTACCATTATTTACCATTATTTTACCATGATTTACCATTATTTTACCATGATTCACCATTATTTTACCATTATTTTCACTCTAGTTACCATTATTTTCACTCCTGGTACCATTCTTTACCATTATTGTACCATGATTTACCTTTATTTTACCATTATTTTCACTCTAGTTACCATTATTTTCAGTCCTTGTACCATTATTTACCATTATTTTACCATGATTTACCATTATTTTACCATTATTTTCACTCAAGTTACCATTATTTTCACTCCTGGTACCATTGTTTACCATTATTTTACCATGATTTACCATTATTTTACCATTATTTTCACTCGAGTTACCATTATTTTCACTCCTGGTACCATTATTTACCATTATGTTACCATTATTTTCACTCTAGTTACCATAATTTTCACTCCTGGTTCCATTATTAACCATTATTTCACCATGGTTTACCATTATTTTACCATTATTTTCACTCTAGTTACCATTATTTTCACTCCTGGTACCATTCTTTACCATTATTGTACCATGATTTACCTTTATTTTACCATTATTTTCACTCTAGTTACCATTATTTTCAGTCCTGGTACCATTATTTACCATTATTTTACCATGATTTACCATTATTTTACCATTATTATACTCAATTTACCATTATTTTCACTCCTGGTACCATTATTTACCATTATTTTACAATGATTTACCATTATTTTCACTCCTGGTACCATTATTTACCATTATTTTACCATGATTTACCATTATTTTACCATTATTTTCACTCTAGTTAACCATTATTTTCACTCCTGGTACCATTATTTACCATTATTTTACCATGATTTACCATTATTTTACAATTATTTTCACTCCAGTTACCATTATTTTCACTCCTGGTACCATTATTTACCATAATTTTACCATGATTTACCATTACTTTACAATTATTTTCACTCTAGTTACCATTATTTTCACTCCTGGTACCATTATTTTCCATTATTTTACCATGATTTACCATTACTTTACAATTATTTTCACTGTAGTTACCATTATTTTCACTCCTGGTACCATTATTTACCATTATTTTACCATGATTTACCATTATTTTACAATTATTTTCACTCTAGTTACCTTATGGGCGAAGTTTCAGAGCTCTAGACCGTCGGCGAGCGATAGGGCGGGTGTAAAACCACTAAAAAAACAGCGTAAGATTTCAGTCCGAAAACGTTATACAGACGTTCTTGGTTCTCATACTTCGAACCCAGATGGCAGCGCCGTTTAAATGCAGTAACCCGAAAACACGATTGGGTCGTGTGGCACTGATGATGGGCTACCGTAAACCGCTTTTGGTTTGGGTTACTACATTTAAATGGAGCTCGCAAACGTCGGTTTTCAATGGCCATTTTACAGTGCAAATACAGTGCAAAAATGCCTGTTTTTTCGGCAGTTTTCCCTATAAAAAGCACCGTTGGAATAATCCAATCTCTTTGAATAAACTGCCGAAAAAACAGGCATTTTTTGCACTGTATTTGCACTGTAAAATGGCCGTTGAAAACCGACGGCAACGAGCTACATTTATATGCAGTAACCGAAACCAAAAGCGGTTTCCGGTAGCCCATCACCAGTGCCACACGACCCAATCGCTACCATCTGGGTTCGAAGTACGAGCACCAAAAACGTCTGTATAACGTTTTCGGACTGTGTTTTTTTAGTGGTTTTACACCCGCCTTAGCGCTCGCCGACGGTCTACAGCTCTGAAACTTCGCCCATAAGCTCACCTCAGAGACCTCTAAACGCCGTGCAAATTTCAAAGAGATTGGATTATTCCAACGGTGCTTTTTATAGGGAAAACTGCCGAAAAAACAGGCATTTTTTGCACTGTATTTGCACTGTAAAATGGCCATTGAAAACCGACGGCTACGAGCTACATTTAAATGCAGTAACCCAAACCAAAAGCGGTTTCTGGTAGCCCATCATCAATGCCACATGACCCAATCGTGTTTTCGGGTTACTGCATTTAAACGGCGCTACTATCTGGGTTTGAAGTACGAGCACCAAAAACGTCTGTATAACGTTTACGGACTTTGAAATTTTACGCTGTTTTTTTAGTGGTTTTACACCCGCCCTAGCGCTCGCCAACGGTCTAGAGCTCTGAATCTTCGCCCATAAGCTCACCTCAGAGACCTCTAAACGCCGTGCAAATTTTAAAGAGATTTTATTATTCCAACGGTGCTTTTTATAGGGGAAACTGCCGAAAAACAGGCATTTTTGCACTGTATTTGCACTGTAAAATGGCCATTGAAAACCGACGGCTACGAGCTACATTTAAATGCAGTAACCCAAACCAAAAGCGGTTTCCGGTAGCCCATCATCAGTGCCACACGACCCAATCGTGTTTTTGGGTTACTGCATTTAAACGGCGCTTCCATCTGGGTTCGAAGTACGAGCACCAAAAACGTCTGTATAACGTTTTCGGACTGAAATTTTACGCTGTGTTTTTTTAGTGGTTTTACACCCGCCCTAGCGCTCGCCGACGGTCTAGAGCTCTGAAACTTCGCCCATAAGCTCACCTCAGAGACCTCTAAACGCCGTGCAAACCAAAAGCGGTTTCTGGTAGCCGAATTCAATTATTTCCCATCCGGATACAATTGTTTACACGCCGGATACAATTGTTTACCCGCTGGATACAATTATTTTCACTGCCTATACCAGTATTTACACTGCCAATAGCCTTATGTGCACCCCCAATACCGTTATTGCCACTCCCAATACTATTATTTTAACTCCGGATTCAATTATTTCCCATCCGGATACAATTGTTTACACGCCGGATACAATTGTTTACCGGCCGGATACAATTATTTTCACTGCCTATACCAGTATTTACACTGCCAATAGCCTTATGTGCACCCCCAATACCGTTATTGCCACTCCCAATACTATTATTTTAACTCCGGATTCAATTATTTCCCATCCGGATACAATTGTTTACACGCCGGATACAATTGTTTACCCTCCGGATACAATTATTTTCACTGCCTATACCAGTATTTACACTGCCAATAGCCTTATGTGCACCCCAATACCGTTATTGCCACTCCCAATACTATTATTTTAACTCCGGATTCAATTATTTCCCATCCGGATACAATTGTTTACACGCCGGATACAATTGTTTACCCGCCGGATACAATTATTTTCACTGCCTATACCAGTATTTACACTGCCAATAGCCTTATGTGCACCCCCAATACCGTTATTGCCACTCCCAATACTATTATTTTAACTCCGGATTCAATTATTTCCCATCCGGATACAATTGTTTACACGCCGGATACAATTGTTTACCCGCCGGATACAATTATTTTCACTGCCTATACCAGTATTTACACTGCCAATAGCCTTATGTGCACCACCAATACCGTTATTGCCACTCCCAATACTATTATTTTAACTCCGGATTCAATTATTTCCCATCCGGATACAATTGTTTACACGCCGGATACAATTGTTTACCCGCCGGATACAATTATTTTCACTGCCTATACCAGTATTTACACTGCCAATAGCCTTATGTGCACCCCCAATACCGTTATTGCCACTCCCAATACTATTATTTTAACTCCGGATTCAATTATTTCCCATCCGGATACAATTGTTTACACGCCGGATACAATTGTTTACCCGCCGGATACAATTATTTTCACTGCCTATACCAGTATTTACACTGCCAATAGCCTTATGTGCACCCCCAATACCGTTATTGCCACTCCCAATACTATTATTTTAACTCCGGATTCAATTATTTCCCATCCGGATACAATTGTTTACACGCCGGATACAATTGTTTACCCGCCGGATACAATTATTTTCACTGCCTATACCAGTATTTACACTGCCAATAGCCTTATGTGCACCCCCAATACCGTTATTGCCACTCCCAATACTATTATTTTAACTCCGGATTCAATTATTTCCCATCCGGATACAATTGTTTACACGCCGGATACAATTGTTTACCCGCCGGATACAATTATTTTCACTGCCTATACCAGTATTTACACTGCCAATAGCCTTATGTGCACCCCCAATACCGTTATTGCCACTCCCAATACTATTATTTTAACTCCGGATTCAATTATTTCCCATCCGGATACAATTGTTTACACGCCGGATACAATTGTTTACCCGCCGGATACAATTATTTTCACTGCCTATACCAGTATTTACACTGCCAATAGCCTTATGTGCACCCCCAATACCGTTATTGCCACTCCCAATACTATTATTTTAACTCCGGATTCAATTATTTCCCATCCGGATACAATTGTTTACACGCCGGATACAATTGTTTACCCGCCGGATACAATTATTTTCACTGCCTATACCAGTATTTACACTGCCAATAGCCTTATGTGCACCCCCAATACCGTTATTGCCACTCCCAATACTATTATTTTAACTCCGGATTCAATTATTTCCCATCCGGATACAATTGTTTACACGCCGGATACAATTGTTTACCCGCCGGATACAATTATTTTCACTGCCTATACCAGTATTTACACTGCCAATAGCCTTATGTGCACCCCCAATACCGTTATTGCCACTCCCAATACTATTATTTTAACTCCGGATTCAATTATTTCCCATCCGGATACAATTGTTTACACGCCGGATACAATTGTTTACCCGCCGGATACAATTATTTTCACTGCCTATACCAGTATTTACACTGCCAATAGCCTTATGTGCACCCCCAATACCGTTATTGCCACTCCCAATACTATTATTTTAACTCCGGATTCAATTATTTCCCATCCGGATACAATTGTTTACACGCCGGATACAATTGTTTACCCGCCGGATACAATTATTTTCACTGCCTATACCAGTATTTACACTGCCAATAGCCTTATGTGCACCCCCAATACCGTTATTGCCACTCCCAATACTATTATTTTAACTCCGGATTCAATTATTTCCCATCCGGATACAATTGTTTACACGCCGGATACAATTGTTTACCCGCCGGATACAATTATTTTCACTGCCTATACCAGTATTTACACTGCCAATAGCCTTATGTGCACCCCCAATACCGTTATTGCCACTCCCAATACTATTATTTTAACTCCGGATTCAATTATTTCCCATCCGGATACAATTGTTTACACGCCGGATACAATTGTTTACCCGCCGGATACAATTATTTTCACTGCCTATACCAGTATTTACACTGCCAATAGCCTTATGTGCACCCCCAATACCGTTATTGCCACTCCCAATACTATTATTTTAACTCCGGATTCAATTATTTCCCATCCGGATACAATTGTTTACACGCCGGATACAATTGTTTACCCGCCGGATACAATTATTTTCACTGCCTATACCAGTATTTACACTGCCAATAGCCTTATGTGCACCCCCAATACCGTTATTGCCACTCCCAATACTATTATTTTAACTCCGGATTCAATTATTTCCCATCCGGATACAATTGTTTACACGCCGGATACAATTGTTTACCCGCCGGATACAATTATTTTCACTGCCTATACCAGTATTTACACTGCCAATAGCCTTATGTGCACCCCCAATACCGTTATTGCCACTCCCAATACTATTATTTTAACTCCGGATTCAATTATTTCCCATCCGGATACAATTGTTTACACGCCGGATACAATTGTTTACCCGCCGGATACAATTATTTTCACTGCCTATACCAGTATTTACACTGCCAATAGCCTTATGTGCACCCCCAATACCGTTATTGCCACTCCCAATACTATTATTTTAACTCCGGATTCAATTATTTCCCATCCGGATACAATTGTTTACACGCCGGATACAATTGTTTACCCGCCGGATACAATTATTTTCACTGCCTATACCAGTATTTACACTGCCAATAGCCTTATGTGCACCCCCAATACCGTTATTGCCACTCCCAATACTATTATTTTAACTCCGGATTCAATTATTTCCCATCCGGATACAATTGTTTACACGCCGGATACAATTGTTTACCCGCCGGATACAATTATTTTCACTGCCTATACCAGTATTTACACTGCCAATAGCCTTATGTGCACCCCCAATACCGTTATTGCCACTCCCAATACTATTATTTTAACTCCGGATTCAATTATTTCCCATCCGGATACAATTGTTTACACGCCGGATACAATTGTTTACCCGCCGGATACAATTATTTTCACTGCCTATACCAGTATTTACACTGCCAATAGCCTTATGTGCACCCCCAATACCGTTATTGCCACTCCCAATACTATTATTTTAACTCCGGATTCAATTATTTCCCATCCGGATACAATTGTTTACACGCCGGATACAATTGTTTACCCGCCGGATACAATTATTTTCACTGCCTATACCAGTATTTACACTGCCAATAGCCTTATGTGCACCCCCAATACCGTTATTGCCACTCCCAATACTATTATTTTAACTCCGGATTCAATTATTTCCCATCCGGATACAATTGTTTACACGCCGGATACAATTGTTTACCCGCCGGATACAATTATTTTCACTGCCTATACCAGTATTTACACTGCCAATAGCCTTATGTGCACCCCCAATACCGTTATTGCCACTCCCAATACTATTATTTTAACTCCGGATTCAATTATTTCCCATCCGGATACAATTGTTTACACGCCGGATACAATTGTTTACCCGCCGGATACAATTATTTTCACTGCCTATACCAGTATTTACACTGCCAATAGCCTTATGTGCACCCCCAATACCGTTATTGCCACTCCCAATACTATTATTTTAACTCCGGATTCAATTATTTCCCATCCGGATACAATTGTTTACACGCCGGATACAATTGTTTACCCGCCGGATACAATTATTTTCACTGCCTATACCAGTATTTACACTGCCAATAGCCTTATGTGCACCCCCAATACCGTTATTGCCACTCCCAATACTATTATTTTAACTCCGGATTCAATTATTTCCCATCCGGATACAATTGTTTACACGCCGGATACAATTGTTTACCCGCCGGATACAATTATTTTCACTGCCTATACCAGTATTTACACTGCCAATAGCCTTATGTGCACCCCCAATACCGTTATTGCCACTCCCAATACTATTATTTTAACTCCGGATTCAATTATTTCCCATCCGGATACAATTGTTTACACGCCGGATACAATTGTTTACCCGCCGGATACAATTATTTTCACTGCCTATACCAGTATTTACACTGCCAATAGCCTTATGTGCACCCCCAATACCGTTATTGCCACTCCCAATACTATTATTTTAACTCCGGATTCAATTATTTCCCATCCGGATACAATTGTTTACACGCCGGATACAATTGTTTACCCGCCGGATACAATTATTTTCACTGCCTATACCAGTATTTACACTGCCAATAGCCTTATGTGCACCCCCAATACCGTTATTGCCACTCCCAATACTATTATTTTAACTCCGGATTCAATTATTTCCCATCCGGATACAATTGTTTACACGCCGGATACAATTGTTTACCCGCCGGATACAATTATTTTCACTGCCTATACCAGTATTTACACTGCCAATAGCCTTATGTGCACCCCCAATACCGTTATTGCCACTCCCAATACTATTATTTTAACTCCGGATTCAATTATTTCCCATCCGGATACAATTGTTTACACGCCGGATACAATTGTTTACCCGCCGGATACAATTATTTTCACTGCCTATACCAGTATTTACACTGCCAATAGCCTTATGTGCACCCCCAATACCGTTATTGCCACTCCCAATACTATTATTTTAACTCCGGATTCAATTATTTCCCATCCGGATACAATTGTTTACACGCCGGATACAATTGTTTACCCGCCGGATACAATTATTTTCACTGCCTATACCAGTATTTACACTGCCAATAGCCTTATGTGCACCCCCAATACCGTTATTGCCACTCCCAATACTATTATTTTAACTCCGGATTCAATTATTTCCCATCCGGATACAATTGTTTACACGCCGGATACAATTGTTTACCCGCCGGATACAATTATTTTCACTGCCTATACCAGTATTTACACTGCCAATAGCCTTATGTGCACCCCCAATACCGTTATTGCCACTCCCAATACTATTATTTTAACTCCGGATTCAATTATTTCCCATCCGGATACAATTGTTTACCCGCCGGATACAATTATTTTCACTGCCTATACCAGTATTTACACTGCCAATAGCCTTATGTGCACCCCCAATACCGTTATTGCCACTCCCAATACTATTATTTTAACTCCGGATTCAATTATTTCCCATCCGGATACAATTGTTTACACGCCGGATACAATTGTTTACCCGCCGGATACAATTATTTTCACTGCCTATACCAGTATTTACACTGCCAATAGCCTTATGTGCACCCCCAATACCGTTATTGCCACTCCCAATACTATTATTTTAACTCCGGATTCAATTATTTCCCATCCGGATACAATTGTTTACACGCCGGATACAATTGTTTACCCGCCGGATACAATTATTTTCACTGCCTATACCAGTATTTACACTGCCAATAGCCTTATGTGCACCCCCAATACCGTTATTGCCACTCCCAATACTATTATTTTAACTCCGGATTCAATTATTTCCCATCCGGATACAATTGTTTACACGCCGGATACAATTGTTTACCCGCCGGATACAATTATTTTCACTGCCTATACCAGTATTTACACTGCCAATAGCCTTATGTGCACCCCCAATACCGTTATTGCCACTCCCAATACTATTATTTTAACTCCGGATTCAATTATTTCCCATCCGGATACAATTGTTTACACGCCGGATACAATTGTTTACCCGCCGGATACAATTATTTTCACTGCCTATACCAGTATTTACACTGCCAATAGCCTTATGTGCACCCCCAATACCGTTATTGCCACTCCCAATACTATTATTTTAACTCCGGATTCAATTATTTCCCATCCGGATACAATTGTTTACACGCCGGATACAATTGTTTACCCGCCGGATACAATTATTTTCACTGCCTATACCAGTATTTACACTGCCAATAGCCTTATGTGCACCCCCAATACCGTTATTGCCACTCCCAATACTATTATTTTAACTCCGGATTCAATTATTTCCCATCCGGATACAATTGTTTACACGCCGGATACAATTGTTTACCCGCCGGATACAATTATTTTCACTGCCTATACCAGTATTTACACTGCCAATAGCCTTATGTGCACCCCCAATACCGTTATTGCCACTCCCAATACTATTATTTTAACTCCGGATTCAATTATTTCCCATCCGGATACAATTGTTTACACGCCGGATACAATTGTTTACCCGCCGGATACAATTATTTTCACTGCCTATACCAGTATTTACACTGCCAATAGCCTTATGTGCACCCCCAATACCGTTATTGCCACTCCCAATACTATTATTTTAACTCCGGATTCAATTATTTCCCATCCGGATACAATTGTTTACACGCCGGATACAATTGTTTACCCGCCGGATACAATTATTTTCACTGCCTATACCAGTATTTACACTGCCAATAGCCTTATGTGCACCCCCAATACCGTTATTGCCACTCCCAATACTATTATTTTAACTCCGGATTCAATTATTTCCCATCCGGATACAATTGTTTACACGCCGGATACAATTGTTTACCCGCCGGATACAATTATTTTCACTGCCTATACCAGTATTTACACTGCCAATAGCCTTATGTGCACCCCCAATACCGTTATTGCCACTCCCAATACTATTATTTTAACTCCGGATTCAATTATTTCCCATCCGGATACAATTGTTTACACGCCGGATACAATTGTTTACCCGCCGGATACAATTATTTTCACTGCCTATACCAGTATTTACACTGCCAATAGCCTTATGTGCACCCCCAATACCGTTATTGCCACTCCCAATACTATTATTTTAACTCCGGATTCAATTATTTCCCATCCGGATACAATTGTTTACACGCCGGATACAATTGTTTACCCGCCGGATACAATTATTTTCACTGCCTATACCAGTATTTACACTGCCAATAGCCTTATGTGCACCCCCAATACCGTTATTGCCACTCCCAATACTATTATTTTAACTCCGGATTCAATTATTTCCCATCCGGATACAATTGTTTACACGCCGGATACAATTGTTTACCCGCCGGATACAATTATTTTCACTGCCTATACCAGTATTTACACTGCCAATAGCCTTATGTGCACCCCCAATACCGTTATTGCCACTCCCAATACTATTATTTTAACTCCGGATTCAATTATTTCCCATCCGGATACAATTGTTTACACGCCGGATACAATTGTTTACCCGCCGGATACAATTATTTTCACTGCCTATACCAGTATTTACACTGCCAATAGCCTTATGTGCACCCCCAATACCGTTATTGCCACTCCCAATACTATTATTTTAACTCCGGATTCAATTATTTCCCATCCGGATACAATTGTTTACACGCCGGATACAATTGTTTACCCGCCGGATACAATTATTTTCACTGCCTATACCAGTATTTACACTGCCAATAGCCTTATGTGCACCCCCAATACCGTTATTGCCACTCCCAATACTATTATTTTAACTCCGGATTCAATTATTTCCCATCCGGATACAATTGTTTACACGCCGGATACAATTGTTTACCCGCCGGATACAATTATTTTCACTGCCTATACCAGTATTTACACTGCCAATAGCCTTATGTGCACCCCCAATACCGTTATTGCCACTCCCAATACTATTATTTTAACTCCGGATTCAATTATTTCCCATCCGGATACAATTGTTTACACGCCGGATACAATTGTTTACCCGCCGGATACAATTATTTTCACTGCCTATACCAGTATTTACACTGCCAATAGCCTTATGTGCACCCCCAATACCGTTATTGCCACTCCCAATACTATTATTTTAACTCCGGATTCAATTATTTCCCATCCGGATACAATTGTTTACACGCCGGATACAATTGTTTACCCGCCGGATACAATTATTTTCACTGCCTATACCAGTATTTACACTGCCAATAGCCTTATGTGCACCCCCAATACCGTTATTGCCACTCCCAATACTATTATTTTAACTCCGGATTCAATTATTTCCCATCCGGATACAATTGTTTACACGCCGGATACAATTGTTTACCCGCCGGATACAATTATTTTCACTGCCTATACCAGTATTTACACTGCCAATAGCCTTATGTGCACCCCCAATACCGTTATTGCCACTCCCAATACTATTATTTTAACTCCGGATTCAATTATTTCCCATCCGGATACAATTGTTTACACGCCGGATACAATTGTTTACCCGCCGGATACAATTATTTTCACTGCCTATACCAGTATTTACACTGCCAATAGCCTTATGTGCACCCCCAATACCGTTATTGCCACTCCCAATACTATTATTTTAACTCCGGATTCAATTATTTCCCATCCGGATACAATTGTTTACACGCCGGATACAATTGTTTACCCGCCGGATACAATTATTTTCACTGCCTATACCAGTATTTACACTGCCAATAGCCTTATGTGCACCCCCAATACCGTTATTGCCACTCCCAATACTATTATTTTAACTCCGGATTCAATTATTTCCCATCCGGATACAATTGTTTACACGCCGGATACAATTGTTTACCCGCCGGATACAATTATTTTCACTGCCTATACCAGTATTTACACTGCCAATAGCCTTATGTGCACCCCCAATACCGTTATTGCCACTCCCAATACTATTATTTTAACTCCGGATTCAATTATTTCCCATCCGGATACAATTGTTTACACGCCGGATACAATTGTTTACCCGCCGGATACAATTATTTTCACTGCCTATACCAGTATTTACACTGCCAATAGCCTTATGTGCACCCCCAATACCGTTATTGCCACTCCCAATACTATTATTTTAACTCCGGATTCAATTATTTCCCATCCGGATACAATTGTTTACACGCCGGATACAATTGTTTACCCGCCGGATACAATTATTTTCACTGCCTATACCAGTATTTACACTGCCAATAGCCTTATGTGCACCCCCAATACCGTTATTGCCACTCCCAATACTATTATTTTAACTCCGGATTCAATTATTTCCCATCCGGATACAATTGTTTACACGCCGGATACAATTGTTTACCCGCCGGATACAATTATTTTCACTGCCTATACCAGTATTTACACTGCCAATAGCCTTATGTGCACCCCCAATACCGTTATTGCCACTCCCAATACTATTATTTTAACTCCGGATTCAATTATTTCCCATCCGGATACAATTGTTTACACGCCGGATACAATTGTTTACCCGCCGGATACAATTATTTTCACTGCCTATACCAGTATTTACACTGCCAATAGCCTTATGTGCACCCCCAATACCGTTATTGCCACTCCCAATACTATTATTTTAACTCCGGATTCAATTATTTCCCATCCGGATACAATTGTTTACACGCCGGATACAATTGTTTACCCGCCGGATACAATTATTTTCACTGCCTATACCAGTATTTACACTGCCAATAGCCTTATGTGCACCCCCAATACCGTTATTGCCACTCCCAATACTATTATTTTAACTCCGGATTCAATTATTTCCCATCCGGATACAATTGTTTACACGCCGGATACAATTGTTTACCCGCCGGATACAATTATTTTCACTGCCTATACCAGTATTTACACTGCCAATAGCCTTATGTGCACCCCCAATACCGTTATTGCCACTCCCAATACTATTATTTTAACTCCGGATTCAATTATTTCCCATCCGGATACAATTGTTTACACGCCGGATACAATTGTTTACCCGCCGGATACAATTATTTTCACTGCCTATACCAGTATTTACACTGCCAATAGCCTTATGTGCACCCCCAATACCGTTATTGCCACTCCCAATACTATTATTTTAACTCCGGATTCAATTATTTCCCATCCGGATACAATTGTTTACACGCCGGATACAATTGTTTACCCGCCGGATACAATTATTTTCACTGCCTATACCAGTATTTACACTGCCAATAGCCTTATGTGCACCCCCAATACCGTTATTGCCACTCCCAATACTATTATTTTAACTCCGGATTCAATTATTTCCCATCCGGATACAATTGTTTACACGCCGGATACAATTGTTTACCCGCCGGATACAATTATTTTCACTGCCTATACCAGTATTTACACTGCCAATAGCCTTATGTGCACCCCCAATACCGTTATTGCCACTCCCAATACTATTATTTTAACTCCGGATTCAATTATTTCCCATCCGGATACAATTGTTTACACGCCGGATACAATTGTTTACCCGCCGGATACAATTATTTTCACTGCCTATACCAGTATTTACACTGCCAATAGCCTTATGTGCACCCCCAATACCGTTATTGCCACTCCCAATACTATTATTTTAACTCCGGATTCAATTATTTCCCATCCGGATACAATTGTTTACACGCCGGTTACACTGCCAATAGCCTTATGTGCACCCCCAATACCGTTATTGCCACTCCCAATACTATTATTTTAACTCCGGATTCAATTATTTCCCATCCGGATACAATTGTTTACACGCCGGATACAATTGTTTACCCGCCGGATACAATTATTTTCACTGCCTATACCAGTAATACAATTGTTTACACGCCGGATACAATTGTTTACCCGCCGGATACAATTATTTTCACTGCCTATACCAGTATTTACACTGCCAATAGCCTTATGTGCACCCCCAATACCGTTATTGCCACTCCCAATACTATTATTTTAACTCCGGATTCAATTATTTCCCATCCGGATACAATTGTTTACACGCCGGATACAATTGTTTACCCGCCGGATACAATTATTTTCACTGCCTATACCAGTATTTACACTGCCAATAGCCTTATGTGCACCCCCAATACCGTTATTGCCACTCCCAATACTATTATTTTAACTCCGGATTCAATTATTTCCCATCCGGATACAATTGTTTACACGCCGGATACAATTGTTTACCCGCCGGATACAATTATTTTCACTGCCTATACCAGTATTTACACTGCCAATAGCCTTATGTGCACCCCCAATACCGTTATTGCCACTCCCAATACTATTATTTTAACTCCGGATTCAATTATTTCCCATCCGGATACAATTGTTTACACGCCGGATACAATTGTTTACCCGCCGGATACAATTATTTTCACTGCCTATACCAGTATTTACACTGCCAATAGCCTTATGTGCACCCCCAATACCGTTATTGCCACTCCCAATACTATTATTTTAACTCCGGATTCAATTATTTCCCATCCGGATACAATTGTTTACACGCCGGATACAATTGTTTACCCGCCGGATACAATTATTTTCACTGCCTATACCAGTATTTACACTGCCAATAGCCTTATGTGCACCCCCAATACCGTTATTGCCACTCCCAATACTATTATTTTAACTCCG
Organism: Corbicula japonica; assembly: GCA_038501625.1. Lineage (NCBI taxonomy): Eukaryota > Metazoa > Mollusca > Bivalvia > Venerida > Cyrenidae > Corbicula > Corbicula japonica. Next base: position 44,526 of record JAZAYU010000645.1, on the reverse strand, counting down.
GATTCAATTATTTCCCATCCGGATACAATTGTTTACACGCCGGATACAATTGTTTACCCGCCGGATACAATTATTTTCACTGCCTATACCAGTATTTACACTGCCAATAGCCTTATGTGCACCCCCAATACCGTTATTGCCACTCCCAATACTATTATTTTAACTCCGGATTCAATTATTTCCCATCCGGATACAATTGTTTACACGCCGGATACAATTGTTTACCCGCCGGATACAATTATTTTCACTGCCTATACCAGTATTTACACTGCCAATAGCCTTATGTGCACCCCCAATACCGTTATTGCCACTCCCAATACTATTATTTTAACTCCGGATTCAATTATTTCCCATCCGGATACAATTGTTTACACGCCGGATACAATTGTTTACCCGCCGGATACAATTATTTTCACTGCCTATACCAGTATTTACACTGCCAATAGCCTTATGTGCACCCCCAATACCGTTATTGCCACTCCCAATACTATTATTTTAACTCCGGATTCAATTATTTCCCATCCGGATACAATTGTTTACACGCCGGATACAATTGTTTACCCGCCGGATACAATTATTTTCACTGCCTATACCAGTATTTACACTGCCAATAGCCTTATGTGCACCCCCAATACCGTTATTGCCACTCCCAATACTATTATTTTAACTCCGGATTCAATTATTTCCCATCCGGATACAATTGTTTACACGCCGGATACAATTGTTTACCCGCCGGATACAATTATTTTCACTGCCTATACCAGTATTTACACTGCCAATAGCCTTATGTGCACCCCCAATACCGTTATTGCCACTCCCAATACTATTATTTTAACTCCGGATTCAATTATTTCCCATCCGGATACAATTGTTTACACGCCGGATACAATTGTTTACCCGCCGGATACAATTATTTTCACTGCCTATACCAGTATTTACACTGCCAATAGCCTTATGTGCACCCCCAATACCGTTATTGCCACTCCCAATACTATTATTTTAACTCCGGATTCAATTATTTCCCATCCGGATACAATTGTTTACACGCCGGATACAATTGTTTACCCGCCGGATACAATTATTTTCACTGCCTATACCAGTATTTACACTGCCAATAGCCTTATGTGCACCCCCAATACCGTTATTGCCACTCCCAATACTATTATTTTAACTCCGGATTCAATTATTTCCCATCCGGATACAATTGTTTACACGCCGGATACAATTGTTTACCCGCCGGATACAATTATTTTCACTGCCTATACCAGTATTTACACTGCCAATAGCCTTATGTGCACCCCCAATACCGTTATTGCCACTCCCAATACTATTATTTTAACTCCGGATTCAATTATTTCCCATCCGGATACAATTGTTTACACGCCGGATACAATTGTTTACCCGCCGGATACAATTATTTACAATTGTTTACACGCCGGATACAATTGTTTACCCGCCGGATACAATTATTTTCACTGCCTATACCAGTATTTACACTGCCAATAGCCTTATGTGCACCCCCAATACCGTTATTGCCACTCCCAATACTATTATTTTAACTCCGGATTCAATTATTTCCCATCCGGATACAATTGTTTACACGCCGGATACAATTGTTTACCCGCCGGATACAATTATTTTCACTGCCTATACCAGTATTTACACTGCCAATAGCCTTATGTGCACCCCCAATACCGTTATTGCCACTCCCAATACTATTATTTTAACTCCGGATTCAATTATTTCCCATCCGGATACAATTGTTTACACGCCGGATACAATTGTTTACCCGCCGGATACAATTATTTTCACTGCCTATACCAGTATTTACACTGCCAATAGCCTTATGTGCACCCCCAATACCGTTATTGCCACTCCCAATACTATTATTTTAACTCCGGATTCAATTATTTCCCATCCGGATACAATTGTTTACACGCCGGATACAATTGTTTACCCGCCGGATACAATTATTTTCACTGCCTATACCAGTATTTACACTGCCAATAGCCTTATGTGCACCCCCAATACCGTTATTGCCACTCCCAATACTATTATTTTAACTCCGGATTCAATTATTTCCCATCCGGATACAATTGTTTACACGCCGGATACAATTGTTTACCCGCCGGATACAATTATTTTCACTGCCTATACCAGTATTTACACTGCCAATAGCCTTATGTGCACCCCCAATACCGTTATTGCCACTCCCAATACTATTATTTTAACTCCGGATTCAATTATTTCCCATCCGGATACAATTGTTTACACGCCGGATACAATTGTTTACCCGCCGGATACAATTATTTTCACTGCCTATACCAGTATTTACACTGCCAATAGCCTTATGTGCACCCCCAATACCGTTATTGCCACTCCCAATACTATTATTTTAACTCCGGATTCAATTATTTCCCATCCGGATACAATTGTTTACACGCCGGATACAATTGTTTACCCGCCGGATACAATTATTTTCACTGCCTATACCAGTATTTACACTGCCAATAGCCTTATGTGCACCCCCAATACCGTTATTGCCACTCCCAATACTATTATTTTAACTCCGGATTCAATTATTTCCCATCCGGATACAATTGTTTACACGCCGGATACAATTGTTTACCCGCCGGATACAATTATTTTCACTGCCTATACCAGTATTTACACTGCCAATAGCCTTATGTGCACCCCCAATACCGTTATTGCCACTCCCAATACTATTATTTTAACTCCGGATTCAATTATTTCCCATCCGGATACAATTGTTTACACGCCGGATACAATTGTTTACCCGCCGGATACAATTATTTTCACTGCCTATACCAGTATTTACACTGCCAATAGCCTTATGTGCACCCCCAATACCGTTATTGCCACTCCCAATACTATTATTTTAACTCCGGATTCAATTATTTCCCATCCGGATACAATTGTTTACACGCCGGATACAATTGTTTACCCGCCGGATACAATTATTTTCACTGCCTATACCAGTATTTACACTGCCAATAGCCTTATGTGCACCCCCAATACCGTTATTGCCACTCCCAATACTATTATTTTAACTCCGGATTCAATTATTTCCCATCCGGATACAATTGTTTACACGCCGGATACAATTGTTTACCCGCCGGATACAATTATTTTCACTGCCTATACCAGTATTTACACTGCCAATAGCCTTATGTGCACCCCCAATACCGTTATTGCCACTCCCAATACTATTATTTTAACTCCGGATTCAATTATTTCCCATCCGGATACAATTGTTTACACGCCGGATACAATTGTTTACCCGCCGGATACAATTATTTTCACTGCCTATACCAGTATTTACACTGCCAATAGCCTTATGTGCACCCCCAATACCGTTATTGCCACTCCCAATACTATTATTTTAACTCCGGATTCAATTATTTCCCATCCGGATACAATTGTTTACACGCCGGATACAATTGTTTACCCGCCGGATACAATTATTTTCACTGCCTATACCAGTATTTACACTGCCAATAGCCTTATGTGCACCCCCAATACCGTTATTGCCACTCCCAATACTATTATTTTAACTCCGGATTCAATTATTTCCCATCCGGATACAATTGTTTACACGCCGGATACAATTGTTTACCCGCCGGATACAATTATTTTCACTGCCTATACCAGTATTTACACTGCCAATAGCCTTATGTGCACCCCCAATACCGTTATTGCCACTCCCAATACTATTATTTTAACTCCGGATTCAATTATTTCCCATCCGGATACAATTGTTTACACGCCGGATACAATTGTTTACCCGCCGGATACAATTATTTTCACTGCCTATACCAGTATTTACACTGCCAATAGCCTTATGTGCACCCCCAATACCGTTATTGCCACTCCCAATACTATTATTTTAACTCCGGATTCAATTATTTCCCATCCGGATACAATTGTTTACACGCCGGATACAATTGTTTACCCGCCGGATACAATTATTTTCACTGCCTATACCAGTATTTACACTGCCAATAGCCTTATGTGCACCCCCAATACCGTTATTGCCACTCCCAATACTATTATTTTAACTCCGGATTCAATTATTTCCCATCCGGATACAATTGTTTACACGCCGGATACAATTGTTTACCCGCCGGATACAATTATTTTCACTGCCTATACCAGTATTTACACTGCCAATAGCCTTATGTGCACCCCCAATACCGTTATTGCCACTCCCAATACTATTATTTTAACTCCGGATTCAATTATTTCCCATCCGGATACAATTGTTTACACGCCGGATACAATTGTTTACCCGCCGGATACAATTATTTTCACTGCCTATACCAGTATTTACACTGCCAATAGCCTTATGTGCACCCCCAATACCGTTATTGCCACTCCCAATACTATTATTTTAACTCCGGATTCAATTATTTCCCATCCGGATACAATTGTTTACACGCCGGATACAATTGTTTACCCGCCGGATACAATTATTTTCACTGCCTATACCAGTATTTACACTGCCAATAGCCTTATGTGCACCCCCAATACCGTTATTGCCACTCCCAATACTATTATTTTAACTCCGGATTCAATTATTTCCCATCCGGATACAATTGTTTACACGCCGGATACAATTGTTTACCCGCCGGATACAATTATTTTCACTGCCTATACCAGTATTTACACTGCCAATAGCCTTATGTGCACCCCCAATACCGTTATTGCCACTCCCAATACTATTATTTTAACTCCGGATTCAATTATTTCCCATCCGGATACAATTGTTTACACGCCGGATACAATTGTTTACCCGCCGGATACAATTATTTTCACTGCCTATACCAGTATTTACACTGCCAATAGCCTTATGTGCACCCCCAATACCGTTATTGCCACTCCCAATACTATTATTTTAACTCCGGATTCAATTATTTCCCATCCGGATACAATTGTTTACACGCCGGATACAATTGTTTACCCGCCGGATACAATTATTTTCACTGCCTATACCAGTATTTACACTGCCAATAGCCTTATGTGCACCCCCAATACCGTTATTGCCACTCCCAATACTATTATTTTAACTCCGGATTCAATTATTTCCCATCCGGATACAATTGTTTACACGCCGGATACAATTGTTTACCCGCCGGATACAATTATTTTCACTGCCTATACCAGTATTTACACTGCCAATAGCCTTATGTGCACCCCCAATACCGTTATTGCCACTCCCAATACTATTATTTTAACTCCGGATTCAATTATTTCCCATCCGGATACAATTGTTTACACGCCGGATACAATTGTTTACCCGCCGGATACAATTATTTTCACTGCCTATACCAGTATTTACACTGCCAATAGCCTTATGTGCACCCCCAATACCGTTATTGCCACTCCCAATACTATTATTTTAACTCCGGATTCAATTATTTCCCATCCGGATACAATTGTTTACACGCCGGATACAATTGTTTACCCGCCGGATACAATTATTTTCACTGCCTATACCAGTATTTACACTGCCAATAGCCTTATGTGCACCCCCAATACCGTTATTGCCACTCCCAATACTATTATTTTAACTCCGGATTCAATTATTTCCCATCCGGATACAATTGTTTACACGCCGGATACAATTGTTTACCCGCCGGATACAATTATTTTCACTGCCTATACCAGTATTTACACTGCCAATAGCCTTATGTGCACCCCCAATACCGTTATTGCCACTCCCAATACTATTATTTTAACTCCGGATTCAATTATTTCCCATCCGGATACAATTGTTTACACGCCGGATACAATTGTTTACCCGCCGGATACAATTATTTTCACTGCCTATACCAGTATTTACACTGCCAATAGCCTTATGTGCACCCCCAATACCGTTATTGCCACTCCCAATACTATTATTTTAACTCCGGATTCAATTATTTCCCATCCGGATACAATTGTTTACACGCCGGATACAATTGTTTACCCGCCGGATACAATTATTTTCACTGCCTATACCAGTATTTACACTGCCAATAGCCTTATGTGCACCCCCAATACCGTTATTGCCACTCCCAATACTATTATTTTAACTCCGGATTCAATTATTTCCCATCCGGATACAATTGTTTACACGCCGGATACAATTGTTTACCCGCCGGATACAATTATTTTCACTGCCTATACCAGTATTTACACTGCCAATAGCCTTATGTGCACCCCCAATACCGTTATTGCCACTCCCAATACTATTATTTTAACTCCGGATTCAATTATTTCCCATCCGGATACAATTGTTTACACGCCGGATACAATTGTTTACCCGCCGGATACAATTATTTTCACTGCCTATACCAGTATTTACACTGCCAATAGCCTTATGTGCACCCCCAATACCGTTATTGCCACTCCCAATACTATTATTTTAACTCCGGATTCAATTATTTCCCATCCGGATACAATTGTTTACACGCCGGATACAATTGTTTACCCGCCGGATACAATTATTTTCACTGCCTATACCAGTATTTACACTGCCAATAGCCTTATGTGCACCCCCAATACCGTTATTGCCACTCCCAATACTATTATTTTAACTCCGGATTCAATTATTTCCCATCCGGATACAATTGTTTACACGCCGGATACAATTGTTTACCCGCCGGATACAATTATTTTCACTGCCTATACCAGTATTTACACTGCCAATAGCCTTATGTGCACCCCCAATACCGTTATTGCCACTCCCAATACTATTATTTTAACTCCGGATTCAATTATTTCCCATCCGGATACAATTGTTTACACGCCGGATACAATTGTTTACCCGCCGGATACAATTATTTTCACTGCCTATACCAGTATTTACACTGCCAATAGCCTTATGTGCACCCCCAATACCGTTATTGCCACTCCCAATACTATTATTTTAACTCCGGATTCAATTATTTCCCATCCGGATACAATTGTTTACACGCCGGATACAATTGTTTACCCGCCGGATACAATTATTTTCACTGCCTATACCAGTATTTACACTGCCAATAGCCTTATGTGCACCCTCAATACCGTTATTGCCACTCCCAATACTATTATTTTAACTCCGGATTCAATTATTTCCCATCCGGATACAATTGTTTACACGCCGGATACAATTGTTTACCCGCCGGATACAATTATTTTCACTGCCTATACCAGTATTTACACTGCCAATAGCCTTATGTGCACCCCCAATACCGTTATTGCCACTCCCAATACTATTATTTTAACTCCGGATTCAATTTTTTCCCATCCGGATACAATTGTTTACACGCCGGACACAATTGTTTACACGCCGGATACAATTGTTTACCCGCCGGATACAATTATTTTCACTGCCTATACCAGTATTTACACTGCCAATAGCCTTATGTGCACCCCCAATACCGTTATTGCCACTCCCAATACTATTATTTTAACTCCGGATTCAATTATTTCCCATCCGGATACAATTGTTTACACGCCGGATACAATTGTTTACCCGCCGGATACAATTATTTTCACTGCCCTGCCTATACCAGTATTTACACTGCCAATAGCCTTATGTGCACCCCCAATACCGTTATTGCCACTCCCAATACTATTATTTTAACTCCGGATTCAATTATTTCCCATCCGGATACAATTGTTTACACGCCGGATACAATTGTTTACCCGCCGGATACAATTATTTTCACTGCCTATACCAGTATTTACACTGCCAATAGCCTTATGTGCACCCCCAATACCGTTATTGCCACTCCCAATACTATTATTTTAACTCCGGATTCAATTATTTCCCATCCGGATACAATTGTTTACACGCCGGATACAATTGTTTACCCGCCGGATACAATTATTTTCACTGCCTATACCAGTATTTACACTGCCAATAGCCTTATGTGCACCCCCAATACCGTTATTGCCACTCCCAATACTATTATTTTAACTCCGGATTCAATTATTTCCCATCCGGATACAATTGTTTACACGCCGGATACAATTGTTTACCCGCCGGATACAATTATTTTCACTGCCTATACCAGTATTTACACTGCCAATAGCCTTATGTGCACCCCCAATACCGTTATTGCCACTCCCAATACTATTATTTTAACTCCGGATTCAATTATTTCCCATCCGGATACAATTGTTTACACGCCGGATACAATTGTTTACCCGCCGGATACAATTATTTTCACTGCCTATACCAGTATTTACACTGCCAATAGCCTTATGTGCACCCCCAATACCGTTATTGCCACTCCCAATACTATTATTTTAACTCCGGATTCAATTATTTCCCATCCGGATACAATTGTTTACACGCCGGATACAATTGTTTACCCGCCGGATACAATTATTTTCACTGCCTATACCAGTATTTACACTGCCAATAGCCTTATGTGCACCCCCAATACCGTTATTGCCACTCCCAATACTATTATTTTAACTCCGGATTCAATTATTTCCCATCCGGATACAATTGTTTACACGCCGGATACAATTGTTTACACGCCGGATACAATTGTTTACCCGCCGGATACAATTATTTTCACTGCCTATACCAGTATTTACACTGCCAATAGCCTTATGTGCACCCCCAATACCGTTATTGCCACTCCCAATACTATTATTTTAACTCCGGATTCAATTATTTCCCATCCGGATACAATTGTTTACACGCCGGATACAATTGTTTACCCGCCGGATACAATTATTTTCACTGCCTATACCAGTATTTACACTGCCAATAGCCTTATGTGCACCCCCAATACCGTTATTGCCACTCCCAATACTATTATTTTAACTCCGGATTCAATTATTTCCCATCCGGATACAATTGTTTACACGCCGGATACAATTGTTTACCCGCCGGATACAATTATTTTCACTGCCTATACCAGTATTTACACTGCCAATAGCCTTATGTGCACCCCAATACCGTTATTGCCATTACCAATACTATTATTTTAACTCCGGATTCAATTATTTCCCATCCGGATACAATTATTTACAAATATCTCTAACAACCGTGCTAATTTGACAGTTATTGGATTTTTGCAAAGGCACGTTCATATGGCATAATGTAGTCATTTTAATCTAATTATATTCTATTTTTACAGGGTTTGGCTGCCGATTTAGCCGGTTGCCGGCGGTCAAGAGCCCTGACATTTCGGCCATAAGCTCGCCTCAAATATTTTTAACAACCGTGCAAATTTGGCCGTTATTGGATTTTGCAAAGGCACGTTCATATGCCATAACATAGTCATTTTATTCTAATTATATTCTATTTTTACAGGGTTTGGCTAATGTAGTCATTCTATTCTAATTATATTCTATTTTTACAGGGTTTGGCTGCCGGTTCAGCCGGTTGCCGGCGATCAAGAGCCCTGAAATTTCGGCCATAAGCTCACCTCAAATATCTCTAACAACCGTGCAAATTTGACAGTTATTGGATTTTTGCAAAGGCATGTTCATATGGCATAATGTAGTCATTTTATTCTAATTATATTCTAGTTTTACAGGGTGTGGCTGCCGGTTTAACCGGTTGCCGGAGGTCAAGAGCCCTGAAATTTCGGCCATAAGCTCACCTCAAATATCCCGAACAACCGTGCAAATTTGACCGTTATTGGATTTTTGCAAAGGCACGTTCATATGGCATAATGTAGTCATTTTATTCTATTTATATTCTATTTTTACAGGGTTTGGCTGCCGGTTATGCCGGTTGCCGGCGGTCCAGATCCCTGAAATTTCGGCCATAAACTCACCTCAAACATCCCTAACAACCGTGCAAATTTGACCGTTATTGGATTTTTGCAAAGGCACGTTCATATGGCATAATATAGTCATTTTATTCTAATTATATTCTATTTTTACAGGGTTTGGCTGGCAGTTTAGCCGGTTGCCGGCGATCAAGAGCCCTGAAATTTCGGCCATAAGCTCACCTCAAATATCTCTAACAACCGTGCAAATTTGATTGTTATTGGATTTTTGCAAAGGCACGTTCATATGGCATAATGTAGTCATTTTATTCTAATTATATTCTATTTAAACAAAGTTTGGCTGCCGGTTTAGCCGGTTGCCGGCGGTCAAGAGCCCTGAAATTCCGGCCAAAAGCTCACCTCAAATATCTCTAACAACCGTGTAAATTTGACCGTTATTGGATTTTTGCAAAGGCACGTTCATATGGCATAATGTAGTCATTTTATTCTAATTATATTATATTTTTACAGGGTTTGGCTGCCGGTTTAGCCAGTTGCCGGCGGTCAAGAGCCCTGAAATTTCGGCCATAAGCTCACCTTAAATATCTCTAACAACCGTGCAAATTTGACCGTTATTGGATTTTTGCAAAGGCACGTTCATATGGCATAATGTAGTCATTTTATTCTAATTATATTCTATTTTTACAGGGTTTGGCTGCCAGTTTAGCCGGTTGCCGGCTGTCAAGAGCCCTGAAATTTCGGCCAAGAGCTCACCTCAAATACCTCTAACAACCGTGCAAATTTGACCGTTATTGGATTTTTGCAAAGGCACGTTCATATGGAATAATATAGTCATTTTATTCTAAGTATTTTCTATTTTAACAGGGTTTGGCTGCCGGTTTAGCCGGTTGCCGGCGGTCAAGAGCCCTGAAATTTCGGCCATAAGCTCACCTCAAATATGTCTAACAACCGTGCAAATTTGACCGTTATTGGATTTTTGCAAAGGCACGTTCATATGGCATAATGTAGTCATTTTATTCTAATTATATTCTATTTTTACAGGGTTTGGCGGCCGGTTTAGCCGGTTGCCGGCGGTCAAGAGCCCTGTAATTTCGACCATAAGCTCACCTCAAATATCTCTAACAACCGTGCAAATTTAACCGTTATTGGATTTTTGCAAAGGCACGTTCATAATTATGGCATAATGTAGTCATTTTTCTAATTATATTCTATTTTTACAGGGTTTGGCTGCCGGTTTAGCCGGTTGCCGGAGGTCAAGAGCCCAGAAATTTCGGCCATAAGCTCACCTCAAATATCTCTAATAACCGTGCAAGTTTGACCGTTATTGGACTTTTGCAAAGGCACGTTCAAATGGCATAATATAGTCATTTTATTCTAATTATATTCTATTTTTACAGGGTTTGGCTGCCGGTTTAGCCGGTTGCCGGCTGTCAAGAGCCCTGTAATTTCGACCATAAGCTCACCTCAAACATCTCTAACAACCGTGCAAATTTGACCGTTATTGCATTTTTGCAAAGACACGTTCATATGGCATAATGTAGTCATTTTATTCTAATTATATTCTATTTTTACAGGGTTTGGCTGCCGGTTTAGCCGGTTGCCGGCGGTCAAGAACCCTGAAATTTCGGTAATAAGATCACCTCAAATATCTCTAACAACCGTGCAACTTTGACCGTTATTGGATTTTTTCAAAGGCACGTTCATATGGCATAATATAGTCATTTTATACTAATTATATTCTATTTTAACAGGGTTTGGCTGCCGTTTAGCCGGTTGCCGGCGGTCATGAGCCCTGAAATTTCGGCCATAAGCTCACCTCAAATATCTCTAACAACCGTGCAAATTTGACCGTTATTGGATTTTTGCAAAGGCACGTTCATATGGCATAATGTAGTCATTATATTATATTTTTACAGAGTTTGGCTGCCGGTTTAGCCGGTTGCCGGCGGTCAAGAGCCCTGATATTTCGACCATAAGCTCACCTTAAAAATCTCTAACAACCGTGCAAATTTGACCGTTATTGGATTTTTGCAAAGGCACGTTCATATGGCATAATGTAGTTATTTTATTCTAATTATATTCAACTTTAACAGGGTTTGGCTGCCGGTTTAGCCGGTTGCCGGCGGTCAAGAGCTCTGTAATTTCGACCATAAGCTCACCTCAAATATCTCAAACAACCGTGCAAATTTGACCGTTTTTGGATTTTTGCAAAGGCACGTTCATATGGCATAATGAAGTCATTTTATTCTAATTATATTCTATTTTTACAGGGTTTGGCTGCCGGTTTACCCGGTTGCCGGCGGTCAAGAGCCCTGAAATTTCGGCCATAAGCTCACCTTAAATATCTCTAACAACCGTGCAAATTTTACCGTTATTGGATTTTTGCAAAGGCACGTTCATATGGCATAATGTAGTCATTTTATTCTAATTATATTCAACTTTTACATGGTTTGGCTGCCGGTTTAGCCGGTTGCCGGCGGTCAAGAGCCCTGTAATTTCGATCATAACTCAACTCAAATATCTCAAACAACCGTGCAAATTTGACCGTTATTGGATTTTTGCAAAGGCACGTTCATATGGCATAATGTAGTCATTTTATTCTAATTATATTCTTTTTTTACAGGGTTTGGCTGCCGGTTTAGCCGGTTGCCGGCGGTTAAGAGCCCTGAAAATTCGGCCATAATCTCACCTCAAACATCTCTAACAACCGTGCAAATTTGACGGTTATTGGATTTTTGCAAAGGCAAGTTCATATGGCATAATGTAGTCATTTTATTCTAATTATATTCTACTTTTACAGGGTTTGGCTGCCGGTTAAGCCGGTTGCCGGCGGTCAAGAGCCCTGAAATTTCGGCCATAAGCTCACCTTAAATATCTCTAACAACCGTGCAAATTTGACCGTTATTGAGGTTTGCATAGGCACGTTCATATGGCATAATGTAGTCATTTTATTCTAATTATATTCTATTTTTACAGGGTTTGGCTGCCGGTTTAGCCGGTTGCCGGCGGTCAAGAGCCATGAAATTTCGGCCATAAGCTCACCTTAAATATCTCTAACAACCGTGCAAATTTAACCGTTATTGGATTTTTGCAAAGGCACGTTCGTATGGCATAATGTAGTCATTTTATTCTAATTATATTCTATTTTTACAGGGTTTGGCTGCCGGTTTAGCCGGTTGCCGGCCGTCGAGAGCCCTGTAATTTCGGCCAAAAGCTCACCTCAAATATCTCTAACAACCGTGCAAATTTGACCGTTATTGGATTTTTGAAAAGGCACGTTCATATGGCATAATGTCGTCATTTTATTCTAATTATTTTCTATTTTTACAGGGTTTGGCTGCCAGTTTAGCCGGTTGCCGGCTGTCAAGAGCCCTGAAATCTCGGCCATAATCTCACCTCAAATATCTCTAACAACCGTGGAAATTTGACTGTTATTGGATTTTTGCAAAGGCCCGTTCATATGGCATAATGTAGTCATTTTATTATAATTAAATTCTATATTTACAGGGCTTGGCTGCCGGTTTAGCCGGTTGCCGGCTGTCAAGAGCCCCGAAATTTCGGCCATAAGCTCACCTCAAATATTTTCTAACAACCATGCAAATTTGACCGTTATTGGATTTTTGCAAAGGCACGTTCATATGGCATAATGTAGTCATTTTATTCTAATTATATTCTATTTTTACAGGGTTTGGCTGCCGGTTTAGCCGGTTGCCGGCGGTCAAGAGTCCTGAAATTTTGGCCATAAGCTCACCTTAAATATCTCTTACAACCGTGGAAATTTAACCGTTATTGGATTTTTGCAAAGGCACGTTCATATGGCATAATGAAGTCATTTTATTCTAATTATATTCTATTTTTACAGGGTTTGGCTGCCGGTGTAGCCGGTTGCCGGCGGTCAAGAGCCCTGTAAATTTCGGCCATAAGCTCACCTCAAATATCTCTAACAACCGTGCAAATTTGACCGTTATTGGATTTTTGCAAAGGCACGTTAATATAGCATAATGTAGTCATTTTATTCTAATTATATTCTATTTTTACAGGGTTTGGCTGCCGGTTTAGCCGGTTGCCGGCGGTCAAGAGCCCTGAAATTTCGGCCATAAGCTCACCTCAAATATCTCTTACAACCTTGCAAATTTGACTGTTATTGGATTTTTGCAAAGGCCCGTTCATATGGCATAATATAGTCATTTTATTCTTATTATATCCTATTTTTACAGGGTTTGGCTGCCGGTCTAGCCGGTTGCCGGCGGTCAAGAGCCCTGAAATTTTGGCCATAAACTCCCTCAAATATCTCTAACAACCGTGCAAATTTGACCGTTATTGGATTTTTGCAAAGGCACGTTCATATGGCATAATGTAGTCATTTTATTCTAATTATATTCTATTTTTACAGGGTTTGGCTGCCGGATAAGCCGGTTGCCGGCGGTCAAGAGCCCTGAAATTTCGGCCATAAGCTCACCTTAAATATCTCAAACAACCGTGCAAATTTGACCGTTATTGAGGTTTTGCATAGGCACGTTCATATGGCATAATGTAGTCATTTTATTCTAATTATATTCTATTTTTACAGGGTTTGGCTGCCGGTTTAGCCGGTTGGCGGCGGTCAAGAGACCTGAAATTTCAGCCATAAGCTGACCTCAAATATCTCTAACAACCGTGCAAATTAGACCGTTATTGGATATTTGCAAAGGCACGTTCATATGGCATAATATAGTCATTTTATTCTAATTTTATTCTATGTTTACAGGGTTTGGCTGCCGGTTTAGCCGGTTGCCGGCGGTCAAGAGCCATGAAATTTTGGTCATAAGCTCACCTTAAATATCTCTAACAACCGTGCAAATTTAACCGTTATTGGATTTTTGCAAAGGCACGTTCGTATGGCATAATGAAGTCATTTTATTCTAATTATATTCTATTTTTACAGGGTTTGGCTGCCGGTTTAGCCGGTTGCCGGCGGTCAAGAGCCCTGTAATTTCGGCCAAAAGCTCACCTCAAATATCTCTAACAACCGTGCAAATTTGACCGTTATTGGATTTTTGCAAAGGCACGTTCATATGGCATAATGTAGTCATTTTATTCTAATTATATTCTATTTTTACAGGGTTTGGCTGCCGGTTTAGCCGGTTGCCGGCTGTCAAGAGCCCTGAAATTTCGGCCATTATCTCACCTCAAATATCTCTAACAACCGTGCAAATTTGACTGTTATTGGATTTTTGCAAAGGCCCGTTCATATGGCATAATGTAGTCATTTTATTATAATCAAATTCTATATTTACAGGGCTTGGCTGCCGGTTTAGCCGGTTGCCGGCGGTCAAGAGCCCTGAAATTTCGGCCATAAGCTCACCTCAAATATTTTCTAACAACCGTGCAAATTTGACCGTTATTGGATTTTTGCAAAGGCACGTTCATATGGCATAATGTAGTCATTTTATTCTAATTATATTCTATTTTTACAGGGTTTGGCTGCCGGTTTAGCCGGTTGCCGGCTGTCAAGAGCCCTGAAATTTCGGCCATAAGCTAACCTCAAATATCTCTAACAACCGTGCAAATTTGACCGTTATTGGATTTTTGCAAAGGCACGTTCATTTGGCATATTGTAGTCATTTTATTCTAATTATATTCTATTTTTACAGGGTTTGGCTGCCGGTTTAGCCGGTTGCCGGCGGTCAAGAGCCCTGAAATTTTGGCCATAAGCTCACCTAAAATATCTCTAACAACCGTGCAAATTTGACCGTTTTGGATTTTTGCAAAGGCACGTTCATATTGCATAATGTAGTCATTTTATTCTAATTATATTCGATTTTTACAGGGTTTGGCTGCCGGTTTAGCCGGTTGCCGGCTGTCAAGAGCCCTGAAATTTCGGCCATAGGCTCGCCTTCAATATCTCTAACAACCGTGCAAATTTGACCGTTATTGAGTTTTTGCAAAGGCACGATCATATGGCATAATGTAGTCATTTAATTCTAATTATATTCTATTTTAACAGGGTTTGGCTGCCGGTTTAGCCGGTTGCCGGAGGTCAAAGGCCCTGAAATTTCGGCCATAAGCTCACCTCAAATATCTCTAACAACCGTGCAAATTTGACCGTTATTGGATTTTTGCAAAGGCGCGTTCATATGGCATAATGTAGTCATTTTATTCTAATTATATTCTATTTTAACAGGGTTTGGCTGCCGATTTAGCCGGTTGCCGGTGGTAAAGAGCCCTGAAATTTCGGCCATAAGCTCACCTCAAATATCTCTAACAACCGTGCAAATTTCACCGTTATTGGATTTTTGCAAAGGCACGTTCATATGGCATAATGTAGTCATTTTATTCTAATTATATTCAACTTTTACAGGGTTTGGCTGCCGGTTTAGCCGGTTGCCGGCGGTCAAGAGCCCTGTAATTTCGGCCAAAAGCTCAACTCAAATATCTCTAACAACCGTGCAAATTTGACTGTTATTGGATTTTTGCAAAGGAACGTTCATATGGCATAAAGTAGTCATTTTATTCTAATTATATTCTATTTTTACAGAGTTTGGCTGCCGGTTTAGCCGGTTGCCGGAGGTCAAGAGCCCTGAAATTTCGGCCATAAGCTCACTATAAATATCTCTTACAACCGTTCAAATTTGACCGTTATTGGATTTTTGCAAAGGCCCGTTCATATGGCATAATGTAGTCATTTTATTCTAATTAAATTCTATATTAAAGGGCTTGGCTGCCGGTTTAGCCGGTTGCCGGCTGTCAAGAGCCCTGTAATTTCGGCCATAAGCTCACCTCAAATATTTCTAACAACCGTGCAAATTTGACCGTTATTGGATATTTGCAAAGGCACGTTCATATGGCATAATATAGTCATTTTATTCTGATTATATTCTATTTTTACAGGGTTTGGCTGCCGGTTTAGCCTGTTGCCGGCGGTCAAGAGCCCTGAAATTTCGGCCATAAGCTCACCTCAAATATCTCTAACAACCGTGCAAATTTGACTGTTATTGGATGTTTGCAAAGGCACGTTCATATGGCATAATGAAGTCATTTTATTCTAATTATATTCTATTTTTACAGGGTTTGGCTGCCGGTTTAGCCGGTTGCCGGCGGTCAAGAGCCCTGAAATTTCGGCCATAAGCTCACCTCAAACATCTCTAACAACCGTGCAAATTTGACCGTTATTGGATTTTTGCAAAGGCACGTTCATATGGCATAATTTAGTCATTTTATTCTAATTATATTCTATTTTAACAGGGTTTGGCTGCCGATTTAGCCGGTTTCCGGCGTTAAAGAGCCCTGAAATTTCGGCCATAAGCTCACCTCAAATATCCCCAACAACCGTGCAAATTTGACCGTTATTGGATTTTTGCAAAGGCACGTTCATATGGCATAATATGGTAATTTATTTCTTATTATATTCAACTTTTACAGGGTTTGGCTGCCGGTTTAGCCGGTTGCCGGCGGTCAAGAGCCCTGTAATTTCGGCCAAAAGCTCACCTCAAATATCCCGAACAACCGTGCAAATTTGACTGTTATTGGATTTTTGCAAAGGCACGTTCATATGGCATAATGTAGTCATTTTATTCTAATTATATTCTATTTTTACAGGGTTTGGCTGCCGGTTTAGCCGGTTGCCGGCGGTCAAGAGCCCTGAAATTTCGGCCATAAGCTCACCTCAAATATCTCTTACAACCGTGCAAACTTGACCGTTATTGGATTTTTGCAAAGGCACGTTCATATGGCATAATGTAGTCATTTTATTCTAATAAAATTCTATATTTACAGGGCTTGGCTGCCGGTTTAGCCGGTTGCCGGCTGTCAAGAGCCCTGAAATTTTGGCCATAAGCTCACCTCAAATATTTCTAACAACCGTGCAAATTTGACCGTTATTGGATTTTTGCAAAGGCCCGTTCATATGGCATAATATTGTCATTTTATTCTAATTATATTCTATTTTTACAGGGTTTGGCTGCCGGTTTAGCCGGTTGCCGGCGGTCAAGAGCCCTGAAATTTCGGCCATAAGCTCACCTCAAATATCTCTAACAACCGTGCAAATTTGACCGTTATTGGATTTTTGCAAAGGCACGTTCATATGGCATAACTTAGTCATTTTGTTCTAATTATATTCTATTTTAACAGGGTTTGGCTGCCGGTTTAGCCGGTTGCCGGCGGTCAAGAGCCCTGAAATTTCGGCCATAAGCTCACCTCAAATATCTCTAACAACCGTGCAAATTTGACCGTTAATGGATTTTTGCAAAGGCACGTTCATATGGCATAATATAGTCATTTTATTCTAATTATATTCTGCTTTTACAGGGTTTGGCTGCCGGTTTAGCCGGTTGCCGGCGGTCAAGAGCCCTGAAATTTCGGCCATTAGCTCACCTCAAATATCTCTAACAACCGTGCAAAGGGGTAGATTCACGAAGGGTGAATATTGGCCTAATAATTAGCAGAAAATTAAAAATGAAAAAGTAACATGTTTATGCTTAAAAAACTATTGTTTTATTCTTTGTGTTTACGAAAACAGCAAAATATGTGAAAAAGTAATTGAAAAAATGTACCTGTATAGTAAATAAATGAACACAGGTTTGTATGTTTTTGTAAATTTTTCAAACTTTCCAACATTCAAGTGAAAAATTTGCATTGGGCACAGGCCTCGACCAAAAGGAAAATCATATCAATATGTTTGCAAAATAATAGGGAAAATAATTTTGTAAACGAAATTTTGGTCGAGGTCTGTGCCCATGACGAAAATTAACTTTGACATTTGCCAGGTAGTTTGACTACATTTGCTTATATGTACGCATTTCTTCGTAATAAATCACTGGATTGCTCATCTTGCTTGTTTTTATTCATAAAATATCAATCTTACACCATATAAAGCCTGAAATAACAGGTTAAAATTCGTAGTAATTGAGAGGTAAAGATCGTATAGGGAACTGACAAAATTGTTCGACGATTCTGGGAACGAAAAACGACGAAGAAAAGAACAACAACAAAACTGTAAACAAGTTGTTACGCTCAAAATCATTCAAAATTGGAATAAAAAGGAGATTTTTTAATAACAGCATTATGTCTGGCATGATGAGATTGAAAGGCGAACATCTATTATACCGGGTTTGAGTAAGGATAGCCTGAAATGATCTACCTCTACTAGCGTCTGGAAAAGTTTAGTTCGTCCACGGAATATATCGATCGACATGTAGCCTAGTTGTACGTATTTTTATTTTCAATTTACAAATTATCAAATGTTGTAATATAATATGTCTTGTGTAATGCGTTTTTATTTAAATAAGATTAGCTGCACCAGATTTGCGAATGGAGAATAATACATGTACCGAAGTATCAACATGTACAAATTATAAATAGCCATAGCCTGAGAAGACGGTATCGATAATAAATGTCATAAATTACGGTATCCGTTTATCTGAAAAGTTTACAAGATAACAGATATGTTATGTAAAAAGACTTGTTTAGTATAAGTTTTCAAATTGTATCTTGTACAATGAAAGAATGTAATTTAAAATGAAAGAACACTTTTCCAGCCAAAACATATTGATTTGTTGCAGGTTGAACAATACAGAGGGCATGGTTCAGTGGCAGAGATTTTGCCTGTTGATACAAGGGACCCCGGTTCAAATCCCAGACTGGGTAGAACCTTTTTTCTTTCTTCTTTTTTAAAAATCTTTTGCTTCTTTCATTAGTTGATTTAGGATTTTATATATTCAAATCTGTTTTATGAATTTGTTATTGACACGGTGGTCATACTGAAAAAATCAACACAAATATCAATTTTCTGATCAATGGTTCAAAAACGGATTGTCTTTTTGCAGAATGACGTCAAGGGCTCCCAGTTACTATTGCTGCATTGTTTGCAATAAAAGGACAGAGCAACAGACCAAAACACCTCGTTAACCTAAAGGAAAATCATTTCTAAGGAAGGTCTTCTTTGCTGCAACAGAGCGATCCTAACTGCAACGAATGCAGGCATAAATATTATCTCCCAGGAACAGCAAAATTACGGAATGCAACAGATCCCACTGATGCTAACTATTTGCCAGCACCAATTACACACTTCTATTACAAAGTTGGTAAAACTAAAGAACCTCTCGTCAGTTTCCGTGAAACTTCAATTTTCCCCCAAAACACATGCAAGATGTTGATTTTATCACTCAGTGCGTTTTTAGAACTGTACTTCAACTTGAAATCTTGTCAAGATGTTGAGAGAAGTTTGTTGCCATAAACATAACTCTGCTGTACAGACTTTGACAAGGCCTAATGTGACTCTGATTATTATTATCAAGCAGGTTGTCCCGGGTTCGGTCAGAAAGCACCTATTCGCAACACAAAAGACTTATATATCCGTTCAAAGCTACCGTTTAAATGGTAGATTGCGAATATCAAAAAGCATGATAACCGTGAACCTAATTTAACCTTGTCCTAAATCGGAGTAATAATAATCAATTCGAAAAAATCAAGGATAGTTTGACAGTTTTATTTTCGAATGTCATACACATTTTATATTTTAATACATAGGTTTGGGACATATAAAACATTGTTGAGAATTGTTTGAAGTAATTGTTATTGTGTTTACCAGTAGTTTCTAAAATTTCAAAATCCCAATCGGGCATTGGCGCCAAAATATTGACTATTCCCCGGCTTCCGGTTCGCACGTACAGCGACTTGCGGTCCTCAATACACCGCATTTCACACTCCCGACCCATAGTCCATTCCTCCCTTATCGCATATGTTTTCGTCGGCGATATCTCTCCAACCTCCCCACAGATTTATGATTTACGAGCTGTAGACGTACAAATTCTTTGATCTAATTTTAGATCGGAACGCGACCTTTGAAGTTTCTCGCGATCGGCATTTTTGTTGTAATACACACACGCCCGGTGTAGCGTGAAATCGCTCAGCCCGTGAGATCTGTCAGACATCCGGTTCCGGCTGATGAATTTCACGCCGCGAATCGTGATAGACTCATATAGATCTACACTAGTCACACATGGGATATTAGCCATATCCATTTAGAAATTAATAAAAGTTGCATTACATTATTTTATTTGTTGTAAATTGTTATATCCATGTACACAGGAATGCAATATTATGCAATGATTCAAGTCAAGTAAATCATGGATTTATAACAAAAGCATTCTTCATTGATTTTTTATGCAAATTTCAACAGATTCTGAACAGAATGAAGAGTCTTATCAAATTAAGCTTTACCAGATATTGGGTAAATGTCTTCAGTTTTTCATTAGGGATTACGAATAAAGATGCAGGTACTGGTTAAAAACTGCTGCTTCAAATATAGGTTTTTACTGTTTTTTGGTGTCTGGCCACCTTGAATACAGCAACCGAGAGGGACAAGTGCCTAACTCTAAGTCAAATTATTGTATGCAGGTTATTTCTTACTCTAGCCTTATTAACTGTTGTTTTTTTTAGTTTGTTAACATTGCAATTAGTTGACAATAGATACTGCACAATAAACTGTGTTTTGCCATAATATTATATTACTGTTTACTTCATGTAATAGACGAGTAATTGAATTTAATTGACAATTATATTTCATTTTTCGGATTTTAATTAATTAATTACAATTAAGATAATTGATTTTTGTTTTAATCATTAATTATATACAATTACTTGAAAAAGAGTAATTAATTATAATTGATTAAATTGTAATTGAACCTAGGTTTGCCTAGATTAGTTCTTCCTCCCATGTACCACTAAAGTTTTATGACAGGATGTAAAGGTACCAACTACTTGAACATTTCAATCTGACATTTTCTAGATAAGGTTTTTCCTCCTATGTACCATATGAAACATTGTTTTAACAAGATTGTTTTCACACATTCCTTGTTTTTACAAGTCTTTCTTTGATAAGGCTTTTCCTCCCATGTACCCTTAAAGTTTTATGACAGGATGTTAACATACCAACCAGCCAAAATTGCAATTTGACATTGTTTTAAAAACATTGTTCTAATGAACCTATGGTACAATAAAATTCAAAGTTATATCAGAAAAAAAGATAAATCCAGAGCAGTATAGAATGTCATTGCTAAATAGAAGATCACATGATGTTCACACTTATCTTACAAATTAGTTGAACATAAATTATAATACTAATATTTTAATGATTCCACTCTGAAATTTTCTACTTGAAAGTATGATATTCACCTAATTCTCATGATTGAAGTCTGACAGTCATTCTGATAGTTTTCTTTAAAGCTTGTGTATCAACTTAACCCTTTACTCTATATACACAAATTATATAGCATATGTTTACAGTGTAGATCCAGATCAGCTGGCACATCCATGACATCTGATCAGTATCTGCACTGTTCATTTTTGGTCAGAAGTAACAAAATAAATCTAAAAGCAAATAGTGTAGAACCTGATAAGATGTTCCTGTTGATCTGGATCTACACTATTGGCCCATGCAATAAAGGTGTATATATGGAGGAAAGGGTTAAGTTCACGACAGGAGACCCCATGAGATGTACAGTTACCCTGATAACCTTTAGAGCTTCCACATCTCCACCCAAGCCCCGGACTCCCTCTCTAAAAATGATTTAGAAAAAAGACCCTGGGGAGGGGGTCCTGCTGAACGTAGCCCCTAGGTTGGGGCACTTTCTCCTAGTTTGAACAATTTTGGTAGAGACCCACACAAGGACCTTACAAGTCATGTGAAATATCATGCCTTAGATAATTAAGTTTCAGAGAAGAAATTGTTGAAGTGTTTTGAAAAAATCCTATATAGCAGCAGGGCAGAGGAAAGTTTTGAACAATTAGAGGTTTAATTTTTATGACCAAAAGGGACACAATTCAATCAAAAGTATGGCACATTACACACCATCCAGTTATATGATGATGAACAAGTACACTCAATTCTGAATCTGTCTAACTTATTTTAATGGTATAAATATAAAGTGATTGCATACAAAGTATAACGATAAATTCCAGAGACCAAAAATCCAAAGACCTACATTAACATACTTTAATATTCAGCCTAAAAAGGAAGAAAAGTTTTCATTGCTATGTTTGGTTTCAAAAAATATTGCAATTATAATTACCCTTTAAAAGATACAGTATAACAAAATTTTA
Organism: Corbicula japonica; assembly: GCA_038501625.1. Taxonomy (NCBI): domain Eukaryota; kingdom Metazoa; phylum Mollusca; class Bivalvia; order Venerida; family Cyrenidae; genus Corbicula; species Corbicula japonica. The sequence goes on along the minus strand of JAZAYU010000645.1, from coordinate 21,700 downwards.
ATGTTTCACCCTATATTCTGTATATACACCTCTTTATGCATGTCAATCAGTGTAGATCCAAATCAGCTAGCACATCCTTGCCAGTTGAATTTCCTGAGCTGTTGCACAGAGATACATCTTAGAACCAGAGATTTGTGATATAAAGATGGAAAGATTTATGAAGATGATGATGATATTTTTCTCATATTCTTCTTTACAATTATATTCTTCATAGAATTTTATAAATGAATTCTGCCGATTTTGTTAGAAATGGTTAAAGAACTTGTTTTAAAATGACTTTTGTTTGGGTTTTTCCATTCAATTTTTTAACTGTTAAGACCTGTTTTTTGACAATATTAGAATGAACATGCAACGTAAAAATTATTAGATAAATCGAGGCCCTTGTTTAGTTTATGGCACGCGGTTATTGTACAGTTGTGCTAGTGGCATTGAGACTGCATGTCACTGACCAAGTCCTCATTATCTCGTAATAAACAGGAAATGTGCGACTGCACAAGAATAACTATTACATTCAATGTACAACTTTTAAATTAGGTTTAATTACTCTTTTTTTTTAATTTCACTGAAATCCGGAGATTTTGACTAGAAACCCGGAGATCTGGAGAAGTTACTTGAAATCCTGAGATTCCAGATAAAATCCGGAGGTTTGGCAGGCCTGCTTCACGATTTAAAACCCCTTGTTTGCTGTAATTTGTTTTACTTTTCACACATTTGTCTTATATTTTGTTTTGTTCATAAGATTAGACAGGTTAATACAAAAACAATAATAAAAAATCTCATCCGAAATGCACCAAAATAATAAATCCATTTCCACCCAAGCCCCCCCCCCCGCCCGTACCCAACTATTCTATATATCTATTCACTTTCACTTTCAGGATCCGTTGAATGAATGGATTTTTGCCTGAACTTTTCTGAAACCAAATAAAGTGTCAGTGTAATTTCATAACTTAGTCATGTTATACCTCATAAAATCTTACCATTTTGGCGTATAACGACATTATCCTACTAAAATATGAAGTAAATAATCGGCAAATTCTGTTGCTGGTCTGACATTTCCCACGCCGGATATCAACATTGGTTTGCGCATGCGCGCTGAAGGATCTCATGGGGCTGACGGATTTCACGCTACACCTGTAAACACTGCCTCCTTCACCAAAAAGTGATGTTAAGAAACGGAGGCATGTTCACTTCCGTGCTGGAGGCATCGTGATATTTTTGTCAACAAAGGTGAGTACTTTGTGTTTTTATGACAATTATTTTGAAAACATTACTTGTTTCAAAAAATCTAAGAATGTCATTCCATGTAAATATGATTGAACCTCATGTTCGACACCATTTTTCCATCAGATATTACAAACTGGCTTGTCTACAACTTTTACAATGCGAAAGAAACTTGCACATTTAGTAACGTTCATAAAAATGTTTGAATTTAGGGCCTGTAATTTTATGTTATAGACATTTTATCGGTGGATATAAAATAAATATGGTCCCCAAGTGGTCCCTGAACAAAACAAATATGACTAACGGTCACATTAAGCGAACTAAGTTAATTTGAAAGGAAGTGCTGGAGGCATAGGGATGGTGCAGGAGGCATCGACAAGGTGCTGGAGCCAGAGCAATCTTTTTAACGCCTCCTTTTTTGCTATTACAATTCTAAATCATGTATTATTTTACGTAAGAATTCCATTATAACTTTAAATATCAGACTTTAGAAAGTTACTTAAATACATGTATATTCAATATTTTATAATTAAAAATAGATGAAACAGGGAAACTTGAAAGCCACTGAACACGACAAATATTAAATATTTTAAGTTTCGTTTGAGAATGTTTATGACTCTCAGATACTTCTAAGGCATTTTAAAATTTAAGTAGCATAACTAATGCACATTTTATATGCTTAGTATTTTATAATCATTCAACAGTTTCTTATTTATTGTAAATCCATTTCAGATTTGCCATGAATTCTGCTACAAGAAAAACGATTTCCTTGCGAAATCTGTGGATTCTGTATAGTTCAAATTTGAGAAGGAGCTTTCATGTAAAACAAGCACCAGAAGGCTGCAGTCAATACAGTGTATTCTATCTGCCAAACACGGTTTGCCTCCACTAGCGCACTGCAGAACTATACTTAAAAGGTTCACGTGCAAGCTAAAAGACACAAATGTACAATCTGTGAGAAAAGATTAAACAATATCAGATATTTACATGATTATCTTAGACAGGAACATGGTCGTGTTAAACATCCATGTGGAAATTGTAATAGTACGTTTGTTTACCACAGAAATTATGAAATGCACAAGTTGAGTAGTGGTATGTCGATGAAGAAAACTTCAGTGTGATTTGTGTCCAAAACATCATTTTCTTCCAAACCCTTACTTAAACAGTATACTTGAGAAAACATTCAACATCAATGATTCATGTTTGTGAACTCTTACATACAAGACTGTATTTCACCAAATACTGCTAATAAGCTAAATGTTGTTTATATTTTTTTTTATAATGTCACACTTCAAAACTAAATTATAGTATTCATTTATAGGTCGCTGTCATTTTATTACAATGAATGTTATGCTTTCTTTGTTTTAAAAACTATATTTCAAGTAAATAAACCTAAATTAAATACCAAAGCTCTGGATTGTGAGTAGTTCTTGACGCTTTATGACCAAAAAGTTTGGATGGGTGATTCAAAATACATTTAATTGTTGCAGTGTGTTTGTCAGTTTTTGCATTTTGCTTGTTTTTGTAACTTAATTACAATATGATAATGTATTCTAGGAAAACCAAAGGATTTCAGTAATTCTTACAGTGTGGCGATTCCTGATATGCATATATTGCTTTTTTTAATCAAGTACGATGTAAGTTTAGTATTAAATTGTTATGTATTATTTAAGTTTGACATTATTGTTAACATGTAGACCAACAAATAGTCATGTTTTCTGATGATCTCAGTTTCAAAAGAAAATAAATACATAAAATAATTCTTTACACTTTTATTTCCATTCTTCCCTAGAAAGAAAATGAAAACACTGTCCAGATTGAATCTACTCTGCTTGCCAAATGTTTATAAATGTATTTATGTATCACTGATATACTGCCTTTGAAAAACTTAGTCTTGTCGGGTGCAATAACCTTGGTCCGTTTATTTTATACCCGTATTGACTTCTGTGTTGTTCTCCCCGTAGATCTCAAGATTCTGTGCTAAGGTTTATACATTTTTTCTCCTTTTGTAAACTTTAGCTCTTGCTTGTGTGTTGAAGAAGTGGTGGCTGAATATTAAAATAAAAATATATTCGATAAATTAATTAAAATAATAAACAATATAATCAACACATTATCATCTGGATGGTAGAACGAGTTGGCGTTGAATTGCAAACGATTGATAAGCAGTTACGTTTCATCTACAAGGTCTAGATTCCTGTTCAAATGTAAGCAAGACATGAATTGATCCTCAGCTTCGATTTTTTATGTTTTAAATGTAAGCAGCGCACGAATAGATTGTTAAATAATGTAATAATTAGCATCAATTTCGTCGAAAATGCGAATAGTCTTTATTGCCTAAATAGAATGAAAAATAATAAATTCATAATAAGGACGCAAATGTGTGTGGTTAACGTTGCAGATCGTCCCGGTGTAAGCTTCTTTCATTTATAATTGATATTGTATGAACCATATCTATATTGCATTGGCGTATAAGCGTACATCAATTGGAAAAACCATGATGGCTCTGGCTCTAGTCTCAATAATTCGACTGCAAGCACAGACCCATTATTATACTGACTTTTTACAGATGTCTGTCCTTTGCGAAGGACGATCATCCCATATATAGAAAAGTCTTTGTCGCGCACAAATAGTTGTGCTAGCTCTGGCTCCAGCACCTCGTCGATGCCTCCTGCACCACCCCTATGCCTCCAGCATTTCCTATAAAATGGGCTTAGTTCGCTAAATGTGACCTTTAGCCATATCTGTTTTGTTCAGAGACCATTTGGGGACAACATTTATTATATATCCACGAATATAATGTCTATATCAATAATATCAGGCCCATGAATCAAACATTTTGATAGACTTTATTAAAATATGCAAGTTTTATTCGCATTGTTAAAGTTGTAGACAAGGCAGTGTGTAATATCTTACGAAAAAATGGTGTTGAACATGAGGTTCAATCATATTTACATGGAATGACATTCTTAGATTTTTGACACAACTAATGTTTTCTAAAGAAAATCTTATAAAAAAATATTGTACTCACTTTTGTTGACAAAAATATCACGATGCCTCCAGCACGGAAGTGAACATGGCTCCGTTTCTTAACATCACTTTTTGGTGAAGGAGGCAGTGTTTACCGGGCGTGACACACGCATCCCATGATTTTTCAGTTAATATGACGTAATAGTTCAAAACAGTAATCTACAGCAGTGTTTATAGCGAATTTGATGTTGATTATTTAGTTTTTGAACATGTATTTAGTCTAGGAATTTCGGGAGGCAAGTATTCGCTTTACGTAAATATATGTCGATATAACCTGCTTTGTAAAACAAGATTAAAATTTAAATTGATTTGTAATATAATTCGATTCTTTGTCGGATGTATATCCTGCTTTGTAAAACAAGATTAAAATTTTCATTGATTTGTAATATAATTCGATTCTTTGTCGGATGTAGTAATTCTTGAATCTTAACAAATTACGCATATTTACGTAATCAACATTTATTTCTGAGTCAGCCTTGAAATATATGTTGTACACATAGATTTTTGTAAGTTTGTTATTTTTCTGAACCGTTTTATGCGTAAGTAAGCAAGCATGTATCGTGATTTTTTAACATGTAGTATATATTCATTCTAGCATTTTCAACTTTGCTGCGATTAGCAAACAATTTAAGTAAAATCCGCATCATATGCATTTTCTTTAAAAAAAAAGAGAAAAAGCAATGTTCAACGTACTTTGTTTTATTCGCCGTCGGTCATTAAGAATTACGCACATCGGACTAAGACTTATTTCAATAAAATGCAAACTATTTTATTGTTTACGTAAATTAATACAATCTCGGGTATGTTTTTTCATTATGTTATCAAACAGCCTTTGACTGGCCGCAGTGCATTTACAAATGAAATAAACTCGCCCGTTATAAAATGAGATCGATTATATCCCGTTTCATGTATGACGCAGGCAATCCACGCGACGTGGATGGTATCAAAGTTGTGAAGTCGATAATTTAGTATAGCTGATTAAGCTGTCAAACACTGCACATGTAGGTTATTTTTGCTACAATTTAAGGGCCACTATTCATGTCCGAATTTCTGAAAAAAATTAAAATTTCAATCGGACATTTTCCCGAAAATCGGACAATGACCGTTCTGCCGAAAATTTTAGAAACAATGGCGCCGGGCGTTTACTATAGTAAAGGGTCATTTTTTGTTGAGAAAGTAGATATATCAGACATGTAATTAATATAAATATTTTGGTCTTGGACTTAAATGTGAAATATCAGCAGTAAATAAAACTAATGAATTATACGATATTCCATTATGTTTGTACTTGGGTGATTGATCTGTGACTGATGATTGAATATTTTTTTACATCTTGATTTTTTATTTTACCAATAAAAGTATGGATAATAAAGAATTTGCTATTTTACTGTATTTCACTAAATATAGTCATATAAAACGGATTGTGACTGAGGTCAAACATGCAAAACGTTAATGACGTCATTTTTTTGTGTTTTTTTTTTTAACATATACGGTGAGTGTCTTATGCAAGATTTTGGTGAATTTTTTGAGAGCAGCACTTCTATTTGTACATTTTCTGTTGAGATATGGTTTATAGTTATAATACACACAAAATTATAAGAAAATATAATGAGGCCATTTTTGAACCTTCGTGAACCTATGGCATAATGTAGTCATTTTATTCTAATTATATTCTATTTTTACAGGGTTTGGCTGCCGGTTTAGCCGGTTGCCGGCGGTCAAGAGCCCTGAAATTTCGGCCATGAGCTCACCTCAAATATCTCTAACAACCGTGCAAATTTGACCGTTATTGGATTTTTGCAAAGGCACATTCATATGGCATAATGTAGTCATTTTATTCTAATTATATTCTATTTTTACAGGGTTTGGCTGCCAGTTTAGCCGGTTGCCGGCGGTCAAGAGCCCTGAAATTTCGGCCATAAGCTCACCTCAAATATCTCTAACAACCGTGCAAATTTGACCGTTATTGGATTTTTGCAAAGGCACGTTCATATGGCATAATGTAGTCATTTTATTCTAATTATATTCTATTTTACAGGGTTTGGCTGCCGGTTTAGCCGGTTGCCGGAGGTCAAGAGCCCTGAAATTTCGGCCATAAGCTCACCTCAAATATCTCTAACAACCGCGCAAATTTGACCGTTATTGGATTTTTGCAAAGGCACGTTCATATGGCATAATGTAGTCATTTTATTTTAATTATATTCTATTTTTACAGGGTTTGGCTGCCGGTTTAGCCGGTTGCCGGCGGTCAAGAGCCCTGAAATTTCGGCCATAAGCTCACCTCAAATATCTCTAACAACCGTGCAAATTTGACCGTTATTGGATTTTTGCAAAGGCACGTTCATATGGCATAATGTAGTCATTTTATTCTAATTATATTCTATTTTTACAGGGTTTGGCTGCCGGTTTAGCCGGTTGCCGGCGGTCAAGAGCCCTGAAATTTCGGTCATAAGCTCACCTCAAATATCTCTAACAACCGTGCAAATTTGACCGTTATTGGATTTTTGCAAAGGCACGTTCATATGGCATAATGTAGTCATTTTATTCTAATTATATTCTATTTTTACAGGGTTTGGCTGCCGGTTTAGCCGGTTGCCGGCGGTCAAGAGCCCTGAAATTTCGGCCATAAGCTCACCTCAAATATCTCTAACAACCGTGCAAATTTGACCGTTATTGGATTTTTGCAAAGGCACGTTCATATGGCATAATGTAGTCATTTTATTCTAATTATATTCTATTTTTACAGGGTTTGGCTGCCGGTTTAGCCGGTTGCCGGAGGTCAAGAGCCCTGAAATTTCGGCCATAAGCTCACCTCAAATATCTCTAACAACCGTGCAAATTTGACCGTTATTGGATTTTTGCAAAGGCACGTTCATATGGCATAATGTAGTCATTTTATTCTAATTATATTCTATTTTTACAGGGTTTGGCTGCCGGTTTAGCCGGTTGCCGGCGGTCAAGAGCCCTGAAATTTCGGCCATAAGCTCACCTCAAATATCTCTAACAACCGTGCAAATTTGACCGTTATTGGATTTTTGCAAAGGCACGTTCTAAGGCATAATGTAGTCATTTTATTCTAATTATATTCTATTTTTACAGGGTTCGGCTGCCGGTTAAGCCGGTTGCCGGCGGTCAAGAGCCCTGAAATTTCGGCCATAAGCTCACCTCAAATATCTCTAACAACCGTGCAAATTTGACCGTTATTGGATTTTTGCAAAGGCACGTTCATATGGCATAATGTAGTCATTTTATTCTAATTATATTCTATTTTTACAGGGTTTGGCTGCCGGTTTTGCCGGTTACCGGCGGTCAAGAGCCCTGAAATTTCGGCCATAAGCTCACCTCAAATATCTCTAACAACCGTGCAAATTTGACCGTTATTGAATTTTTGCAAAGGCACGTTCATATGGCATAATGTAGTCATTTTATTCTAATTATATTCTATTTTAACAGGGTTTGGCTGCCGGTTTAGCCAGTTGCCGGCGGTCAAGAGCCCTGAAATTTCGGCCATAAGCTCACCTCAAATATCTCTAACAACCGTGCAAATTTGACCGTTATTGGATTTTTGCAAAGGCACGTTCATCTGGCATAATGTAGTCATTTTATTCTAATTATATTCTATTTTTACAGGGTTTGGTTGCCGGTTTAGCCGGTTGCCGGCGGTCAAGAGCCCTGAAATTTCGGCCATAAGCTCACCTCAAATATCTCTAACAACCGTGCAAATTTGACCGTTATTGGATTTTTGCAAAGGCACGTTCATATGGCATAATGTAGTCATTTTATTCTAATTATATTCGATTTTTACAGGGTTTGGCTGACGGTTTAGCCGGTTGCCGGCGGTCAAGAGCCCTGAAATTTCGGCCATAAGCTCACCTCAAATATCTCTAACAACCGTGCAAATTTGACCGTTATTGGATTTTTGCAAAGGCACGTTCATATGGCATAATGTAGTCATTTTATTCTAATTATATTCTATTTTAACAGCGTTTGGCTGCCGGTTTAGTCGGTTGCCGGCGGTCAAGAGCCCTGAAATTTCGGCCATAAACTCACCTCAAATATCTCTAACAACCGTGCAAATTTTACCGTTATTGGATTTTTGCAAAGGCACGTTCATATGGCATAATGTAGTCATTTTATTCTAATTATATTCTATTTTTACAGGGTTTGGTTGCCGGTTTAGCCGGTTGTCGGCGGTCAAGAGCCCTGAAATTTCGGCCATAAGCTCACCTCAAATATCTCTAACAACCGTGCAAATTTGACAGTTATTCGATTTTTGCAAAGGCACGTTCATATCGCATATTGTAGTCATTTTATTCTAAATTATTCTATTTTTAAAGGGTTTGGCTGCCGGTTTAGCCGGTTGCCGGCGGTCAAGAGCCCTGAAATTTCGGCCATAAGCTCACCTTAAATATCTCTAACAACCGTGCAAATTTGACCGTTATTGGATTTTTGCAAAGGCACGTTCATATGGCATAATGTAGTCATTTTATTCTAATTATATTCTATTTTTACAGGGTTTGGCTGCCGGTTCAGCCGGTTGCCGGCGGTCAAGAGCCCTGAAATTTCGGCCATAAGCTCACCTCAAATATCTCTAACAACCGTGCAAATTTGACCGTTATTGGATTTTTGCAAAGGCACGTTCATATGGCATAATGTAGTCATTTTATTCTAATTATATTCTATTTTTACAGGGTTTGGCTGCCGGTTTAGCCGGTTGCCGGCGGTCAAGAGCCCTGAAATTTCGGCCATAAGCTCACCTCAAATATCTCTAACAACCGTGCAAATTTGACCGTTATTGGATTTTTGCAAAGGCACGTTCATATGGCATAATGTAGTCATTTTATTCTAATTATATTCTATTTTTACAGGGTTTGGCTGCCGGTTTAGCCGGTTGCCGGCGGTCAAGAGCCCTGAAATTTCGGCCATAAGCTCACCTCAAATATCTCTAACAACCGTGCAAATTTGACCGTTATTGGATTTTTGCAAAGGCACGTTCATATGGCATAATGTAGTCATTTTATTCTAATTATATTCTATTTTTACAGGGTTTGGCTGCCGGTTTAGCCGGTTGCCGGCGGTCAAGAGCCCTGAAATTTCGGCCATAAGCTCACCTCAAATATCTCTAACAACCGTGCAAATTTGACCGTTATTGGATTTTTGCAAAGGCACGTTCATATGGCATAATGTAGTCATTTTATTCTAATTATATTCTATTTTTACAGGGTTTGGCTGCCGGTTTAGCCGGTTGCCGGCGGTCAAGAGCCCTGAAATTTCGGCCATAAGCTCACCTCAAATATCTCTAACAACCGTGCAAATTTGACCGTTATTGGATTTTTGCAAAGGCACGTTCATATGGCATAATGTAGTCATTTTATTCTAATTATATTCTATTTTTACAGGGTTTGGCTGCCGGTTTAGCCGGTTGCCGGCGGTCAAGAGCCCTGAAATTTCGGCCATAAGCTCACCTCAAATATCTCTAACAACCGTGCAAATTTGACCGTTATTGGATTTTTGCAAAGGCACGTTCATATGGCATAATGTAGTCATTTTATTCTAATTATATTCTATTTTTACAGGGTTTGGCTGCCGGTTTAGCCGGTTGCCGGCGGTCAAGAGCCCTGAAATTTCGGCCATAAGCTCACCTCAAATATCTCTAACAACCGTGCAAATTTGACCGTTATTGGATTTTTGCAAAGGCACGTTCATATGGCATAATGTAGTCATTTTATTCTAATTATATTCTATTTTTACAGGGTTTGGCTGCCGGTTTAGCCGGTTGCCGGCGGTCAAGAGCCCTGAAATTTCGGCCATAAGCTCACCTCAAATATCTCTAACAACCGTGCAAATTTGACCGTTATTGGATTTTTGCAAAGGCACGTTCATATGGCATAATGTAGTCATTTTATTCTAATTATATTCTATTTTTACAGGGTTTGGCTGCCGGTTTAGCCGGTTGCCGGCGGTCAAGAGCCCTGAAATTTCGGCCATAAGCTCACCTCAAATATCTCTAACAACCGTGCAAATTTGACCGTTATTGGATTTTTGCAAAGGCACGTTCATATGGCATAATGTAGTCATTTTATTCTAATTATATTCTATTTTTACAGGGTTTGGCTGCCGGTTTAGCCGGTTGCCGGCGGTCAAGAGCCCTGAAATTTCGGCCATAAGCTCACCTCAAATATCTCTAACAACCGTGCAAATTTGACCGTTATTGGATTTTTGCAAAGGCACGTTCATATGGCATAATGTAGTCATTTTATTCTAATTATATTCTATTTTTACAGGGTTTGGCTGCCGGTTTAGCCGGTTGCCGGCGGTCAAGAGCCCTGAAATTTCGGCCATAAGCTCACCTCAAATATCTCTAACAACCGTGCAAATTTGACCGTTATTGGATTTTTGCAAAGGCACGTTCATATGGCATAATGTAGTCATTTTATTCTAATTATATTCTATTTTTACAGGGTTTGGCTGCCGGTTTAGCCGGTTGCCGGCGGTCAAGAGCCCTGAAATTTCGGCCATAAGCTCACCTCAAATATCTCTAACAACCGTGCAAATTTGACCGTTATTGGATTTTTGCAAAGGCACGTTCATATGGCATAATGTAGTCATTTTATTCTAATTATATTCTATTTTTACAGGGTTTGGCTGCCGGTTTAGCCGGTTGCCGGCGGTCAAGAGCCCTGAAATTTCGGCCATAAGCTCACCTCAAATATCTCTAACAACCGTGCAAATTTGACCGTTATTGGATTTTTGCAAAGGCACGTTCATATGGCATAATGTAGTCATTTTATTCTAATTATATTCTATTTTTACAGGGTTTGGCTGCCGGTTTAGCCGGTTGCCGGCGGTCAAGAGCCCTGAAATTTCGGCCATAAGCTCACCTCAAATATCTCTAACAACCGTGCAAATTTGACCGTTATTGGATTTTTGCAAAGGCACGTTCATATGGCATAATGTAGTCATTTTATTCTAATTATATTCTATTTTTACAGGGTTTGGCTGCCGGTTTAGCCGGTTGCCGGCGGTCAAGAGCCCTGAAATTTCGGCCATAAGCTCACCTCAAATATCTCTAACAACCGTGCAAATTTGACCGTTATTGGATTTTTGCAAAGGCACGTTCATATGGCATAATGTAGTCATTTTATTCTAATTATATTCTATTTTTACAGGGTTTGGCTGCCGGTTTAGCCGGTTGCCGGCGGTCAAGAGCCCTGAAATTTCGGCCATAAGCTCACCTCAAATATCTCTAACAACCGTGCAAATTTGACCGTTATTGGATTTTTGCAAAGGCACGTTCATATGGCATAATGTAGTCATTTTATTCTAATTATATTCTATTTTTACAGGGTTTGGCTGCCGGTTTAGCCGGTTGCCGGCGGTCAAGAGCCCTGAAATTTCGGCCATAAGCTCACCTCAAATATCTCTAACAACCGTGCAAATTTGACCGTTATTGGATTTTTGCAAAGGCACGTTCATATGGCATAATGTAGTCATTTTATTCTAATTATATTCTATTTTTACAGGGTTTGGCTGCCGGTTTAGCCGGTTGCCGGCGGTCAAGAGCCCTGAAATTTCGGCCATAAGCTCACCTCAAATATCTCTAACAACCGTGCAAATTTGACCGTTATTGGATTTTTGCAAAGGCACGTTCATATGGCATAATGTAGTCATTTTATTCTAATTATATTCTATTTTTACAGGGTTTGGCTGCCGGTTTAGCCGGTTGCCGGCGGTCAAGAGCCCTGAAATTTCGGCCATAAGCTCACCTCAAATATCTCTAACAACCGTGCAAATTTGACCGTTATTGGATTTTTGCAAAGGCACGTTCATATGGCATAATGTAGTCATTTTATTCTAATTATATTCTATTTTTACAGGGTTTGGCTGCCGGTTTAGCCGGTTGCCGGCGGTCAAGAGCCCTGAAATTTCGGCCATAAGCTCACCTCAAATATCTCTAACAACCGTGCAAATTTGACCGTTATTGGATTTTTGCAAAGGCACGTTCATATGGCATAATGTAGTCATTTTATTCTAATTATATTCTATTTTTACAGGGTTTGGCTGCCGGTTTAGCCGGTTGCCGGCGGTCAAGAGCCCTGAAATTTCGGCCATAAGCTCACCTCAAATATCTCTAACAACCGTGCAAATTTGACCGTTATTGGATTTTTGCAAAGGCACGTTCATATGGCATAATGTAGTCATTTTATTCTAATTATATTCTATTTTTACAGGGTTTGGCTGCCGGTTTAGCCGGTTGCCGGAGGTCAAGAGCCCTGAAATTTCGGCCATAAGCTCACCTCAAATATCTCTAACAACCGTGCAAATTTGACCGTTATTGGATTTTTGCAAAGGCACGTTCATATGGCATAATGTAGTCATTTTATTCTAATTATATTCTATTTTTACAGGGTTTGGCTGCCGGTTTAGCCGGTTGCCGGCGGTCAAGAGCCCTGAAATTTCGGCCATAAGCTCACCTCAAATATCTCTAACAACCGTGCAAATTTGACCGTTATTGGATTTTTGCAAAGGCACGTTCATATGGCATAATGTAGTCATTTTATTCTAATTATATTCTATTTTTACAGGGTTTGGCTGCCGGTTTAGCCGGTTGCCGGCGGTCAAGAGCCCTGAAATTTCGGCCATAAGCTCACCTCAAATATCTCTAACAACCGTGCAAATTTGACCGTTATTGGATTTTTGCAAAGGCACGTTCATATGGCATAATGTAGTCATTTTATTCTAATTATATTCTATTTTTACAGGGTTTGGCTGCCGGTTTAGCCGGTTGCCGGCGGTCAAGAGCCCTGAAATTTCGGCCATAAGCTCACCTCAAATATCTCTAACAACCGTGCAAATTTGACCGTTATTGGATTTTTGCAAAGGCACGTTCATATGGCATAATGTAGTCATTTTATTCTAATTATATTCTATTTTTACAGGGTTTGGCTGCCGGTTTAGCCGGTTGCCGGCGGTCAAGAGCCCTGAAATTTCGGCCATAAGCTCACCTCAAATATCTCTAACAACCGTGCAAATTTGACCGTTATTGGATTTTTGCAAAGGCACGTTCATATGGCATAATGTAGTCATTTTATTCTAATTATATTCTATTTTTACAGGGTTTGGCTGCCGGTTTAGCCGGTTGCCGGCGGTCAAGAGCCCTGAAATTTCGGCCATAAGCTCACCTCAAATATCTCTAACAACCGTGCAAATTTGACCGTTATTGGATTTTTGCAAAGGCACGTTCATATGGCATAATGTAGTCATTTTATTCTAATTATATTCTATTTTTACAGGGTTTGGCTGCCGGTTTAGCCGGTTGCCGGAGGTCAAGAGCCCTGAAATTTCGGCCATAAGCTCACCTCAAATATCTCTAACAACCGTGCAAATTTGACCGTTATTGGATTTTTGCAAAGGCACGTTCATATGGCATAATGTAGTCATTTTATTCTAATTATATTCTATTTTTACAGGGTTTGGCTGCCGGTTTAGCCGGTTGCCGGCGGTCAAGAGCCCTGAAATTTCGGCCATAAGCTCACCTCAAATATCTCTAACAACCGTGCAAATTTGACCGTTATTGGATTTTTGCAAAGGCACGTTCATATGGCATAATGTAGTCATTTTATTCTAATTATATTCTATTTTTACAGGGTTTGGCTGCCGGTTTAGCCGGTTGCCGGCGGTCAAGAGCCCTGAAATTTCGGCCATAAGCTCACCTCAAATATCTCTAACAACCGTGCAAATTTGACCGTTATTGGATTTTTGCAAAGGCACGTTCATATGGCATAATGTAGTCATTTTATTCTAATTATATTCTATTTTTACAGGGTTTGGCTGCCGGTTTAGCCGGTTGCCGGCGGTCAAGAGCCCTGAAATTTCGGCCATAAGCTCACCTCAAATATCTCTAACAACCGTGCAAATTTGACCGTTATTGGATTTTTGCAAAGGCACGTTCATATGGCATAATGTAGTCATTTTATTCTAATTATATTCTATTTTTACAGGGTTTGGCTGCCGGTTTAGCCGGTTGCCGGCGGTCAAGAGCCCTGAAATTTCGGCCATAAGCTCACCTCAAATATCTCTAACAACCGTGCAAATTTGACCGTTATTGGATTTTTGCAAAGGCACGTTCATATGGCATAATGTAGTCATTTTATTCTAATTATATTCTATTTTTACAGGGTTTGGCTGCCGGTTTAGCCGGTTGCCGGCGGTCAAGAGCCCTGAAATTTCGGCCATAAGCTCACCTCAAATATCTCTAACAACCGTGCAAATTTGACCGTTATTGGATTTTTGCAAAGGCACGTTCATATGGCATAATGTAGTCATTTTATTCTAATTATATTCTATTTTTACAGGGTTTGGCTGCCGGTTTAGCCGGTTGCCGGCGGTCAAGAGCCCTGAAATTTCGGCCATAAGCTCACCTCAAATATCTCTAACAACCGTGCAAATTTGACCGTTATTGGATTTTTGCAAAGGCACGTTCATATGGCATAATGTAGTCATTTTATTCTAATTATATTCTATTTTTACAGGGTTTGGCTGCCGGTTTAGCCGGTTGCCGGCGGTCAAGAGCCCTGAAATTTCGGCCATAAGCTCACCTCAAATATCTCTAACAACCGTGCAAATTTGACCGTTATTGGATTTTTGCAAAGGCACGTTCATATGGCATAATGTAGTCATTTTATTCTAATTATATTCTATTTTTACAGGGTTTGGCTGCCGGTTTAGCCGGTTGCCGGCGGTCAAGAGCCCTGAAATTTCGGCCATAAGCTCACCTCAAATATCTCTAACAACCGTGCAAATTTGACCGTTATTGGATTTTTGCAAAGGCACGTTCATATGGCATAATGTAGTCATTTTATTCTAATTATATTCTATTTTTACAGGGTTTGGCTGCCGGTTTAGCCGGTTGCCGGCGGTCAAGAGCCCTGAAATTTCGGCCATAAGCTCACCTCAAATATCTCTAACAACCGTGCAAATTTGACCGTTATTGGATTTTTGCAAAGGCACGTTCATATGGCATAATGTAGTCATTTTATTCTAATTATATTCTATTTTTACAGGGTTTGGCTGCCGGTTTAGCCGGTTGCCGGCGGTCAAGAGCCCTGAAATTTCGGCCATAAGCTCACCTCAAATATCTCTAACAACCGTGCAAATTTGACCGTTATTGGATTTTTGCAAAGGCACGTTCATATGGCATAATGTAGTCATTTTATTCTAATTATATTCTATTTTTACAGGGTTTGGCTGCCGGTTTAGCCGGTTGCCGGCGGTCAAGAGCCCTGAAATTTCGGCCATAAGCTCACCTCAAATATCTCTAACAACCGTGCAAATTTGACCGTTATTGGATTTTTGCAAAGGCACGTTCATATGGCATAATGTAGTCATTTTATTCTAATTATATTCTATTTTTACAGGGTTTGGCTGCCGGTTTAGCCGGTTGCCGGCGGTCAAGAGCCCTGAAATTTCGGCCATAAGCTCACCTCAAATATCTCTAACAACCGTGCAAATTTGACCGTTATTGGATTTTTGCAAAGGCACGTTCATATGGCATAATGTAGTCATTTTATTCTAATTATATTCTATTTTTACAGGGTTTGGCTGCCGGTTTAGCCGGTTGCCGGCGGTCAAGAGCCCTGAAATTTCGGCCATAAGCTCACCTCAAATATCTCTAACAACCGTGCAAATTTGACCGTTATTGGATTTTTGCAAAGGCACGTTCATATGGCATAATGTAGTCATTTTATTCTAATTATATTCTATTTTTACAGGGTTTGGCTGCCGGTTTAGCCGGTTGCCGGCGGTCAAGAGCCCTGAAATTTCGGCCATAAGCTCACCTCAAATATCTCTAACAACCGTGCAAATTTGACCGTTATTGGATTTTTGCAAAGGCACGTTCATATGGCATAATGTAGTCATTTTATTCTAATTATATTCTATTTTTACAGGGTTTGGCTGCCGGTTTAGCCGGTTGCCGGCGGTCAAGAGCCCTGAAATTTCGGCCATAAGCTCACCTCAAATATCTCTAACAACCGTGCAAATTTGACCGTTATTGGATTTTTGCAAAGGCACGTTCATATGGCATAATGTAGTCATTTTATTCTAATTATATTCTATTTTTACAGGGTTTGGCTGCCGGTTTAGCCGGTTGCCGGCGGTCAAGAGCCCTGAAATTTCGGCCATAAGCTCACCTCAAATATCTCTAACAACCGTGCAAATTTGACCGTTATTGGATTTTTGCAAAGGCACGTTCATATGGCATAATGTAGTCATTTTATTCTAATTATATTCTATTTTTACAGGGTTTGGCTGCCGGTTTAGCCGGTTGCCGGCGGTCAAGAGCCCTGAAATTTCGGCCATAAGCTCACCTCAAATATCTCTAACAACCGTGCAAATTTGACCGTTATTGGATTTTTGCAAAGGCACGTTCATATGGCATAATGTAGTCATTTTATTCTAATTATATTCTATTTTTACAGGGTTTGGCTGCCGGTTTAGCCGGTTGCCGGCGGTCAAGAGCCCTGAAATTTCGGCCATAAGCTCACCTCAAATATCTCTAACAACCGTGCAAATTTGACCGTTATTGGATTTTTGCAAAGGCACGTTCATATGGCATAATGTAGTCATTTTATTCTAATTATATTCTATTTTTACAGGGTTTGGCTGCCGGTTTAGCCGGTTGCCGGCGGTCAAGAGCCCTGAAATTTCGGCCATAAGCTCACCTCAAATATCTCTAACAACCGTGCAAATTTGACCGTTATTGGATTTTTGCAAAGGCACGTTCATATGGCATAATGTAGTCATTTTATTCTAATTATATTCTATTTTTACAGGGTTTGGCTGCCGGTTTAGCCGGTTGCCGGCGGTCAAGAGCCCTGAAATTTCGGCCATAAGCTCACCTCAAATATCTCTAACAACCGTGCAAATTTGACCGTTATTGGATTTTTGCAAAGGCACGTTCATATGGCATAATGTAGTCATTTTATTCTAATTATATTCTATTTTTACAGGGTTTGGCTGCCGGTTTAGCCGGTTGCCGGCGGTCAAGAGCCCTGAAATTTCGGCCATAAGCTCACCTCAAATATCTCTAACAACCGTGCAAATTTGACCGTTATTGGATTTTTGCAAAGGCACGTTCATATGGCATAATGTAGTCATTTTATTCTAATTATATTCTATTTTTACAGGGTTTGGCTGCCGGTTTAGCCGGTTGCCGGCGGTCAAGAGCCCTGAAATTTCGGCCATAAGCTCACCTCAAATATCTCTAACAACCGTGCAAATTTGACCGTTATTGGATTTTTGCAAAGGCACGTTCATATGGCATAATGTAGTCATTTTATTCTAATTATATTCTATTTTTACAGGGTTTGGCTGCCGGTTTAGCCGGTTGCCGGCGGTCAAGAGCCCTGAAATTTCGGCCATAAGCTCACCTCAAATATCTCTAACAACCGTGCAAATTTGACCGTTATTGGATTTTTGCAAAGGCACGTTCATATGGCATAATGTAGTCATTTTATTCTAATTATATTCTATTTTTACAGGGTTTGGCTGCCGGTTTAGCCGGTTGCCGGCGGTCAAGAGCCCTGAAATTTCGGCCATAAGCTCACCTCAAATATCTCTAACAACCGTGCAAATTTGACCGTTATTGGATTTTTGCAAAGGCACGTTCATATGGCATAATGTAGTCATTTTATTCTAATTATATTCTATTTTTACAGGGTTTGGCTGCCGGTTTAGCCGGTTGCCGGCGGTCAAGAGCCCTGAAATTTCGGCCATAAGCTCACCTCAAATATCTCTAACAACCGTGCAAATTTGACCGTTATTGGATTTTTGCAAAGGCACGTTCATATGGCATAATGTAGTCATTTTATTCTAATTATATTCTATTTTTACAGGGTTTGGCTGCCGGTTTAGCCGGTTGCCGGCGGTCAAGAGCCCTGAAATTTCGGCCATAAGCTCACCTCAAATATCTCTAACAACCGTGCAAATTTGACCGTTATTGGATTTTTGCAAAGGCACGTTCATATGGCATAATGTAGTCATTTTATTCTAATTATATTCTATTTTTACATAGTTTGGCTGCCGGTTTAGCCGGTTGCCGGCCGTCAAGAGCCCTGAAATTTCGGCCATAAGCTCACCTCAAATATCTCTAACAACCGTGCAAATTTGACCGTTATTGGATTTTTGCAAAGGCACGTTCATATGGCATAATGTAGTCATTTTATTCTAATTATATTCTATTTTTACAGGGTTTGGCTGCCGGTTTAGCCGGTTGCCGGCGGTCAAGAGCCCTGAAATTTCGGCCATAAGCTCACCTCAAATATCTCTAACAACCGTGCAAATTTGACCGTTATTGGATTTTTGCAAAGGCACGTTCATATGGCATAATGTAGTCATTTTATTCTAATTATATTCTATTTTTACAGGGTTTGGCTGCCGGTTTAGCCGGTTGCCGGCGGTCAAGAGCCCTGAAATTTCGGCCATAAGCTCACCTCAAATATCTCTAACAACCGTGCAAATTTGACCGTTATTGGATTTTTGCAAAGGCACGTTCATATGGCATAATGTAGTCATTTTATTCTAATTATATTCTATTTTTACAGGGTTTGGCTGCCGGTTTAGCCGGTTGCCGGCGGTCAAGAGCCCTGAAATTTCGGCCATAAGCTCACCTCAAATATCTCTAACAACCGTGCAAATTTGACCGTTATTGGATTTTTGCAAAGGCACGTTCATATGGCATAATGTAGTCATTTTATTCTAATTATATTCTATTTTTACAGGGTTTGGCTGCCGGTTTAGCCGGTTGCCGGCAGTCAAGAGCCCTGAAATTTCGGCCATAAGCTCACCTCAAATATCTCTAACAACCGTGCAAATTTGACCGTTATTGGATTTTTGCAAAGGCACGTTCATATGGCATAATGTAGTCATTTTATTCTAATTATATTCTATTTTTACAGGGTTTGGCTGCCGGTTTAGCCGGTTGCCGGCGGTCAAGAGCCCTGAAATTTCGGCCATAAGCTCACCTCAAATATCTCTAACAACCGTGCAAATTTGACCGTTATTGGATTTTTGCAAAGGCACGTTCATATGGCATAATGTAGTCATTTTATTCTAATTATATTCTATTTTTACAGGGTTTGGCTGCCGGTTTAGCCGGTTGCCGGCGGTCAAGAGCCCTGAAATTTCGGCCATAAGCTCACCTCAAATATCTCTAACAACCGTGCAAATTTGACCGTTATTGGATTTTTGCAAAGGCACGTTCATATGGCATAATGTAGTCATTTTATTCTAATTATATTCTATTTTTACAGGGTTTGGCTGCCGGTTTAGCCGGTTGCCGGCGGTCAAGAGCCCTGAAATTTCGG
Source organism: Corbicula japonica (assembly GCA_038501625.1). Lineage (NCBI taxonomy): Eukaryota > Metazoa > Mollusca > Bivalvia > Venerida > Cyrenidae > Corbicula > Corbicula japonica. Next base: position 2,084 of record JAZAYU010000645.1, on the reverse strand, counting down.
CCATAAGCTCACCTCAAATATCTCTAACAACCGTGCAAATTTGACCGTTATTGGATTTTTGCAAAGGCACGTTCATATGGCATAATGTAGTCATTTTATTCTAATTATATTCTATTTTTACAGGGTTTGGCTGCCGGTTTAGCCGGTTGCCGGCGGTCAAGAGCCCTGAAATTTCGGCCATAAGCTCACCTCAAATATCTCTAACAACCGTGCAAATTTGACCGTTATTGGATTTTTGCAAAGGCACGTTCATATGGCATAATGTAGTCATTTTATTCTAATTATATTCTATTTTTACAGGGTTTGGCTGCCGGTTTAGCCGGTTGCCGGCGGTCAAGAGCCCTGAAATTTCGGCCATAAGCTCACCTCAAATATCTCTAACAACCGTGCAAATTTGACCGTTATTGGATTTTTGCAAAGGCACGTTCATATGGCATAATGTAGTCATTTTATTCTAATTATATTCTATTTTTACAGGGTTTGGCTGCCGGTTTAGCCGGTTGCCGGCAGTCAAGAGCCCTGAAATTTCGGCCATAAGCTCACCTCAAATATCTCTAACAACCGTGCAAATTTGACCGTTATTGGATTTTTGCAAAGGCACGTTCATATGGCATAATGTAGTCATTTTATTCTAATTATATTCTATTTTTACAGGGTTTGGCTGCCGGTTTAGCCGGTTGCCGGCGGTCAAGAGCCCTGAAATTTCGGCCATAAGCTCACCTCAAATATCTCTAACAACCGTGCAAATTTGACAGTTATTGGATTTTTGCAAAGGCACGTTCATATGGCATAATGTAGTCATTTTATTCTAATTATATTTTATCTTTACATAGTATGGCTGCCGGTTTAGCCGGTTGCCGGCGGTCAAGAGCCCTGAAATTTCGGCCATAAGCTCACCTCAAATATCTCTAACAACCGTGCAAATTTGACCGTTATTGGATTTTTGCAAAGGCACGTTCATATGGCATAATGTAGTCATTTTATTCTAATTATATTCTATTTTTACAGGGTTTGGCTGCCGGTTTAGCCGGTTGCCGGCGGTCAAGAGCCCTGAAATTTCGGCCATAAGCTCACCTCAAATATCTCTAACAACCGTGCAAATTTGACCGTTATTGGATTTTTGCAAAGGCACGTTCATATGGCATAATGTAGTCATTTTATTCTAATTATATTCTATTTTTACAGGGTTTGGCTGCCGGTTTAGCCGGTTGCCGGGGGTCAAGAGCCCTGAAATTTCGGCCATAAGCTCACCTCAAATATCTCTAACAACCGTGCAAATTTGACCGTTATTGGATTTTTGCAAAGGCACGTTCATATGGCATAATGTAGTCATTTTATTCTAATTATATTCTATTTTTACATAGTTTGGCTGCCGGTTTAGCCGGTTGCCGGCGTCAAGAGCCCTGAAATTTCGGCCATAAGCTCACCTCAAATATCTCTAACAACCGTGCAAATTTGACCGTTATTGGATTTTTGCAAAGGCACGTTCATATGGCATTATGTAGTCATTTTATTCTAATTATATTCTATTTTTACAGGGTTTGGCTGCCGGTTTAGCCGGTTGCCGGCGGTCAAGAGCCCTGAAATTTCGGCCATAAGCTCACCTCAAATATCTCTAACAACCGTGCAAATTTGACCGTTATTGGATTTTTGCAAAGGCACGTTCATATGGCATAATGTAGTCATTTTATTCTAATTATATTCTATTTTTACAGGGTTTGGCTGCCGGTTTAGCCGGTTGCCGGCCGTCAAGAGCCCTGAAATTTCGGCCATAAGCTCACCTCAAATATCTCTAACAACCGTGCAAATTTGACCGTTATTGGATTTTTGCAAAGGCACGTTCATATGGCATAATATAGTCATTTTATTCTAATTATATTCTATCTTTACATAGTTTGGCTGCCGGTTTAGCCGGTTGCCGGCGGTCAAGAGCCCTGAAATTTTGGCCATTAGCTCACCTCAAATATCTCTAACAACCGTGCAAATTTGACCGTTATTGGATTTTTGCAAAGGCACGTTCATATGGCATAATGTAGTCATTTTATTCTAATTATATTCTATTTTTACAGGGTTTGGCTGCCGGT
>JAZAYU010000644.1:32014-198136 GCA_038501625.1 Corbicula japonica | reverse complement strand
CGGCAGTTACAGCAGTTACAGCAGTAATATGTTCGAACATCAAAAAATATATATAAAAAATCATCTTACTGCCGCAGTTACAGCAGTGACAGCAGTAAGATCTTTTTACGGCGGCAGTTACAGCAGTTACAGCAGTTACAGTGGTAATATGTTCTTATTTTCAAAAATTATCACAAAAATCATCTTACTGCCGCAGTTACAGCAGTGACAGCAGTGAGATCGTTTTCACTGCGGCAGTAGTAGCAGTTACAGCAGTAAGATGTACGTAGATGAAAAAAAACGACAAAAATTATCTTACTGCCGCAGTTATAGCAGTTACAGCAGTAAGATCGTTTTACTGCGGCAGTTACAGCAGTTACAGTAGTAATATGTTCTTATTTTCAAAAATTATCACAAAAATCATCTTACTGCCGCAGTTACAGCAGTGACAGCAGTAAGATCTTTTTACTGCGGCAGTTACAGCAGTTACAGCAGTTACAGTGGTAATATGTTCTTAATTTCAAAAATTATCACAAAAATCATCTTACTGCCGCAGTTACAGCAGTGACAGCAGTGAGATCATTTTCACTACTGCAGTAGTAGCAGTTACAGCAGTAAGAAGTACGTAGATGAAAAAAAAACGACAAAAATTATCTTACTGTCGCAGTTATAGCAGTTACAGCAGTAAGATCGTTTTACTGCGGTAGTTACAGCAGTTACAGCAGTAATATGTTCGTACATTAAAAAATATATATAAAAAATCATCTTACTGCCGCAGTTACAGCAGTGACAGCAGTAAGATCTTTTTACTGCGGCAGTTACAGCAGTTACAGTGGTAATATGTTCTTATTTTCAAAAATTATCACAAAAATAATCTTGTAACTGCCGCAGTTACAGCAGTGACAGCAGTGACAGCAGTAAGATCGTTTTACTGCGGCAGTTACAGCAGTAATATGTTCGTACATTAAAAATATATATATAAAAAATCATCTTACTGCCGCAGTTACAGCAATGACAGCAGTAAGATCTTTTTACTGCGGCAGTTACAGCAGTTACAGCAGTTACAGTGGTAATATGTTCTTAATTTCAAAAATTATCACAAAAATCATCTTACTGCCGCAGTTACAGCAGTTACAGCAGTAATATGTCCGTACAGCAGTAAGATCGTTTTACTGCGGCAGTTACAGCAGTTACAGCAGTAATATGTTCGTACATCAAAAAATATATATAAAAAATCATCTTACTGCCGCAGTTACAGCAGTGACAGCAGTAAGATCTTTTTACGGCGGCAGTTACAGCAGTTACAGCAGTTACAGTGGTAATATGTTCTTATTTTCAAAAAATTATCACAAAAATCATCTTACTGCCGCAGTTACAGCAGTGACAGCAGTGAGATCGTTTTCACTGCGGCAGTAGTAGCAGTTACAGCAGTAAGATGTACGTAGATGAAAAAACAACAAGAAAAATTATCTTACTGCCGCAGTTATAGCAGTTACAGCAGTAAGATCGTTTTACTGCGGCAGTTACAGCAGTGACAGCAGTAATATGTTCGTACATTAAAAAATATATATAAAAAATCATCTTACTGCCGCAGTTACAGCAGTGACAGCAGTAAGATCTTTTTACTGCGGCAGTTACAGCAGTTACAGCAGTTACAGTAGTAATATGTTCTTATTTTCAAAAATTATCACAAAAATCATCTTACTGCCGCAGTTACAGCAGTGAGATCGTTTTCACTGCGGCAGTAGTAGCAGTTACAGCAGTAAGATGTACGTAGACGAAAAAAAAAACGACAAAAATTATCTTACTGCCGCAGTTATAGCAGTTACAGCAGTAAGATCGTTTTACTGCGGCAGTTACAGCAGTTACAGCAGTAATATGTTCGTACATTAAAAAATATATATAAAAAATCATCTTACTGCCGCAGTCACAGCAGTGACAGCAGTAAGATCTTTTTACTGCGGCAGTTACAGCAGTTACAGCAGTTACAATGGTAATATGTTCTTATTTTCAAAAATTATCACAAAAATCATCTTACTGCCGCAGTTACAGCAGTGACAGCAGTGAGATCGTTTTCACTGCGGCAGTAGTAGCAGTTACAGCAGTAAGATGTACGTAGATGAAAAAAAAACGACAAAAATTATCTTACTGCCGCAGTTATAGCAGTTACAGCAGTAAGATGGTTTTACTGCGGCAGTTACAGCAGTTACAGCAGTAATATGTTCGTACATTAAAAAATATATATAAAAAATCATCTTACTGCCGCAGTTACAGCAGTGACAGCAGTAAGATCTTTTTACTGCGGCAGTTACAGCAGTTACAGCAGTTACAGTGGTAATATGTTCTTATTTTCAAAAATTATCACAAAAATCATCTTACTGCCGCAGTTACAGCAGTGACAGCAGTGAGATCGTTTTCACTGCGGCAGTAGTAGCAGTTACAGCAGTAAGATGTACGTAGATGAAAAAACAAACGACAAAAATTATCTTACTGCCGCAGTTATAGCAGTTACAGCAGTAAGATCGTTTTACTGCGGCAGTTACAGCAGTTACAGCAGTAATATGTTCGTACATTAAAAAATATATTTATAAAATCATCTTACTGCCGCAGTTACAGCAGTGACAGCAGTAAGATCTTTTTACTGCGGCAGTTACAGCAGTTACAGCAGTTACAGTGGTAATATGTTCTTAATTTCAAAAATTATCACAAAAATCATCTTACTGCCGCAGTTACAGCAGTGACAGCAGTGAGATCGTTTTCACTGCGGCAGTAGTAGCAGTTACAGCAGTAAGAAGTACGTAGATGAAAAAAAAAACGACAAAAATTATATTACTGCCGCAGTTATAGCAGTTACAGCAGTAAGATCGTTTTACTGCGGCAGTTACAGCAGTTGCAGCAGTAATATGTTCGTACATTAAAATATATATATAAAAAATCATCTTACTGCCGCAGTTACAGCAGTGACAGCAGTAAGATCTTTTTACTGCGGCAGTTACAGCAGTCACAGCAGTTACAGTGGTAATATGTTCTTATTTTCAAAAATTATCACAAAAATCATCTTGTAACTGCCGCAGTTACAGCAGTGGTAGCAGTAAGATCGTTTTACTGCGGCAGTTACAGCAGTAATATGTTCGTACATTAAAAAATATATATAAAAAATCATCTTACTGCCGCAGTTACAGCAATGACAGCAGTAAGATCTTTTTACTGCGGCAGTTACAGCAGTTACAGCAGTTACAGTGGTAATATGTTCTTAATTTCAAAAATTATCACAAAAATCATCTTACTGCCGCAGTTACAGCAGTTACAGCAGTCATATGTCCGTACAGCAGTAGGATCGTTTTACTGCGGCAGTTACAGCAGTTACAGCAGTAATATGTTCGTACATCAAAAAATATATATAAAAAATCATCTTACTGCCGCAGTTACAGCAGTGACAGCAGTAAGATCTTTTTACGGCGGCATTTACAGCAGTTACAGCAGTTACAGTGGTAATATGTTCTTATTTTCAAAAATTATCACAAAAATCATCTTACTGCCGCAGTTACAGCAGTGACAGCAGTGAGATCGTTTTCACTGCGGCAGTAGTAGCAGTTACAGCAGTAAGATGTACGTAGATGAAAAAAAACGACAAAAATTATCTTACTGCCGCAGTTATAGCAGTTACAGCAGTAAGATCGTTTTACTGCGGCAGTTACAGCAGTTACAGCAGTTACAGTAGTAATATGTTCGTACATTAAAAAATATATATAAAAAATCATCTTACTGCCGCAGTTACAGCAGTGACAGCAGTAAGATCTTTTTACTGCGGCAGTTACAGCAGTTACAGCAGTTACAGTGGTAATATGTTCTTATTTTCAAAAATTATCACAAAAATCATCTTACTGCCGCAGTTACAGCAGTGACAGCAGTGAGATCGTTTTCACTGCGGCAGTAGTAGCAGTTACAGCAGTAAGATGTACGTAGATGAAAAAACAACAAAAATTATCTTACTGCCGCAGTTATAGCAGTTACAGCAGTAAGATCTTTTTACTGCGGCAGTTACAGCAGTTATAGCAGAAATATGTTCGTACATTAAAAAATATATATAAAAAATCATCTTACTGCCGCAGTTACAGCAGTGACAGCAGTAAGATCCTTTTACTGCGGAAGTAACAGCAGTTCCAGCAGTTACAGTAGTAATAAATATGTTCTTATTTTCAAAAATTATCACAAAAATCATCTTACTGCCGCAGTTACAGCAGTGACAGCAGTGAGATCGTTTTCACTGCGGAAGTATTAGCAGTTACAGCAGTAAGATGTACGTAGATGAAAAAAAAACGACAAAAATTATCTTACTGCCACAGTTATAGCAGTTACAGCAGTAAGATCGTTTTACTGCGGCAGTTACAGCAGTTACAGCAGTAATATGTCCGTACATTAAAAAATATATAAAAAAAATCATCTTACTGCCGCAGTTACAGCAGTGACAGCAGTAAGATCTTTTTACTGCGGCAGTTACAGCAGTTACAGCAGTAATATGTTCGTACATTAAAAAATATATATATAAAATCATCTTACTGCCGCAGTTACAGCAGTGACAGCAGTAAGATCTTTTTACTGCGGCAGTTACAGCAGTTACAGCAGTTACAGTGGTAATATGTTCTTAATTTCAAAAATTATCACAAAAATCATCTTACTGCCGCAGTTACAGCAGTGACAGCAGTGAGATCGTTTTCACTGCGGCAGTAGTAGCAGTTACAGCAGTAAGAAGTACGTAGATGAAAAAAAAAACGACAAAAATTATCTTACTGCCGCAGTTATAGCAGTTACAGCAGTAAGATCGTTTTACTGCGGCAGTTACAGCAGTTACAGCAGTAATATGTTCGTACATTAAAAAATATATATAAAAAATCATCTTACTGCCGCAGTTACAGCAGTGACAGCAGTAAGATCTTTTTACTGCGGCAGTTACAGCAGTTACAGCAGTTACAATGGTAATATGTTCTTATTTTCAAAAATTATCACAAAAATCATCTTACTGCCGCAGTTACAGCAGTGACAGCAGTGAGATCGTTTTCACTGCGGAAGTAGTAGCAGTTACAGCAGTAAGATGTACGTAGATGAAAAAAAACGACAAAAATTATCTTACTGCCGCAGTTATAGCAGTTACAGCAGTAAGATCGTTTTACTGCGGCAGTTACAGCAGTTACAGCATTAATATGTTCGTACATTAAAAAATATATATAAAAAATCATCTTACTGCCGCAGTTACAGCAGTGACAGCAGTAAGATCTTTTAACTGCGGCAGTTACAGCAGTTACAGCAGTTACAGTGGTAATATGTTCATATTTTCAAAAATTATCACAAAAATCATCTTACTGCCGCAGTTACAGCAGTGACAGCAGTGAGATCGTTTTCACTGCGGCAGTAGTAGCAGTTACAGCAGTAAGATGTACGTAGATGAAAAAAACAACGACAAAAATTATCTTACTGCCGCAGTTATAGCAGTTACAGCAGTAAGATCGTTTTACTGCGGCAGTTACAGCAGTTACAGCAGTAATATGTTCGTACATTAAAAAATATATATAAAAAATCATCTTACTGCCGCAGTTACAGCAGTGACAGCAGTAAGATCTTTTTACTGCGGCAGTTACAGCAGTTACAGCAGTTACAGTGGTAATATGTTCTTATTTTCAAAAATTATCACAAAAATCATCTTACTGCCGCAGTTACAGCAGTGACAGCAGTGAGATCGTTTTCACTGCGGCAGTAGTAGCAGTTACAGCAGTAAGATGTACGTAGATGAAAAAACAACAACAAAAATTATCTTACTGCCGCAGTTATAGCAGTTACAGCAGTAAGATCTTTTTACTGCGGCAGTTACAGCAGTTACAGCAGAAATATGTTCGTACATTAAAAAATATATTTATAAAAAATCATCTTACTGCCGCAGTTACAGCAGTGACAGCAGTAAGATCTTTTTACTGCGGCAGTTACAGCAGTTACATCAGTAATATGTTCTTATATTTAAAAAAAATGTAACAAAAATCATCTTACTGCCGCAGTTACAGCAGTGACAGCCGTAAGATCGTTTTTCTGCGGCATTAACAGCAGTGACAGCAGTTACATCAGTACGATGTTCTTATATTTAAAAACACAATGTAACCAAAATCATCTTACTGCCGCAGTTACAGCAATGACAGCCGTAAGATCGTTTTTACTGCCGGCATTAACAGCAGTGACAGCAGTAAGATCATCTTATTTGCAATAAACTTTGACGAGTGATCCGGAACTGCCAGAATTTTATGTTTTGTTGAATTAAATTTGATTTGTACATATAACTTACAATTGATTGTATAGTAACTGAATCGTATTTTTGTTTCGGAATGCTGTTTACTGTCTTTTTTACAATTTTGAAGGAGTATGGAACAATTGTTAAAGTAGAACCATTTTTATTTTAAAAATTCTTGGTTAACTTTTAGTGACCAGAAACTTTCCGGACTAAATTTTTGGACTCGGGAAGTAATGTTCAGGCGATAGCCGGAAATGATCCGGAATACCCATGTTGGGGTGATCCAGGACTACCTAATTTTTTGAATTTTTAATAAATGAAACGCAGTTTCCATATTTACGCACGCGCATTTCTTTTACCTTAATTCCGAATAAGACTGTTTTTTACTATTTTGAGTATTACGGTACAGTTGCTTAAATAGCATCAATTTTACCGTTCAACTTCTTAGATTAAAAACAACACCAAAATCATCTTTTAGCAGTTACAGCAGTGATAGCAGTAAGATGATAGCCTTTACTGCAGCAGTAACAGCAGTGGCAGCAGTAAGATCGTTTTTTCTGTGGCAGTAACGGCAGTGACAGCAGTAAGATCGTTTTTACTGTGGCAGTAACAGCAGTTACTGCAGCAAGATCGTTTATACTGCGGCAGTAACAGCAAATACAGCAGTAAGATTAGTAAGATGTTCTTAGATTATAAAAAACAACATCAAAATCATCTTACTGCCGCAGTTACAGCAGTGACAGCAGTAAGATAGTTTGACTGCCTCAGTCACAGCAGTTAAAGCAGTAAGATCATCTTATTAGCAATGAACTTTGATTAGTGATCCGGAACTACCAGAATTTTATATCTTGTTTAATTTAACTTGATTTCTACATTTACTTACAATTAATTGTATAGTAACTGAATCGTATTTTTATTCGGAATGCTGTTTACTGTCTTTTTTAGCATTTTGAAGGAATATGGTACAATTGTTAAAGTAGAACCACTTTTATTTTAAAAGTTCTTTGTTATCTTTTAGTGACCAGAAACTTTCCGGACTGATATTTTGGACTCGGGAAGTAATGTTCAGGCGATAGCCGGAAGTGATCCTGAATAACCCATGTTTGGGTGAACCTGAACTACCTAATTTTTTGAATTTTCAATGATTGAAACGCAGTTTCCATATTTACGCACGCGCATATCTTTTACGTTTATTTCCAAAAAAGTGACTGTTTTTTAAAATATTTTGAGAATTACGGTAGAGTTGGTTAAACAGCGTCAATTTTACATTGCAAAGTCTTAGATTATGAAAAACAACACCAAAATCATCTTACTGCCGCAATAGCAGCAGTGACAGAAGTAAGGTCGTCTTTACTGCAGTTTTAACAGCATTGGCAGCATTAAGATCGTTTTTACTGTGGCAGTAAGGGCAGTGACAGCAGTAAGGCCGTTTATGACTACGACAGTAACAGCAGTTACAACAGTAAGATAGTTTTTACTGCGGCAGTAACAGCAGTTACAGCAGTAAGATCGTTTTTCTGCGGCAGTAACAGCTGTGACAGCAGTAAGATCGTTTTTACTGCGGCAGTTACAGCAGTGACAGCAGTAATGTCGTTTTAACTGCGACAGTAACAGCAGTAAGATTTTTTTATTCCGCGGCAGTAACAGCAGTTACAGCAGTAAGATCAGTACGATGTTCTTAGATTATATAAAACAACACCAAAATCATCTTACTACCGCAATAACAGCAGCAGTAAGATAGGTTTAACTGCCGCAGTCACAGCAGTTACAGCAGTAAGATCATCTAATTTGCAATAAATTTTGATGAGTGATCCGGAACTGCCCGAATTTTATGTCTTATTGAATTAAACTTGATTTCCACATTTTCTTCCAATTAATTGTATAGTAACTGAATCATAATTTTATTCCGAATGCTGTTTACTGTCTTTTTACCATTTTGAAGGAATATGGTAACATTGTAAAAATAGTACCATTTTTATTTTAAAAATTCTTGGTTAACTTTAAGTGACCAGAAATTTTCCGGACTTAATTGTTTGGACTCGGGAAGTTATGTTCAGGCGATAGAAGGAAGTGATCCGGAACACTCCATGTTGGGGTGATCCGGAACTGCCTAATATTTTAAATTTTTAATGAATGAAGCGCAGTTTCCATATTTTCGCACGCGCATTTCTTTTACCTTTATTCGCAATAAAAGTTACTGTTTTTTTTACTATTTTGAAAATTATGGTACATTGCTTAAATAGCATCAATTTCAACGTGCAAACTCTTAGATCTTACTCTGCGGAGTACCCGCCCTTTGGCTTTGCAATGCTTTTAGCTTCTTATGTTTTATATGTTTATGTGCTATTGCATGCAACATTGTTGAGCCGATGGATGGGTTATTTCACCAAGACAACTTGTACTTGTTTTGTGATACGAGAACCCGTTGGGGGCAAGTGTGAGGTTGGTGCACCCTAGAACCTGGTTTAAACCCCCAGTGGCAATTTGTTTTGCCACTGACCGTTCCAAGGAGGTATCCCCAAAGGTTCTCTTCTTCGTTATTTGTTTGTGGCTAACTATTTGAATTGACATACTTATATAAAAATGCGCTCTCTCTTTCTTCCTCTCTTCTTTCTCGCTGCGTGGAGAGGCTGTGTTTTTTTTAGTGTGGCGATTCCTGATATGCATATATTGCCTTTTTTTAGATTATGAAAAACAACACCAAAATCATCTTACTGCCGCAGTTACAGTAGTGACAGCAGTAAGATCGTCTTAACTGCAGCAGTTACCGCAGTGACAGCAGTAAGATCGTTTTGACTGTGGCAGTAAGGGCAGTGACAGCAGTAAGATCGTCTTAACTGCAGCAGTTACAGTAGTGACAGCAGTAAGATCGTTTTTACTGTGGCAGTAAGGGCAGTGACAGCAGTAAGATCGTCTTAACTGCAGCAGTTACAGTAGTGACAGCAGTAAGATCGTCTTAACTGCAGCAGTTACAGTAGTGACAGCAGTAAGATCGTTTTTACTGTGGCAGTAAGGGCAGTGACAGCAGTAAGATCGTCTTAACTGCAGCAGTTACAGCAGTGACAGCAGTAAGATCGTTTTTACTGCAGCAGTTACAGCAGTGACAGCAGTAAGATCGTTTTTACTGTGGCAGTAAGGGCAGTGACAGCAGTAAGATCGTCTTAACTGCAGCAGTTACAGCAGTGACAGCAGTAAGATCGTTTTACTGCGGCAGTTACAGCAGTGACAGCAGTAAGATCGTCTTAACTGCAGCAGTTACAGCAGTGACAGCAGTAAGATCGTTTTTACTGTGGCAGTAAGGGCAGTGACAGCAGTACGGCCGTTTTTGACTGCGGCAGTAACAGCAGTTACAGCAGTGACAGCAGTACGATGTTCTTAGATTATAAAAAACAGGATCAAAATCATCTTACTGCCTCACTTACAGCAGTGACAGCAGTAAGTTTGTTTTTACCACAGCAGTAACAGCAGTTACAGCAGTAAGATAGTTTTTCTGCGGCAGCCACAGCAGTGACAGCAGTAAAATCGTTTTTACTGCGGCAGTAACAGCAGTGACAGCATTAAGATCATCTTACTGCCAGTAAGATATTCTAAATCAACAAAAATCCTCTTTCTGCCGCAGTAACAGCAGTAAAGCCATCTTACTGCTGCGGTGACAGCAGTTACAGCACTAAGATCATCTTACTGCCACAGTAACAACAGTGACAGCAGTTAAATCATCTTATTTGTAATAAACTTTAATAACTGATCCGGAACTTCTAGAATTTTATGTGCTGTTGAATATGATTTCTACATTTACTTACAATTAATTGTATAGTAACTGAATCATACTTTTATTCCGAATGCTGTTTACTGTCTTTGAGCGAATATGGTACAATTGTTAAAGTAGAACAGTTTTTACTGAAAAAATGCTTGGTTTACTTTAAGTGACCAGAAATTTTCCGGGCTAAATTTTTTGGACTCAGAAAGTAATGTGCATGTGATAGGCGGAAGTGATCCGGAATACACCAATACACCACACTACCTTATTTTTTGAATTTTCAATGAATGAAACGCAGTTGCCATATTTACGCTCGCGCAGTCTTTAGTAAATATTATTTACTTCTATTCCGAATAAAAGTGACTTTTTTTTACTATTTTGAGAATTACGGTACAGTTGCTAAAAATAGCATCAATTTTACCGTGCAAACTAATAGTTAACTGTTTATGACCAGACATTTTTTGAACTAATTTTTTGGACTCAGAAAGTAAGTTTCTGCAATAAACCAAGTATGTGTGATATGGAACTTTTAATTTAGGTAACTTTTATTGAATTAAACGTATTTTATCCATTTAATCACATGTTATCGATTAGTAATTAAGTTGTACCTTTATTCCGAATGCACGTGACTATTTTTGGAGGACAATGGTAAAATTACTAAAAAAGGACCAAGTTAACCTTGAATATTTTTTTATCGTTTAGTGACCGGAAAATATTCGGGATTATTTTTCTCAGACGATAGCTGTCAGTGATCCGGAATAAACCATATTGGGGTGACACGGAACTGCCCAATTTTTGTAATTGTGATTGAATTAAACGATTTTTAATTATATGATTTATTCATTTACTCGTGTTTTTTTGTACCGGGTGGGGTAAACCAAGTTAAAAAACATGAAACGCAATGGAAACGCACGAATCTTAATACCTGAATGAATATATTTTCGCAAGCTCTATTTTAAATGTCAGGCAGTAGTGGAAATTCTTTGAAGGAATATGGTACAGTTGAAAAAGTAGGACCGATTTTAAGGTTTACTTTTAGTGACAGAACATTATTATGACTATTTTTGGACTTAAAGTAATGTTCTGGCGATAGCCGAAAGTAATCCGGAATAAACCATGACGGGGTTGATAATCTGGAATTGCCAATCATGTATTGGAACAAGTAATTATCTTTATTTTTCTCCGAATATTAGTGATCTTCATCGATTGGTTTCTTTGTAAAATGTCTTTTTTTGTACATTAGTTCATGTATAAATTTTTATGATCATGTTTGTGAAAGGTCTAGGTTGGATTAACGTTACACTTAATCGAGGGGTTCGGGTACTTAGACTCGGCACATTATAGTCTTTGCAAACCATGCCACTCTATAGAAACAAGTGATGAAGTAAACTGACTGAACATTGAGTCATTAAGAGTGCATGCGTTTACTTCCAGGGAATTGTAGGAATACGTATTATCGATAAGATCACATTTTTATTTAATTTTTTAGAACGAAGCATATTATTTCAACATTTACTTTTACAGATAACGCATTGTATCCTCAGAGACTAGATTCTGGAATATTGCATTTGTCACAGCACTAGATAAGCTAGTTTACTGATTATTCCAAAGGGCGTGGCCAGACTGAGTACGCAGACTTTCAGGGCGTACGCATATTGTTTCACTTTAATCTGGGGATGGTTGTGCGGGTTGGCGAGGGATTTTGTTAAGAAATATTATTAACCGTGGCAGGGTGTATCTGATGTTAACGTTATATCGTTTAAGTAAATGATATCATTTTAATTACGATTTAAATAACGAAAGAGCACCTGAGCCTTTAGTGGTGGGAAATTGTGAAAATTAGGCTGTTCATTAAATGTAAATGCTTCCTAAATGTAAAATATTCTACGTTAATTATTCTGAACTGAGATTATGTGTTAATTAACAAAGCAACTTTATACTTTTTAATCTTGCAAAACTATGAAACAAGTTTCATGCCATTGCACAGTTTTTGGCACATTTTGTGTCTAAAAAGACCGACGGGCGGCCGGATATACGGTAGAAATTTACTATGAAAACAGCGAAGAAAACCAAGTTAAGCCGTTTGAACGGTAGTTCGTGGTTCTCGCTTTCTTAATCGATTCTTTAATTCATAAAGGAAATCAGTGTGGGAATACCCCTTTTCAATCCTTTAATATCACTGGATTATTGTCGGTCATCCTGACCGACATATGATAATCGACCAAACTTGAGATCTTTAGCCTGAACACCGGTTAACAGTGACTCACGGTCCAGAACTGATAATTTAGACAATGCCACCTGTTTCTAAGACGCATGCAAAAGGAAAGTGTAGAGGCTGATGTTTGATTGCTTGATATATAGAGAAGACGTTTACCGGAAAAGACATTTATGAAGATAATCATGTTTCTTGTATACTTAATTTATTGTCGGTCATCCTGATGACCGACATATTATAATGAACCAAACTTGAACTTTGAAGGGTAACACCGGTTAACAGCGGCACCGGACGTGTTCACTTTAGACAAAGCTCTAGAGCTTGAGAATGCTATCCCGTTCACCATATTTGCAAGAAAATTCTTCTGTATGTTGATGAAACAATATTTGGACGTTGTAGTAACATCAAATCAGAAATTGAGCTGATCTATAACGACATGTTAAATTATATAAACATACGTGTGTTGTATTTTCTACAGGGTGTAGAAATAATGTTATGCGTCTTTTTTTTTTAGAAAAACAAAATTTTGTCACTGTCCTAGGTTGAGCAGCCTGACAGGGATTCAAATTATTATATTTACTTTTATGATCTTCAACGATGTCGTTAGAATGCTGATCTTCAACATGTAATATTGCTGGTTCTCGCACATTTTCCTGTTTTTGTTTGTTTGTTTTAATGATGTCAATTTCAGTGTATGCCATGTTAGATGAAATAATGCGGGTTTCAAAACAAAAATCATGTCCATGCGTTGACTTTGAAAATTGATGAAAACATTTACCACTGTGTTAACATTAAAAATTTTCCTTCTTGTGGTATAAATCACCAAACATACGGTCGTGAAAAAGTAGAAGCTTATAGCAAAAGAGGAGATGTTTTAAACAAGCATTTAGGAGGAAACTAATGCTCAGAACTTTGCTTAATTGTCAACATATTGTCTTTTAAAGAGAGATTTTGCTTTTGTGCGCTTTCAAGTGCAAATGTTGAAAATGTTTACAGAAGCTAACGGAAGTTTAGCGAATGTGAGGTGACCATTGTTTAAAGAAGAAACAAGAGGTCAGCGATTTTGCAATTTGTTTGCGATTTCCAGTGCAATTTCGGTGAAGGTTCTCAGAAGTTACGGGAGGTTTAGCGAATGAGACATGATCATTGTTTAAATTAAACATAGGAGATCAGCATGGGAAAATATTTTTTTAATCTAATATCATAAGCGTAGTCAATGAGGCGGCGGTACGCTAAAAGACAGTCAAAATTACTATCAATTAGCTGCATACGACAATGATAAATGACTAGGATGGCCACAGGAGGTCAATTGCACTTTCTGATTACACGTTCAGCGTAGAAGCATCAATAATGATTTTGTTTATTGAACTTGTCTAATATCAATTTATAGGATAAATGGCGGCATGTTACCTCAGTTACAAGTACTTTGTCAGTCAAGTATGTTGAAAAATCATTTCAATCCATAATTACAAATGTAGTTGTTATCAGCTAATCAACCTCATAATTTTGCATTTCACGAGCGCAATATATGAATGTTAAAACCCAAGCTGCGAGAGTTTAAAGTTAGTTGGTTTGATGACTACCCATTTCTTCATTAGTTAATTATGAACATTACAGTTTATCTTTTTTTCTCAATTTCTCATTCAGAGGGACGTTTATATTTTATGCTCTTTCTCAAAGATTTGCATAAAAGTGCCTAGTTTTGAGCTTGTTGCACACACTGCCATGTTTTTAGATCTATCTATTGCCCTATCCGTTTGATATCCAAGTTGGAGCACACATAACGATGCGGTATTTTATGTTTTTCAAATGCTTTAAAGTCTTTAACAGGCTCAATGAAATGGGGCCTGCAATATTTTCACAGTTTTCGTCTTCGGTGGTTTTCAAAGTGACCTTTTCATCTACTTTAAGAAAAAAATTAAACAATTGTTTAAAATGGAAACTTGGTAACCATTCTATATGTGCATCTGTTATATTTTAAGAATGACGTCGCGCGCTTTCGAATCAGACGCGCCACCTGGCGGTAGCTGTCTTTAAACGCAAGCGTTTCACTCTAACGTGAATAACTTTGCAAACACTGGCGTTAAATCTTTTGCAAAAAGTGTTTCCGATACAGAAACAATTTGCCTATGTTTTCGTGTATCAAATTCAAATAAAGGTTTATATCACGGACATTTCAAACGACGTCAAACATTGAAAAGTTGACATTTTACGCTAAAAGACTACAGCGCGATCTAAACGTAAGCTAATTTTTCTCGAAAACAGTGTGGTAGAAGTTTTTCATTCTTTCACAAAATTTTGTTGGACGAATATGAAATCGAATTAAAAAATAAAAACGATAGGTCATCGGTCTAGATTTTCTATATTTTTTCTTTAAAAAACGCAGTACGTCGTTAGAAAAAACGTTTTTTTTCCGCGACGTTCAGAAATTCCAACTAAATGTTGTTTCGTGTATGCATATTGAGTCAGTCGTCCACGGCATATTTACGCCTCAAAATAATTTTAGGTTCACTAAAAACTGATGTTTTTTTTAAATCACGTTGTGGTTCATTTTGCAATTTTGCCTATCGTTTTTATTTTTTAATTCGATTTCATATACGTCCAACAGAATTTTGTGAAAGAATGAAAAACTTCTAACACACCGTTTTCGATAAAATTTAGCTTACGTTTAGATCGCGCTCAAATAATTTAGCGTAAAATGTCGACTTTTTAATGTTTGACGTCGTTTTAAATGTCATAGAAATAAGCCTTTATTTAAATATTATATACGAAAACGTAGGTAAATAAGTTCTCTATCGGAAACACATTTTGCAAAAGATTTAATGCCATTGTTCGAAAACCGTCAAGATTTTTTACAACAAATTGGAAGTTGTGCCAGTCAAAAGCATTTTGATGGCAATGTCGTTGTCTGCTGACGTCAACCGTTCCATTGTTACAATTTGTTGGTGTGTTTTTCGTGTTTGTCTGGAATCGGTGAACATGTGAAAAACAAAAACGATTGTAAAAATGTAAATTTTGATTGCCGCACGGGAATAACGCTTAAATAGCGTATGCCGACGTGGATCACGTAACACATAAAACATATGCACGGTTTTCAAAAAATATTATTGTTTGATCATAATTAACAATTTATCAAACTTTAATTCAATTAGAATAAGTTTACTTTGAGATATTCAAAATTGAAAAGTGTGCACTTAGAACTTTTGACGAGTGTATAGTGAACGTTTGGACTCGTCGCAGTTGCAATCCAAATTGAGTTTAACTTGTAAAAGATTTCCGGGGATACCCATGACCCCAATGTCTGCTTCCCCATACACTTGCAATATAACGGATCTGGACTCGGTCTTGTGATACTACACTAGTCAAAAGTTCTAAGTGCACACTTGATAAATGTTGATTTTTCAAATTATTTGATTGAATCTTTCAAAATAGTGTTAATTACAATGAAGAAGAATCAATATTCTATTAAAGCACACCAAAAAATTTAAGTCTTCTTAACCAGATTAAAAAATAATAACATTTTAGCGCACTTGTACTCAGACAGCAATTCTCAAGTTAATTAACATTGCATCGGCTATCATTTGTGATCGTTTTCTCATCTCTGTATTATTTAAAGTTCATGTACATTTAAAGAAAATACTGTAGTTTGCCATTCCATTGCACTGAAATAGCTTCATGTAGCTTTGTAATGGTCTGCTGGGCACGATGAGCCAACGCACTCTTCTCTATTTTATCCATAACGTTTTTACAGGATTTCAAGGAGAAAATTCCATTTCTTTCACAATTCTTTGTGCAAAAAGCTTTTGAATTGTCTAGCAGTGTGGGATGATGCAATTTTCTATGATAGATGTGTAACAGCCTTTCCGAACGAAAAAAATGTATTCATTTTGATAAAATTGACCAGTTTTCGGACACGCTTTTTGACCAAATAAACGTCATTTTCGAATAATTCGATGTTAAATTTTATTGAATTTCTATAAATTTTAGTTTTAAATTTTTATTTATTGGACACTTATCCAACATATTTTACACTAATATTTTCGAGTTTACGTTGTTTTACGTAAATATTTAATGACGCTATTGGGTAACGTCAGCGTTCAACGTAAGCAGCGTTATCAATCTAGAACATAATATCGTTTGATTTTCTTCTTAAGTTAATAAAATATGCAAAAATGAGGTATTTCTTTTGCATTTACGACAACCGTCAAGATTTTTTACAACAAATTGGAAGTTGTGCCAGTCAAAAGCATTTTGAAGGCAATGTCGTTGTCTGCTGACGTCAACCGTTCCATTGTTACAATTTGTTGGTGTGTTTTTCGTGTTTGTCTGGAATCGGTGAACATGTGAAAAACAAAAACGATTGTAAGAATGTAAATTTTGATTGCCGCACGGGAATAACGCTTAAATAGCGTATGCCGACGTGGATCACGTAACACATAAAACATATGCACGGTTTTCAAAAAATATT
The DNA here is from genome assembly GCA_038501625.1 of Corbicula japonica. Classification (NCBI taxonomy): domain Eukaryota; kingdom Metazoa; phylum Mollusca; class Bivalvia; order Venerida; family Cyrenidae; genus Corbicula; species Corbicula japonica. The sequence goes on along the minus strand of JAZAYU010000644.1, from coordinate 181,443 downwards.
ATTGTTTGATCATAATTAACAATTTATCAAACTTTAATTCAATTAGAATAAGTTTACTTTGAGATATTCAAAATTGAAAAGTGTGCACTTAGAACTTTTGACGAGTGTATAGTGAACGTTTGGACTCGTCGCAGTTGCAATCCAAATTGAGTTTAACTTGTAAAAGATTTCCGGGGATACCCATGACCCCAATGTCTGCTTCCCCATACACTTGCAATATAACGGATCTGGACTCGGTCTTGTGATACTAAACAATAACATTATTTTGACAAGTACAGTAAGGTAGACAACACAAGCACTATTATTTCTATGTAAGGGCGATCTACTAGAATATACTGCAAGCAATGTAAAACAAGCTTTTAAAGTAGATAAATAGTTGTGAAGAATTTTCAGAACAGTAGCATAACGACAATTTCTTTGATAATAGATTAATTTAAATACAAATAGTGTTTCTTGAGTTTCTGTAATAGTTTCAGAGAAAAACGTTCAAACAAAAGCAAAAGATATGAGCAGCATAAATCTTAAGTGAATTAATAAATGATTCAGCATCCTATTTAAGTGTTTACTGTCTTCTAACGCTCGTCAACTTCAAGTTTGACGAGATCTGCTGACCCAACTAAAACTACACTTTATGAATGTTGATAATGAATACTGAATATAATAAGCATCGCTTTTCTGCTCAATGTACAAATAAGCATCGACTGTGGAAAGTTCTATGGTACCTCTTTGAGCATTCGTTAATGTAACATATTCATCCGATTCGCTGGTGCTTAAACAACGTCATTATTTCTACACATCCTGAATAAAAAAAATAAATAACGTCTACTAGAGACATGATTATTTATATTAATGGCTTTATCCGGTACACGTCTTCTTCATGTTTCAATCAATCAAACATCAGCCGTTCAAATTTGTTTGCATTCTATAAAGTAACCGCATGGTAGAGTGTATATATGTTCCCTTGTTTAAGTTTTGTACATACAGAGAAATGAAAATAAACTTGAAACTTGAAATATCAACAAAATTTAGTAATAGTTTGTCAGATACAATCTGTGTAACATTGATCAACAGAAAACTGGCCATATCATTGACTTCCATTGGTCCAAAAGTAAATACAAGCACAAATACATACCTACGTATTCTCTTTTTTTTTTGCTAATAAACGACTAGCTTTTTGGAAAGCTAAAACTTGTTAAAAAGCAGCTAATTAAGAGTTTCCAGGGTCTAGGTTATCTAGTGCGTAGAGGTCAGCGTACACTATTGCGTTTCCCTATATAGAGTCTTGGGAGTCTCCTTGATTTATTTATTCTTAGACAATATCGGGCATGGTCTTCTGATGAAGTTTGAATATAAATCTACATAAAAACATAAATGAAATACCACCATGACCGTAGGTTTCTACCTCAAATTTCACTTTGAAGACTACTACCCTTGCCTATTGACTAAATTTACTTGTGGCTAACCTGTTTATAGGCATTATTTTAAAAGTAATTTTTTTCTCATTCAAAATGTTTTGGATAATGATTTTTGGTTCCAACAGCCGCAGAAATACACAATTTCTATTTTTAGAAGGAGTTTTATTTTTTCTTTAGCTATATCGGCCAATCAGCTAATTGTCGGTCATCCTGATGACCGACATATTTTAATCGACCAAATTGAGATCTTTAGCCCGAACACCGGTTAACAGTGATTTCACGTACCAGACGGAACGCATAATTTAGACTATGCCACCTGTTTACGGATGCAAAATGATAGTGTAGAGGCTGATGTTTGATTGCTTGATATATAGAGAAGATGTTTACCGGAAAAGACTTCAATGTTGATAATCGTGTTACTTGTATACTTAATTTAATTGTCGGTCATCCTGATGGATGACATATTATAATGGACCAAACTTGATCTTTGAAGGGCAATACCGGCCAACAGCGGCACAGGACGTTGTCACTTTAGACAAAACCGCCCGTCTAAAGCTTGCGAATGCTATTTCGTTCTCCCTGCTTGCAAGAAAATTCAATTAAATGTTGATGAAACAATATTTGAACATTGTAGTTATGACAAATCAGAAATTGAGCTGATCTATAATGACATGTTAAATTATGTAAACATACGTATGTTGTATTTTCTACATCGTATAGAAATAATATTATGCGTCTTTATTTAGAAAGTCACGTGATGCAAACCTTTATAGCAAAATTTTTAGTTGCACATAAGTTGATCAGATCCTTTATTTGAATCAAACAACTATTCAGGATGATGCCATATATGAAATAGATTCGTTAAGTTATCTTGATTTGTTCGTCAAAAGCAAGAAACCGTTTATGTTTTTCTTAGAGACTCACGAATATCCGTCTTTGGCGGGAAATGCTGTCTGTAAACACAAGTTTACAAAAAGCTAGTCGTCATTAGCATAACCTTTAACCAAAATAAAACATGGCACTGAAGTTAAAAGTTTAAGCCGCTTTGAAATAAAATAAAATTTTATATGATGCTATACAAAATAGGTTTACTTATATATATTTCCGTTTTTTTAAGTAATGTATTAAAGCCGGTGATAAATCTTACCATTTTGCAGCAGCAGCCTCACAGGGACTCAAACGGATTATAATTACTATTCTGATTGTCATCAATTTCGTTTGAATGTTGGTATTGCTATTTATTTAGAACTTCAACATGTAGTATGTTACAGGTTCTTGCACATTTTCTTGTTGGTATATTTTGTTTGTTTTAATGATGTCAATATAGGTGTATGCCATGTTATATAAAATAATGTGGGTCTCAAAATACTCCTGTCACTGCGTTCACTTTGAAAATTGATGAAAACGTCTACCCATTCGTTCACATTAAATTTTTTTCTAACATGTGGTATAAATCAATAAACATATGGTCGTGAAATAGTGGAGGCTTATAGGATATGACAAAAGGTTTTAAATATGCATCTAGGACGAAGCAAATGCTCAGAACTTTGCTTAATTGTAAAAATATTGACTTTTAAAGAGAGATCTTGCTTTTTGTGATTTCCATTCCAAACGTTGTGAATGTTCTTAGAAGTTAACAGAAGTTAAGCGAAGATGTGAGATGACCATTGTTAAAAGTAAACTTAGGGAGGTCAGGGATTTTGCAATTTGTGTGCGATATTCAGTGCAATTTGGTGAATGTTCTCAAAAATAACCTGTTTAGCGAACGTGAGATGACACTTATTTAATATAGGAGATCAGCATGGACCCATTTTTTTTTAAAATCTAAAATCATAAGCGTAGTCGGCGGTACGCTAAAAGACAGTCATCGATACGTATAATTAGCTACGAACGTCAGAGATTAACGAATACACTTTATGATTACACGTTCAGAGTGTCAGGGTAGTATCAATAATGAGTTTGTTTTTTGTTTTTGTCTTATATCAATTAATATGATAAAAAGGCGTCATGTTACCTCAGTTTTTCGTGTCATATATTAACAAGTACTTCGTAAGTCAAACATGTTGAAAAATCATTTCAATCCGTAACAAGTTGTGATCAGCTAATCAACCTCAGAATTTTGATTGTTAAAACCCGAGCTGCGAGCGTTTCAAACTAGTTGGTTTGATGACTTTTCATATCTTCATTGCATTACATTTTATCTTTTATTTGCAATTACTCATTCAGATGAACATTTATATACCATGCTCTTTCTCAAAGATTTGCAATACAGCGCCTAATTTTGAGCTTGTTGCGCAAAGACTGTCCTGTTTTTTTTAGATCTGTCTATTTCCTGTCGTTTTAAAATCCAAACTGGAGCACTGATTACAATGTGGTATTTATGTTTTTGTTGCCAAAAAGTCTTAAACAGTCTCAGTCAAACCGAGCCTGCAATATTTTCATATTGGTCATGTTCGGGGGTTTTCAAAGTTACCTGTCTATTTTAAGGGGTCGCAAACATTGCAAATTTAAAGGCGAAAACTGGATAAAATTTAAAAAATAAATTTGGGGGAATACTTATTGTATCCTAGATTTTAGTGAAGAAATGTATTTAGCTAAGGATGTACTAATGTTTTGAAAGCTCAATTTATTTAGTCTAATTCATGTTCTTATTACCAAGCATATACTAAAACAAAAAATAAACCGTTATGAGAACTCTGAAATTTGTGAACAATATATCAAAGCAACTCATACCTGAATAAGTATATTCTGGTCTTTAATGTTTAGTGCCAATTCGTCAAAATAATAGTGAAAGATTGGATTCGCCGCAGTTTCAATCCAAATTGAGTTTAACTTTTAAAAGATTTCCGGGGATACCCCTGACCCCGATGTCTGCTAATACATACAAACGCAATATAACGGATCTGGTTTCGGTACAGTAAGGTAGACAATACATGCACTATCATTACTACGTAAGGGCGATCTGCAAGAATATACTGCAAGCAATGCAAAACCATCCTTTAAAGTAAAAAAATAATTGTGATAAAATTTCAGAACAGTGGCATAACGAGAATTTCATATATTAATTTTAATACAAATAGTGCTTCTCGAGATTCTGTAATAGTTTCAGAGAAAATCGTTCTAACACAAACAAAATATATTAGCAGCATAAATCTTAAGTGAAAATAATAAATACATAAACATCCTATTTATTATTTACTTCTTCTAACGCTCATCAACTTCAGGTTTGACCAGATCTGCAGACTCAACTAAAACTACACTTTATCAATGTTGGTAAAGAATAATGCTCACTGTACAAATAAGCATCGACTGTGGAAAGTTCTATGGTACCTCTGTGAGCATTCGTGTTAATAGAACGAATTTAATTCCAACTCGCTGGTTCTTAAACGTCATTATTTCTACATAAAATACATGAATAAAATACTGTAGTATCATTTAATTTCGCAGGAACGAATTTTCGCGCAACAGAAGTAAATAACAACTCAGCGCAACTGTGTTTTCCTATAAGAAACACTGTTAAAGAGTTTAATTTCGCTGGGGTTGAATTTCCCGATCTTGCCGTAATGCGAAATACGCGAAAATTAAACCCGCGCGAAATGAAATGAAATACGATTTTACTGCTGTCACTGCTGTTACTGCCGCAGTAAAAATTATCTTACTTCTGTCATTGCTGTTACTGCCGCTGTAAAAACGACCTTACTGCTGTCACTGCTGTAACTGCCGCAGTGAAATAAATTAGGTGTTGTTGTTTTTTAATCTAAAAACATCGAACTGATCTTACTGGTACTGTGGCAGTAAGATGATTTTGGTATTGTGTTTTATAATCTAAGAACATCGCTATGCTCTTACTGCTGTAACTGCTGTTACTGCCGAAGTAAAAACGATCTTACTGCTGACACTGCTGTTACTGCCGCAGTAAAAACGATCTTACTGCTGTCACTGCTGTAACTGCCGCAGTTAAAAGATCTTACTGCTGTCACTGCTGTAACTGCGGCAATAAGATGATTTTGGTGTTATTGTTTTATAATCTATGAACATCGTACTGATCTTACTGCTGTAACTGCTGTAACTGCCGCAGTAAAACGATCTTACTGCTGTAACTGCTATAACTGTGGCAGTAAGATGATTTTTGTGGTTGTTTTTTTCATCTACGTACATCTTTCTGCTGTAACTGCTACAACTGCCGCAGTGAAAACGATCTCACTGCTGTCACTGCTGTAACTGCGGCAGTAAGAAGATTTTTGTGATAATTTTTGAAAATAAGAACATATTACTACTGTAACTGCTGTAACTGCTGTAACTGCCGCAGTAAAAGGATCTTACTTCTGTCACTGCTGTAACTGCGGCAGTAAGATGATTTTTTATATATATTTTTTAAGGTACGAACATATTACTGCTGTAACTGCTGTAACTGCCGCAGTAAAAGGATCTTACTGCTGTCACTGCTATAACTGCGGCAGTAAGATGATTTTATATATATATTTTTTATTGTACGAACATATTACTGCTGTAACAGCTGTAACTGCCGCAGTAAAAAGATCTTACTGCTGAAACTGCTATAACTGCGGCAGTAAGATAATTTTTATCGTTTGTTTTTTCATCTACGTACATCTTACTGCTGTAACTGCTACTACTGCCGCAGTGAAAACGATCTCACTGCTGTAACTGCTGTAACTGCGGCAGTAAGATAATTTTTGTCTTTTTTTTCATCTACGTACATCTTACTGCTGTAACTGCTACTACTGCCGCAGTGAAAACGATGTCACTGCTGTCACTGCTGTAACTGCGGCAGTAAGATGATTTTTGTGATAATTTTTGAAAATAAGAACATATTACTACTGTAACTGCTGTAACTGCTGTAACTGCCGCAGTAAAACGATCTTACTGCTGTAACTGCTGTTACTGCCGCAGTAAAAACGATCTTACTGCTGTTACTGCTGTTACTGCCGCAGTAAAAACGATCTTACTGCTGTCACTGCTGTTACTGCCGCAGTAAAAACGATCTTACTGCTGTCACTGCTGTTACTGCCGCATTAAAAACGATCTAACTGCTGTTACTGCTGTTACTGCCGCAGTAAAAACGATCTTACTGCAGTAACTGCTGTTACTGCCGCAGTAAAAAGATCTTACTGCTGTCACTGCTATAACTGCGGCAGTAAGATGATTTTTTATATTTATATTTTAATGTACGAACATATTACTGCTGTAACTGCTGTAACTGTCGCAGTAAAACGATCTTACTTCTGTAACTGCTATAACTGCGACGGTAAGATGATTTTTGTCGGTTTGTTTTTCATCTACGTACATCTTACTGCTATAACTGCTACTACTGCCGCAGTGAAAACGATCTCACTGCTGTCACTGCTGTAACTGCGGCAGTAAGATGATTTTTGTGATAATTTTTGAAAATAAGAACATATTACTACTGTAACTGCTGTAACTGCTGTAACTGCGGCAGTAAAAAGATCTTACTGCTGTCACTGCTGTAACTGCGGCAGTAAGATGATTTTTTATATATATTTTTAATGTACGAACATATTACTGCTGTAACTGCTGTAACTGCCGCAGTAAAACGATCTTACTGCTGTAACTGCTATAACTGCGGCAGTAAGATAATTTTTGTCGTTTTTTTTCATATACGTACATCTTACTGCTGCAACTGCTACTACTGTTGCAGCGAATACGATCTCACTGCTGTCACTACTGTAACTGCGGCAGTTAGATGATTTTTTATATATATTTTTTAATGTACGAACATATTACTGCTGTAACTGCTGTAACTGCCGCAGTAAAACGATCTTACTGCTGTAACTGCTATTACTGCGGCAGTAAAATAATTTTTGTCGTTTTTTTTTCATCTACGTACTTCTTACTGCTGTAACTGCTACTACTGCCGCAGTGAAAACGATCTCACTGCTGTCACTGCTGTAACTGCGGCAGTAAGATGATTTTTGTGATAATTTTTGAAAATAAGAACATATTACTACTGTAACTGCTGTAACTGCTGTAACTGCCGCAGTAAAAAGATCTTACTGCTGTCACTGCTGTAACTGCGGCAGTAAGATGATTTTTTATATATATTTTTAATGTACGAACATATTACTGCTGTAACTGCTGTAACTGCCGCAGTAAAACTATCTTACTGCTGTAACTGCTATAACTGCGGTAGTAAGATGATTTTTGTCGTTTTTTTTTCATCTACGTACATCTTACTGCTGTAACTGCTACTACTGCCGCAGTGAAAACGATCACACTGCTGTCACTGCTGTAACTGCGGCAGTAAGATTATTTTTGTGATAATTTTTGAAAATAGGAACATATTACTACTGTAACTGCTGTAACTGCCGCAGTAAAAAGATCTTACTGCTGTCACTGCTGTAACTGCGGCAGTAAGATGATTTTATATATATATTTTTTAATGTACGAACATATTACTGCTGTAACTGCTGTAACTGCCGCAGTAAAACGATCTTACTGCTGTAACTGCTATAACTGCGACAGTAAGATGATTTTTGTCGGTTTGTTTTTCATCTACGTACATCTTACTGCTGTAACTGCTACTACTGCCGCAGTGAAAACGATCTCACTGCTGTCACTGCTGTTACTGCGGCAGTAAGATGATTTTTGTGATAATTTTTGAAAATAAGATTATATTACCACTGTAACTGCTGTAACTGCTGTAACTGCCGCAGTAAAAAGATCTTACTGCTGTCACTGCTGTAACTGCGGCAGTAAGATGATTTTTTATATATATTTTTTAAGGTACGAACATATTACTGCTGTAACTGCTGTAACTGCCGCAGTAAAAAGATCTTACTGCTGTCACTGCTGTAACTGCGGCAGTAAGATGATTTTTATATATATTTTTTAATGTACGAACATATTACTACTGTAACTGCTGTAACTGCCGCAGTAAAACGATCTTACTGCTGTAACTGCTATAACTGCGGCAGTAAGATGATTTTTGTCGGTTTGTTTTTCATCTACGTACTTCTTACTGCTGTAACTGCTACTACTGCCGCAGTGAAAACGATCTCACTGCTGTCACTGCTGTAACTGCGGCAGTAAGATGATTTTTGTGATAATTTTTGAAAATAAGAACATATTACTACTGTAACTGCTGTAACTGCTGTAACTGCCGCAGTAAAAAGATCTTACTGCTGTCACTGCTGTAACTGCGGCAGTAAGATGATTTTTTATATATATTTTTAATGTACGAACATATTACTGCTGTAACTGCTGTAACTGCCGCAGTAAAACTATCTTACTGCTGTAACTGCTATAACTGCGGTAGTAAGATGATTTTTGTCGTTTTTTTTTCATCTACGTACATCTTACTGCTGTAACTGCTACTACTGCCGCAGTGAAAACGATCACACTGCTGTCACTGCTGTAACTGCGGCAGTAAGATTATTTTTGTGATAATTTTTGAAAATAGGAACATATTACTACTGTAACTGCTGTAACTGCCGCAGTAAAAAGATCTTACTGCTGTCACTGCTGTAACTGCGGCAGTAAGATGATTTTTTATATATATTTTTTAATGTACGAACATATTACTGCTGTAACTGCTGTAACTGCCGCAGTAAAACGATCTTACTGCTGTAACTGCTATAACTGCGACAGTAAGATGATTTTTGTCGGTTTGTTTTTCATCTACGTACATCTTACTGCTGTAACTGCTACTACTGCCGCAGTGAAAACGATCTCACTGCTGTCACTGCTGTAACTGCGGCAGTAAGATGATTTTTGTGATAATTTTTGAAAATAAGATTATGGTACCACTGTAACTGCTGTAACTGCTGTAACTGCCGCAGTAAAAAGATCTTACTGCTGTCACTGCTGTAACTGCGGCAGTAAGATGATTTTTTATATATATTTTTTAAGGTACGAACATATTACTGCTGTAACTGCTGTAACTGCCGCAGTAAAAAGATCTTACTGCTGTCACTGGTGTAACTGCGGCAGTAAGATGATTTTATATATATATTTTTTAATGTACGAACATATTACTGCTGTAACTGCTGTAACTGCCGCAGTAAAACGATCTTACTGCTGTAACTGCTATAACTGCGACAGTAAGATGATTTTTGTCGGTTTGTTTTTCATCTACGTACATCTTACTGCTGTAACTGCTACTACTGCCGCAGTGAAAACGATCTCACTGCTGTCACTGCTGTAACTGCGGCAGTAAGATGATTTTTGTGATAATTTTTGAAAATAAGATTATATTACCACTGTAACTGCTGTAACTGCCGCAGTAAAAAGATCTTACTGCTGTCACTGCTGTAACTGCGGCAGTAAGATGATTTTTTATATATATTTTTTAAGGTACGAACATATTACTGCTGTAACTGCTGTAACTGCCGCAGTAAAAAGATCTTACTGCTGTCACTGCTGTAACTGCGGCAGTAAGATGATTTTTATATATATTTTTTAATGTACGAACATATTACTACTGTAACTGCTGTAACTGCCGCAGTAAAACGATCTTACTGCTGTAACTGCTATAACTGCGGCAGTAAGATGATTTTTGTCGGTTTGTTTTTCATCTACGTACTTCTTACTGCTGTAACTGCTACTACTGCCGCAGTGAAAACGATCTCACTGCTGTCACTGCTGTAACTGCGGCAGTAAGATGATTTTTGTGATAATTTTTGAAAATAAGAACATATTACTACTGTAACTGCTGTAACTGCTGTAACTGCCGCAGTAAAAAGATCTTACTGCTGTCACTGCTGTAACTGCGGCAGTAAGATGATTTTTTATATATACTTTTAATGTACGAACATATTACTGCTGTAACTGCTGTAACTGCCGCAGTAAAACTATCTTACTGCTGTAACTTCTATAACTGCGGTAGTAAGATGATTTTTGTCGTTTTTTTTTTCATCTACGTACATCTTACTGCTGTAACTGCTACTACTGCCGCAGTGAAAACGATCACACTGCTGTCACTGCTGTAACTGCGGCAGTAAGATTATTTTTGTGATAATTTTTGAAAATAGGAACATATTACTGCTGTAACTGCTGTAACTGCCGCAGTAAAAAGATCTTACTGCTGTCACTGCTGTAACTGCGGCAGTAAGATGATTTTTATATATATTTTTTAATGTACGAACATATTACTGCTGTAACTGCTGTAACTGCCGCAGTAAAACGATCTTACTGCTGTAACTGCTATAACTGCGACAGTAAGATGATTTTTGTCGGTTTGTTTTTCATCTACGTACATCTTACTGCTGTAACTGCTACTACTGCCGCAGTGAAAACGATCTCACTGCTGTCACTGCTGTAACTGCGGCAGTAAGATGATTTTTGTGATAATTTTTGAAAATAAGATTATGTTACCACTGTAACTGCTGTAACTGCTGTAACTGCCGCAGTAAAAAGATCTTACTGCTGTCCCTGCTGTAACTGCGGCAGTAAGATGATTTTTTATATATATGTTTTAAGGTACGAACATATTACTGCTGTAACTGCTGTAACTGCCGCAGTAAAAAGATCTTACTGCTGTCACTGGTGTAACTGCGGCAGTAAGATGATTTTTTATATATATTTTTTAATGTACGAACATATTACTACTGTAACTGCTGTAACTGCCGCAGTAAAACGATCTTACTGCTGTAACTGCTATAACTGCGGCAGTAAGATGATTTTTGTCGGTTTGTTTTTCATCTACGTACATCTTACTGCTGTTATTGCTACAACTGCCGCAGTGAAAACGATCTCACTGCTGTCACTGCTGTAACTGCGGCAGTAAGATGATTTTTGTGATAATTTTTGAAAATAAGAACATATTACTACTGTAACTGCTGTAACTGCAGTAACTGCCGCAGTAAAAGGATCTTACTGCTGTCACTGCTGTAACTGCGGCAGTAAGATGATTTTTTATATATATTTTTAAAGGTACGAACATATTACTGCTGTAACTGCTGTAACTGCCGCAGTAAAAGGATCTTACTGCTGTCACTGCTATAACTGCGGCAGTAATATGATTTTTTATATATATTTTTTAATGTACGAACATATTACTGCTGTAACAGCTGTAACTGCCGAAGTAAAAAGATCTTACTGCTGAAACTGCTATAACTGCGGCAGTAAGATAATTTTTGTCGTTTTTTTTTCATCTACGTACATCTTACTGCTGTAACTGCTACTACTGCCGCAGTGAAAACGATCTCACTGCTGTCACTGCTATAACTGCGGCAGTAAGATAATTTTTGTCTTTTTTTTCATCTACGTACATCTTACTGCTGTAACTGCTACTACTGCCGCAGTGAAAACGATGTCACTGCTGTCACTGCTGTAACTGCGGCAGTAAGATGATTTTTGTGATAATTTTTGAAAATAAGAACATATTACTACTGTAACTGCTGTAACTGCTGTAACTGCCGCAGTAAAAAGATCTTACTGATGTCACTGCTGTAACTGCGGCAGTAAGATGATTTTTTATATATATTTTTAATGTACGAACATATTACTGCTGTAACTGCTGTAACTGCCGCAGTAAAACTATCTTACTGCTGTAACTGCTATAACTGCGGTAGTAAGATGATTTTTGACGTTTTTTTTCATCTACGTACATCTTACTGCTGTAACTGCTACTACTGCCGCAGTGAAAACGATCTCACTGCTGTCACTGCTATAACTGCGGCAGTAAGATAATTTTTGTCTTTTTTTTCATCTACGTACATCTTACTGCTGTAACTGCTACTACTGCCGCAGTGAAAACGATGTCACTGCTGTCACTGCTGTAACTGCGGCAGTAAGATGATTTTTGTGATAATTTTTGAAAATAAGAACATATTACTACTGTAACTGCTGTAACTGCTGTAACTGCCGCAGTAAAACGATCTTACTGCTGTAACTGCTGTTACTGCCGCAGTAAAAACGATCTTACTGCTGTTACTGCTGTTACTGCCGCAGTAAAAACGATCTTACTGCTGTCACTGCTGTTACTGCCGCAGTAAAAACGATCTTACTGCTGTCACTGCTGTTACTGCCGCAGTAAAAACGATCTTACTGCTGCCACTGCTGTTACTGCCGCAGTAAAAACGATCTTACTGCTGCCACTGCTGTAACTGCCCACTGCTAACTTCACAGTGCTGAAAGAGAAGTGTAGATATTCCTAGTTCTTACTGGTTCCTTTCTAGTTCCTTTGATACCGATTGTTAATTTCAAGTACGGAATACAAGTTTACTGTAGTGTAGTGGCTAACACTCTCGCCTCTCAAGCGGAGGCCCCGGGTTCCATTCTCAGTACTGACACTTTTTTTAAAGTTAATATACTTAAAAGTTGGTAGATTTCGCTCTTGTAACAGGCTGTTATTATTTATATTTATTAAATTTCAAGGACATTTATTCATCTTGAATTCTCACTCTACACGAGGTATTTTATTGAAACTGAATATTTTGCTTCAGTATCTTTAATCGAGTTGTTATCACTGTATGAAATTGTTGCAACAGCTTCAACATTTTTTTTTGAAAGACACTTTCAATAAATTTATGATTTGTCATGATTCGGTCGCTTAATCTCTAAGTCATACTAAGAAGGCAGGGAGGGTTCGTCGACAGCTATAACAAATAAAATACAATAACTAAACTGTGTCTGCTTTGCCTCTCTGTATTTCTTTCTTTCTTATATACATGTATATATAAATCTTTTCCATCAACGCCGTTTATCTTTTTTTAAAGATATTTCTTGTTTCGGGTGCAACATCTTACGTGGTTAATATTTCGCAGCTTGTTCGCTTTAATAGAGCCTTTTACACTGTTAAAGATTTCAATGAATCTTTGCATAACAGAAAAAAAGATTTCGGTATCTGTTCCACAAAGACATCTTGCAAGTTTTATCGCCGATATCAAGATTTAATTAAAACAGCTGCAGTATTAAGTCACTTCTGTTCTGTTCTGTTCTGCAACAATTTGTAATTTATGGAGACTGGATTTATAGATTAAGAAAAAATGCGTTATAAATGTTCTCCAAAGTGTTCGTTAAAAAACAACTGTAAATTCAAAAAGAAAGGCTTCCAAAATGATATTATAGGACGTTCATGCTTAAGCATGTAACATATCTACAGTTGATCGCTAAAATCTGTGTTGATACTTAGGTTGTTTCAATATTTCGGCCTGTTTTGTTATTGATGGTTTCAATATTACAGACAGTATATCTTGTAATAATAATAATAATAATAATAATAATAATAATAATAATAATAATAATAATAATAATAATATTGTTTGATCATCCCAATATATATCTCCTGCTTTTTAATGTTTTTCTTTAAAGCCTGTCTCACACAGAACACGGTTGGGCACACGGTTCCAATACGGTATACTCGGTTATACACGGGTTGACTGGTACGAGTATTGAGCTCCAACAGTGTCTGGGGATGAGTTAGTATGATTTAGACTCGAATGTAGCACGAGTATGCACGAACAAAGTATGGATATACTCGGTCAAGCAAGGTTTGTCACGGTTTGAACACGATTTGCAAACGATTTTCATACGATTGTTGTACAGTTCAAAGTACGGTCTAGTACGGTCTGTTACGGCCTAGTACGATTAAACACGACTTTTACTCGATTAACTGGACATTTACAGGGTGTACATACGGTCCCACCGACTTTTGTTCGATACGATTTATATACGATATTGACACGGTTGAGCTCACTCGCGGAGTGAACTTCATGTGCGGTTGTATGTACGGTCTCGTACGGTCTCACACGGTCTCTCACGGTCTTGTACGATCGCTTATACGATCATACACGGACATGGCACCCGTGTCAGTTTTTTAAAAGTTTTAAAAATGATACACGGCTTTCACGGATACACTCGAATGGCCCGAGTGTAACTCGGATAAGGCCACGGTTGGTTCGGTTGTATGTACGGTTTACACGGGTGGCCAACCGTATAAGCCGTGTGTTCTGTGTGAGACAGGCTAAATTCTAATCTGCAATATTTTCCCATTTGTCGTATTCGATTGCTTTCAAAGTTTACTTTCCAACTATTTGGCAGAAACAAATCTAACAGAAATCATTACAACGTATATAGGTCTATAGGATATATGCTATGAGAACGTGTGAGTCACCTAACTAGGTAAATATAAAAATAGTTTTGGCTGAGCCTTTACATGAAAAGTAATGGAAATGCATAGTCCCGATCTAAGGGCAAATTAATAAACATAAAAGTAAACATACCAATTTCAAAGAAAGGAAATTGATTTCACAAATCAGTATTGTTAGTTAGTTATTACATGGCGACGATCAGATAGTTTAGTTTTCTCAAGAAAGCAACATTATTCTTCTTGTGCAATGCAGTAGGTATAGCCACGTTGAATTTCAGTTGTTGCTAAACATTTCATTTATCTCCAAAATGCCTAAACCAGTGCATAGAACGCATACTTTGTTTATATTTGATATATATTTGACCATTTAAGGGGTCGGTAGCGATTCATTCACATTATAATATGCATTGGTTTATTATGAGGCAAGTTACCTTTCTCCTTGTTGTTATGACCTGTACATGAACCGAAGGCTCAATCGATCCAAACAATTAATACTCGCTGCTTAAAGCTTTCCGATTAATACTAGTATATCAACATTCCAGTTGGTCATTGGAGCGTTATCGACACACAGCACTTCAACATATCCATTCATTCATTCTTAAGTATCAAGAATGAGAGTATTAGACTGGAGCGTTCTCATTCATGACATGTCCAGTCAATCAATAACAATATGAACACCGATTTCATTCATGCCCGCCCTCTGGTCATTCGCAAAATAATGTCAACTTACCGGCCATTCATAAAATAATGACAACGACTTGAAAGAGATTTTTATTCACTGAGTTTTGGTTATTTACTGAATTCTAATAACGTCTATAGTCATAATAGGTATCATTGCTGCACAGATGTGTTATATGAGTGTTTGTGAAGGTTTTCTACGACGTCACAGGGGACAGCCGGCACGACATCTGTCATATGGTCGCCAAGGAGACTGAGTATATGGGCTCAGTCGATATTCCGCAAAACCATGAATGAATCATCGTTCAGTATATCGACATGAATGGAAACAATGGCAATGGAAACAATTAAGCTGGTTGCCTGGAAACAGCGCGTGTCGATTTCATAACTTCCGCCTCTAGGCTTTCAAGTGATTATTTTGCAAAGTGACTTATGAATGGATAGCGGCGGGCGAATGTAACATAGGAACTTGGAATTAGTCAATGCTAAAAGCTCTTAGATTCGATTTCCAATACTCTACAGGGAAATCATTTAAGAGCATGTTGGATTGATTTTCTCGCCCACGCAACCTTACAGCGCATGCGCTTCCATTTGTTTAAAGTACCAACATATGACAGAAGCGAGTCGGTTGTAATTTTCTGTTTTAAGCGTTGTCGGGGCAGAAAGAAGTCCAAGCATTAAATCAACAAACCGCTGTTTCACGTGTTGTACACTGTTTCTTTGCTGATGTTAATAGTATTAAGGTCTTGATAGTTTCATGTATAACGTGGTTCATAATCAGCTTACAATCTCGTAACTTATTGTCCCACTATTTCTTTTAACATTAAATGTGAGCGAAGTGGCGGATTCAGAGGGAGTTCATTGGGGTTGCTCGAACCTATACGGGGGTAGCAATATTTAATTTGTATGAGGATTTATGCAGGAATGCTTACAATTATCATGAAATGACCCCAAGACTGCTCCAAACGAAACCTCTCTCTGGAAATCTTACATCCAACGCTGGAGCAGTGTTTTTTTTATCAAATGTACTTTTTACTGTGGATGCTATAAATATTTTAAAGGATTATAAAACCAAATTTCAACCAAAATTCAATTCAACGTCTCCTCTTAATTTTCCGAGACCTTCGACTTGTAAGTCGTCATATGTAGACAAATATATTTACACTGTGGCAATAATTATCCGAATGGAGAAGCGGGATTTCTAAGGTGTATTTATACAGGATCAAAATCGCAGGACACAAAACCTATGAAAAACAATATTTTTGGAATATATCTGGGGTTTAAAGCTTCAAGTGCCATACGAATAAACCTCCTCCTTTCAAAGTTTTGCGATGATAAAATGGTGTCAATGTAAAGATAGCACACTATGTCAGATATTCTAAAACACTATTTAGTATTTTAGTCAATCACGTTATTTGGAAAATTCTATTTTTAGAAAAAATATTCTTAAAAAGTTAGAACAGAAAATGCCACCAAACGCGACAAATAAGAGCATATTGCAGGCTTAGTTTGTTTGTGCCTATTCATGGGCAGTTAAAGGCCCTGTCACACTACAGCGCGTTTCCACTGCGTTGCCACGGCGTTGTTTAATTTTCCAAAACGCCGTGAGATCGCAAGAAAAATCAGACATTTATCGTGAAGATGGAGACTGCACGGCGTCCTCACTGCGACCATGGCGTTGCTTCGGAGTTTACATGGCGTTCTATCGCGTTCCTACGGAGTTCTTTTTGGCGATTGTCTGCGCTCTTACGGCGCCTTCACTGCGTGCACTGCGCTTTCAGGGCGTTCTTACGTCGCTTCTACTGCGTGCACTGCGCTTTCAGGGCGTTCTTACGTCGCTTCTACTGCGTGCACTGCGCTTTCACGTCGCTCACGCTGCGCTGACGGCGTGTTGATGACGTTCTCACTATAAAACGAAATGTATCACGTATCTTCATCATTTGCTTGTTAGTTCTTGTAAGACTCTCCTCTTTCGTCGTATTACAATCATATGCAAAACGTCTTCATCTTGGTATGTTTGCTTGACTTTGCAATAGCCCGACTTGCTGCTGTACTTCAGTCATGGTGAAATGAAAGTTTATTTGCCAATCTTGTACATTATGTTTGTAATACAAACGTCAATAAACGTAGTAGAAGCGCATTGGGAGCGAAATGATCGCTGTGAAAACGCTGTAGAAGCGCATTGGGAGCGCCATGATCGCTATGACAACGCGGTAGAAGCGCACTGGGGGCGCAATGATCGCTGTGACAACGCGGTAGAAGCGCATTGGGAGCGCATTGATCGCCGTGACAGCTCCGTACAGTCGTTAAATGAGAGCAGTGTAACAATTAACACTCCGTAAGAGCGCCGTAGACGCGCCATAAAGCGCTGTAAAGACGCAGTGACATCTCCGACAACGCCGTGCGATCTCCGTGCAAGCGCCACCGATTACCACAGCGTTCGCACTGCGACCTCTGTGCGCGCCCGTGGAGTTCCTGCGGCGTTGTAGGAGACCTTACTGCGCTGCTGCGGCGACCATACGGCGATCCCACTGCGCTCTTATCAGAAAGCCGAGCGACGGCGTTTGTTTTGTGCATGCTCAAAGTGAGCGCCGTGGCTAGGCGTTCTATGCGATCCCACTGCGTTTACTGGCGATGCCACTGCGTTGCTGCGGCGATGCTTGCGATCGTACTGCGCGCACCTCGGCGTTCTTGAACGCCGTGGGAACGCCATTAGAACGCGACCCTGGTGTGACAGGGGTTTTAGGAAATGCATATTACTGCCCATGCTACCTAGCATCAATGTAGCGTTACTTCACCAATACAACTTTTATTTGTTTTGTGATATGAGAACCTATTGGGCCAAGTGTGAGTTTAGTGCACCCTAAAATCTGGTTTAAACCCCAGTGGCAAATTGTTTTGCCACTGACCGTTCCAAGGTGGTAACCTCAAGGGTTCCCTTTTTCATTTATTGTTTGTGGCTTCTTATTTGAATTTAACATACTTATAAAAACATGCTCTCTTTTCCTCTCTTCTTTTTCGCTGCGTAGGGTGGCTGTGTTTTGTCAGTGTGGCGATTCCTGATATGCAAATTTCATTTTTTTACTTAATATTTATTCAAATAAACAGTGCCAATTTATTAATAAAAGTAATCAGTGCCAATTTTGATCCATCCCTTTTGTATGATCTTCAGTGGATTTTCTTAAGGTTTAAATTATATGAAAAAAAAATTAAAAAAAATTAATTTGATATGCAAATAAATATTCATTTTATCATGACTTATGTACGCCAGCAAGCGGGGCTAATGATTGCCTATAAGCAGGTCCAGCAGATCCACGATGATACAGACGGTTATGCATATTATTCGTGTATCATTTCATTTTACAGAAACACGTATGCGCCGTTAATATGCATGAAAGCGTAATACACGTAGTGAAGAGACGTAAGAACGCAAAACTTCTATCGTAGGAACGTGATAAAACATAGCAACGCCTTAATCGCTGTGAGAACCACGTGACCTATCCATCTTCACGAAAAAATGTCGATTTTTTGTGATTTTTTGGCGCTCTGCTATAGTTGAATTTTGACCCGTGAGCTGTGACCTTTCGGACAAGTCCACTGTTATAATACTAAATAGGTAAAGTGCGTCATTTTACAGAGTTACCGTTAAATTACTTTACTTATATGACATTAAAACCTGTTAAAAGCAGCAGATATTTAGTCACGACGCAATAGCTCAGTGGATAAGATCTCGGGCTATGATGCAACGATTGCATGTTCGAATCCAATGAAATAAACTCTTTATTTTGTCTTTTATTTCCTTCTTATAATTTAAATTTAGTTCATATGATATTATTTGTTTAATAGTATTGAGCTGTTCTATCTTTATATTTTGCAACTCCCTTTAAATTTTGTTGATGTTCATTCCATTTTTAACAATATATTTTTGTTGAGCAGCTTGCCCTGACCCCATATATCTCTTTACCAAAGGAACGTTGACAATTGTAAAACATGGCGTTCTGTAAACTCTAGTTGTTACATTCTCTTTCTTTAATAATTTACATTATTCAAAACCACTTTGTACAATGTTTTGGCATCGCCTAAAAACTGTGTTTTGAGTAAGCATCGATCGCGACAACCCGCTTGATGAAAGATTACTCGAAATTTGTACGGTTTAATGTCATTTTTGTCGGTTTCTACATGAATGTATTGGAGATCAAAGCGCTGAAAGCGTTGAAATACTGGCGCGCTGGTTGAATCGAACATGCCCTGCACAGATATCATTACTGTAAACATATGAAACTATGTGTGATTTTTTCGTTAAACTTTGTGACAGTTACTATCATCAACATTAGCAAATAATTCTGTATATTCAGGGATTTCAATAGATGCAGGTACTTGTATTTTGATGCAAGGAAATTAGGTTTTCCACTTTTTTTTCACCTGAATCTTAGGCGGGGGTCTTTTTGATGCAGAAGCGTATGATTAGTGGTTAAATTTTGCTAGAATAACGATGATCAGGCTCCGCCACAACTGAGTATTGTCAACAATGAAATGCACAAGGCTCACGTACCTTAAGAGACTGAAACAGTTACAATCTTAATTTTTACGTCGATCGCAACAATGCATTAACAAAAATATTCGCCAACTTACTGACGGTCTCCCCAGGATTTTTGGAAGGGTTGTCGCTGGATATTTCGTGGATATAAGCTCGCGAAACTTTATTTTTTAACTATCATTTTATACAATTTTATATTTGTACCAAAGTTTACTGCAAAAACTGTATATAGTACATAGATGGTTTTTTTTATCTCTTTAGAGCCAAGAAAGGTACAAAGTTAAAAAACATAAATAATGTGAAACAATGTGTAAACAGTATGTCAACATGTGTTTTAATAACATAAACTGATCTGATCTCATCAAGTTACAATGCCAACTATATACTCTGTATAGTTAGTTTTTCACCTTCATTGTCCAAGATATCTCACACATATCAAACTCAGTGTTTCATTACAACTGACAGAATTAGGATTAAACTTTCAGAAGCCTCTTTTTTTCTTGGGCCCAAGCGCTGACTGCCTTATTATAATCAAACTTCAGTACATCAGGACCTTCCATGGATATCATTAACAATGAATTTAATGTTGAATTGTTAAGCCTGCTTCTAAGCTTAGTCTTCACTCTTGATAAAGTGGAAAAACCCCACTCACAATCTGAAATTAAATTAATTTACGATACCAGTAAACATATAGATAGCTTCACATATATAAAAATAATATCATAATAGGTATTCAGTTAACACAAACAGGTATAATAAATTATGTAGTGCACCCCAAGAACCTGGTTTAAACCCCTAGTAGCAAATTATTTTGCTACTGACTGTTCCAAGGCGCTAACCCATACGGTTCCCCTTTTTTGTTAAACAATCAACAAACAAATCATTTATTTTCCTCTCTTCTTTTTGCTGCAGGGGAGGCTGTGTTTTATGAGTGTGGCGATTCCTGATATGCATATTTCCCTTTTTATATATAGTAGCATGAAATTGAGTTATTTTATTTATTTAATGCAAGTCACAAGGCTAAGTAAATATATATAAAAAAACATTGCCAACTTCTTGCAACCAGAAGTAGACTTTCTTCCACTTAGGATCGACACCTGACTGGATCGAACTGGCTGTTCGAGGTAGCCGGCGTTGATTCAGTGTCTCGGCATGTTGGGGTACCGCGTCCGGCGTCGGAGTAATTTCACGACGTGAAGGGGTACTTGGCGTCGTAAGAGTCGCTCTTGAAGGGCTATCCGGAAATGATCTCGATCTCATTTCTAGAATTTTGAAGTTCAGAATGCCCGATGGAGTTGGCATCAGCCTCACAAGGCCGGTTTCTCTTGAAATAAGATAGAATTGACGAGTCGTCGTTCTTTCGCGCATGCATACTTGAAAATGTGTCCGACGAAAATGAACTGATCGTTACGATGATAGCGCAGTAAAATGCCACAGAATGTATTTCTTTTGCAATTTAAGTTCTAAATGCAACTTGCCAATAGATTTGTTTAAAACAATTCCATTATCGCACAATTATTTTCATACATGTATACAGTACAATTTTCGAAGTGTTTGTCTTCTAATCACAGAACTAAGAATAACCAAATAATTACTCATGATCGCATCTCATTAAAATCATTGAACATTATGTTAAACACACCGGGTTCCGCTATTAATTGAGAATATCAAGAGTCAACAGAGCCAAAATACGATCAAACGACACCGACAGACTTGCGAATTCACCACGTGGAGAGGCGGAGTTATCCAGCTGATAGTAAAGAAATCGATTGTGATTGGTCAAATCGCCCATTGCTTAACCTTGAATGAGGTGTGTATTGAAAAGCGACCTGTGTTTACAATGCAAGAAACAGAAAATTATGACATGTCGATTTTGAATAAACGGATGTCGGCGAATTTAACACTTGTTGGAAATAGATCAAAGCTTGTTAACGGTTGTCTGGGGAGAACACTGGGACCCGGCCCGGTCCTTGTTAGCCGAGCAAAATCTCGATCCACAACTACTCCAACCTAACCAAAATGGCAACCCACGCTATCTCCCGCTTGTCACGTGACTGATTTGTTTTTAATCGTTCTTTTAATATCCTTTCATAGTTGTGCGAATCACAACATTAAATTGTTTTCTTGTTTTTATTTGTAGAATTATCTTTCAAAGTTCGCATTCCTTCTCGAAATATTTGTATTTTCTTAAAATGCACTACTTTTTATGCCACACAACTACGAAATCTTTCAGGCGTAACTAAACTACTCATTCATATCCAGTTGCTTGTTCACTGCCGTAGCTGGTCATGATTTCACTCTACATTGTCCGATGGAATTTTTGGCATGGATGCTCCAAAATTACACGGAAACTTACTATCAATCGCTCAGAATTCGTGGAATGGTGTGCTGCATTGTGCTTCACACTTGTGCAGAACATTTCGGCCTGCTCTCGCGGTGACCACTTACTTGATACGCTCTCGTGGTCGCAATGATACACCCGAAGTTCAGGACTGCGCGTCGCAGAGTTCACAGCATCGTTAGTAAATACTGGCGCATGCGCGCCAGTATAAAAAATGACATTAAAACAGAAAAAAATGAAATCTCTTCATGGGATTCGAACACACAACCCTTATGTCATATTACCAGAAATCAGAAGCGTTACCGCCACGGCCATGAAATCTTTTGTTACAGGCCTGTACAATTTCAACGTAATGAGCCATGTTGGAAATATCTAACATCCCTATTTTGTGGAATATTCCAAAAATCTATAAATACAAAAGTACATTCACGGCTCAATGCGTAAAATCGGACAATAAGTTAAACAACGCCGTGTCAACGCAGTGGAAACACAGTACATGTATATAGTGTGACAGGGGCTTTTTCAATTAAATGTATTCAGTTTGTTCCATAATGTTTAAAGGGAAACAACTCCATGATACTTGTTCTTTCAGTAGCTTCTGTAGTTGTTCCGAGTGCAATGCAAAAGAAAGTTATTTAATCAAGACAACTTGTACTTTTTTTGCGATATGAGAACTTGCTGGGGCAAGTGTGAGGTTGCTGCCCCTTAGAACCTGGTTTAAACCCCCCAGTGGCAATTTGTTTATCCACTAACCGTTCCAAGGCGGTAACCCATCGGGTTCTCATTTTTGTTTTTTGTTTGCGGTGTCTGTTTTGAAGCTGATTATTTAATTAACCATGCTTTCTCTTTCTCTTCGTCTTGACTGTGTCTTCTGAATGTGGCAATTCCTGATATGCATATTTCACTATTTTGTTTTGTTATTACATCTAATTTTCTTTAATTGCTAATCTCGAACTGAGATATTTTTTAAAACCTGTATCCGCTAAAATCTTCAGGAAACACGATTAACAATATCAAACTTCCAGAATTTAGATACATGTATGTTTTAATTATGTCTCCCCCCTCCCCCCCTCTGGGGGGAGATTTATTGTTTTTGCCCTGTCCGTCTGTCCGTCACTCCGTCTGTCCGTCTGTCACACTTTTCCGCTCAATAACTGGAGCACCGTTTGACCTACAGCATTCAAACTTCACAGGGTAATGGCCCTTATTGAGTAGAAGAACCCTATTGATTTTGGGGTCAGTCGGTCAAAGGTCAAGGTCACATGGGCCCGAGATAGATAATACAGGGGTTCTGGGTGTCTGGGTATGATCATGGGCTTTTCTGTGTGATGTTTCTGGGTATGATCATGGGCTTTTCCGCGTGATGCAAAATTGTCGAAATGAACACTTTTCAAGTTTTCGACTTAATTATGTCTCCCCCCCACCTCTCTGGGGGAGACATATTGTTTCTGTCCTGTCCGTCTGTCCGTCAGTCCGTCTGTCACACTTTTTTTCCGCTCAATAACTGGAGTACCGTTTGACCTTCATCATTCAAACTTCACAGGGTGATGGCCCTTATTCAGTAGGTCAAAGGTCAAGGTCGCAGGGGCCCATACAGTGAAAAACGTTTCCACTCAATAACTCGAGTACCCTTTGACCCAGAGCATTCAATCTTCATTGGGTTATAGCCCTTATTAAGTAGAAAAACCCTATAGATTTGGGGATTAGTAGGTCAAAGGTCAAGGTCACAGGGGCCTGAAGAGTGAAAACCGTTTCCGCTCAATAACAGGAGTTCTATTTCACCCACAGCCTTCAAACTTCATACGATGGATTTCCTTATTGAGTAGAGGACTCCTATTGATTTTGGGGTCAGTAGGTCAAAGGTCAAGGTCATACCATACATTTGTTAATTTATATATATGTGCATGTTCTTTATACCATAATAAATGACACAGGCTTCCGTTTTAAACAGGTGATATCTCTTCCTTGGCCTTCCTTCAATAGGGCGCAGGGGGAGACAAGCGTTTTTCACAAAAAACATCTAGTATGCATTTACCATATCCAGTAAAAGATGTCTCGGGGACCTACCTTCATTGCGTCAACTAACAGTAGGTCTCTGGGATGTTGCATTTGTTTTTACTGCGGAAATACTCTCACATTTCATAACTGTTTAAAAAATCAAGAGAATTTGATACATTAGAGAATAAGATGAGAATAAACCCTTTTCTAAGAAGATTAGAAGTTCATTTAAGCTTTGGGGGCATTTGTTTGGCATGGCCCTTTTGTACAGGTTATACTGGAAGTTGTGGGGAATGTTCTGAGGGGCAAACAAGTGGCAGAGTAGGTGATACGGGTTCTGAGGGGTTGCACCCTGCTTTTATAATTTTTGAATCTTAAATTTTACATTTTTGATCAGTTATAGTTAGTATCATGCAGTTAAAAATATTGTCTTTTTATTAAAAAACTTGAAACGATGATAAATGGAAGCCCATTTAAAAAAACAACAATTAAAATTCTAAATACAGCTTTGAAATTTTTTATCAGGATTCCAGCCGCAATTAACCATACCGTACATTGGGAAACATGTCAGGTTTGTAGATTTTTAGTCAGTTCGTTGGTTCTTTTTGCTAACGAACGTCTTTAGAATGTCTTTGTATCATTTAGATCTATTTGATCATAATCGTTGGTTTCTGTAATAAATTTAACTGGGTATAGCTGACAAATGATGTAGGTATGCCGAAAAGCTTTATAATTTACCTGAACATCTCAAGGCGACAAACATGAACATCAACATGACAAACGAGAGTTGATGTTGTACCAACCACGTGTCGCTAAAGATGTTAGGATAAGCTGACACATATCCGCTTGTTTACTTCATAACGCCCTAATGTTGATTTCATTGGAGAAGACAAGGAAGTTGTCAACTAGACGTTAAATTTGTTAATGATATATATGAATCTATACAAAGCCCAGAGGTCCCTGCTTTCATACCTAATGAAATTCAAATTTATTTATTACTTTTTGCAGATGAAACTGCTCTTTTTTGTTAGCAGACATGATATAATATTATATTTGTACTGTTTTCTTTATCACCTTGTCAATTGATTACATTTGTTTTATGGTTATATGCTGATGGACCATAAAGATCTTGTGCTTGATAACATATCTATCTATTAAGTGTTATGAACGTTATTTTACATTCACAATTCTTCTGCCAACGGGCTTTCTAGAGCGGCATCCCTTACTGACTTCTTTGACCCAGACAGAACCAACCTGTGTTGCGGAAAATCTGCAACTCTCCCACACACAAAATAAATCATATTAGTTAACTGGTAGGCATGTTAACTTTAGCCATTAGAAATAAGATGCGTATTATTAACAGCTCATTTTCATTACCACATAGAACATTGATTGTGCTATTTCAGATAATTCAGTTTAGTTTTTTGGGGGACGGTACTAAGAAAGTTTCATCAGGGTATAATAATTATCATTGCATGTTCTTTTACAAAATAATTTCTGATTTTTTAAACTGTACTCAAACATATTATATTAATATGGCAATCAAATAAGGAATAATGCCGGCTGACGTTGAATCACAAATTATTAAACAGGACACACCAGCTTTTAAAGCTATTGTTATGTACCTAACATATACATAAACCTTAAAAAACTTTAAGTACCTTCTAGTTGATAAAATCAAATCTATAGTTGATAAGAGCTTATATACAAAGTAATTTGTACACAAACAGCAATGGAAGAGGAAGTTGCCAGATAACCTTGATGTTGATATCATAAAATGTAACTGAAATCAAATAGACTAAAACAACTCGACATTTATCGCCTACAAATCAGTAAGTGTTTTCAATTTTCATTTTTTAAATAAAAAATACTTACATGCTCTATGACAGCAGCTTTATTTAATATTAATAATTAACGAAACATGAATGAAAAGTAATTGGTAAAAATATATATTTACGGATTTACTGTTTTTTTTTAATTAAAACTTAGGATGAATTTAAACAACACATGTTAAGTTTTAAAATGGGTCGGGAAAAGATTAAGGATATGAAGACTTAAGTTTAGAATTTATCCGTGTCATTACAGTCTTTGCTGTGAAATATCTCCCTGTACATTCAGTCGGTGATGTTATTAGTTTGAAGGTCGTTAAGCACGATACTTATTTACTATGTTAATAGTACTTTTAAAATTGCTTTTGTTTAGATATTCAATAACCCCGAGGATATACTTCCTTCTTTTTAAATTTTGGTTTTGCCGTTGTTTGTGATATGCAGGATTTTTATTCTCAGATACCCTGTCAAAAATATATTTCGTTTAGTTCCGCCTATTGTTTTCTTGATTAGGGCAAACAAATTCCGGGGCTAGACAGCGTGGGCAGTAATATGCATTTCCATTACGGGCCATGAACAGGCTCAATCAAACTGAGCCTGCAATATTTTCGTATTTGTCGTGTTCGATGGCTTTCAAAGTTCCCTTTCCATCTATTTGGTACAAGTACGCTATTTTTTTTTAAAAAAATCTTATCTATTAATTGTCTTTGCTTTATTAGTTAGGTCTCTTAATTCATCGTTTAATTTGAGAAGTTAGTAATTAAAATATTTGCATTTACGTACATTGTACAGTTGTATTATGAACTTCAAAGATAGTATTGTGAAATTCAAATTATTTTGCAAGTTTAATGCAATAAACCAGTATATATGCATAAATATCAAATATTTAATATACTATCTTCTTATTTCTATACATTTTAAATTAATGTTAAATATGGAAGTTTCTGTTGAATTAAGATAGAAAATTGATTTTTTAAGGGATGTTAACACAGATGTTTGAACTGATATTTAATGAGACAGTCCTCTTCCTGATAAGCTGATTGTAATGAAAAATGTACAAACATAGGGAAAACTCTGTACAAGACATCCTTCCTGGTGTACCACTATGAATGCAATGCAAATCACTCATTTTAAATAACTGAGTCAAAATATATAAAAAAAGGTCATTAACATTTTTAAGAACAACATTGTAATCACGTATCTAAATACTAGGACGTGTTTACAAATAATGACAGTCAAAAACATGTCATACAAAACAATAAAATAACAAAAATGAGTTAATGCTTTAGGAAAATTTATTCTGTGTGTGTGTGTGACTGTTTACTCTTTATTAATCGAAAGTTCCGTAATGAATACTTTCAAATATGTTTACCTACAAATTGATTTGATTTTTATTTCTAGTGCAAGGTCGTACATAAAGACTCAAATTGATGTCCATTCCGTATCCGCATTAACAACTGTTAAACTTTTAACCTCAAAACAACAAATTAACCTCTCTAAAACTTTGATTGCAAGAAAAGTGTTAAAACACTGATAACAAATTGTATTTTAAAAGTTTCAAAAATATTATTTAACATAGAAATATGAGTATAAGCTTTAAAAAAAAGATCAAGAAAACGATAACAAAAAGGATTGTTACCCTCTCGCTCACATGTTGAAATTGTCGATATTTTTAGATCGTCGCAGAAACCACATGGAGCGGAAAATGTCAGAAATACCCGAATCGCTCAATATAACGGAAGAATTTACGAATAGCAACATTACAGACGATGAAAGGACTGCAATAATCAAAAGACTAAACGATGAAATGGCGAGTTTAATGGTTCCTGCTACAATATACATTTCCGTGCTTATGGTATTTGGCCTCTTTGGAAATTTGATGGTGTGTTATTATTATGGATTCAAAACAAAGCGTACAACTAACAGTTTGTTTATAGTTATGCTTGCTGTGTATGATGTAGTTGTATGCAGTATTTGTATGCCTACAGAAATCGTGGACATTGAATTCAACTACACGTTTGAAAATAACGCGGCGTGTAAAATTCTGAGATTTGTCAACTACCTCGCAGGAATTGGGTCAATTCTAACACTGATTGCCATAGCAACGGACCGTTTCAAGAAAATATGCAGATCGACAAAACCGCAAATGAGCTTAAAATCTGCAAAATGGATAAGTCTAATCCTATTTGGAGTTTCAATATTGTTGTCATGGCCATCTTTAGCTATATACGGCTCCATCAAGGTCAATATTCCAAACGACCTCGACATTGATTTAAAAGGATCAGATTGTACGTCAACAAAGGACACGAAATACAGAGGGTATGTTTGGGCCTTCAATATTGTTCATTTTGTTATGTTCTTTGTGTGCTCGATAATTCTGATAGTTCTGTATTCGGTCATAGGAAAGTCTATCTATTTTCATCAGAAGAGACTCCGAAAATACAGGTCCTCCAGGAAAACAGTTTCAACAAATGAAACATCATTGTCACAAACGACTGAAGAAGTAATTATTGAAAACGATGCAAGAAATAAAACGTCAGATAACATCAAAGGACAACAAATGAATGTGACATGTGACAATGACAGTTATAAAAACACGCGCAATAAAAATGAAAAAGAAAGCAGAACTAAACTACAGACGAGGTTCTCGCAGGTAACGCAACGATCGGAAGCAAATTCGATTGATAGTGAAACTTTGAAATTAACAATAGTAATGATCATTGTCACGGTGGTTTTCATCATCAGTTTTCTACCTTACCTATCCTTAACAGTTTGGAGGATAATGCAAGGGAAACATGAAGCTGAATTTCTTTCCGGTAGCGGACTTGTTGGTTTCAAGATTGGATCAAGGTCGTTTCTGCTTAACAGCAGTCTGAACCCTTGGATTTACGGAATATTTAACAGTAATTTTAGACGATTCTTTTGTGGTAGATTATGCTGCAGAAGACAACACCAAACGTGAGATAATATTACCGCTAAATGATAGAAAAAAGTGCATCAATAATAATAGGAAAAGTTGTTTTCTGTGAATATGCTCATCAGTTATCAAAACTGAAAGAGTACATTGTGCTTTATTCATTTCATATACATACATGTACGTTATCTTTATTTAGGCGTACGTGTGTGATCGTATTTGCTGCTATTTGCTGAAAAGTATACCGCTTATGCTCACATTGTTTGATTTGGCCATTTTACTTCTATGATGGCTTTTCACATGATAAGTAATAAGTGCGCCGAACGAAGAAGCAATGTCAACTTCTGTAGGCGCCCAAAACCTTTCACCTGATAGGTTTGATATGTTGCAGTAAATAGTCGAAGCTTTACAAAAATTGTTAATCTTCATCTTTTAAAAGGGCGTTTGAAGAAGGGAGAAGATTTGGGGGAGGTGGCCAAAAGTCCCAGTTTATTTTGGGAATATATCTGAATATTTATAAGTAATAGTTATATATCAATTTTATAATACATGTAAATGTATATAAACACAACATACATTCTGTTTATTGAACGTCCTCAGATCATTGTTATCATGCCATGGAAACTGTAATTAATTGATTTTAGAAATAGTCAATTAAACGTTGATTACATTGTATTTTAATGTCAATTTGCTTATTAAGTATTTTTACGGAAAAGCGTAGTTTGTTTTACCCTTATTAATTTTATAAATTTTAAAGAACAAAACATCTGCAGGATGACGGACACACGGACAGTTCTATGCGAAGTCTTATCTTGAAAAATATCAACAATATCTCAAAGGATAATCTCGGTTATTTAATGTGTGAATTGAATATGCAAATAAACATCTATTTCACCGTGACCGTTGTACGCCAGCAAGCGTTCTACTGCTTGCCAATATGCAGGTCCAACAGGTCCGCGATGATTCAGAAGTTATACTTATCATTCAGGAGTTTCCATATACATGGTTTCACGAAAGCGCAGTGCATGTAGTAGACGAGCCGTGAGAACATTAAAATAAACAACAAAAACTCTGGCCTCTGTGATATCTCCATCTTCACCAAACAATGTTTTATCAACCAGAGTGCAATGCAAAAGAAAACAACACCATTGAATATATTATATTGATAACAATGCACAATAAACTTTTAGTTTCCAAATGTGTAAGCTTTGATCAAAGTAGCGGTCTGAGTTCTTCACATGTTCTCTCCAAACCTTATTTGTAAATATTTTCAGCGACAATTTATAGAGACTGTACATGTATTACGCACGTGTACGACAAGCCTGTTGCTTTCATAGACATAGGTTTAGTACCTGTCCACATCAAATGTTTCATCATAGATGTTTTACAATGTTGGTACTCACTAAGGACAACAATTGCGGCATTTGTTGAATTTTCAAACAAAAACAATATACTTACATCAGTCATACATAGAAATGGCAGACCTTAAAATATTTGAATTTCATAAAACAATTTCGCTTCAAATTATATGTTTTTTAACAAACTTCTAATAGCGTGCCAACACATTATAACACCTCTATAGCACGTTCTAAAACAATCTCTAGTTCATGTATAACTGCACTCAAAACTATGTACTACAAGCATTATGAAAAAGGTAAAATATGCATATCAGGAATCGCCACACTCACAAAACACAGCCTCGCCACGCAGCGAAAATGAAGAGAGGAAGAGAGAGAGCAAGTTTGATATGTATGTCAATTCAAATAGGACGCCACAAACAATTAACGAACAAGAGAACCTTTGGGGATACCGTCTTAGAACGGTCAGTAGCAGAACAAATTAAACCAGGTTTTAGGGTGAACCAACCTCACACTTGCCCCAACAGGTTCTCATATTAACAAACAAGTACAAGTTGTCTTGGTGAAATGACTCCAACTCACCCTTCAGCTTAACAATGTTGCATGCAAAAGCACACAAACATATAAAACATAAGAAGCTAATAGCATTGCAAAGCCAAATGGGCAAGTAATCATGATTTTACCGAGACCAGAACCCTTGGAGTCAAATTAGCAAAAACACGATGACAGGGATAAAAGAAACAAATCGAGACTTTAGGTTCTTTAAAGAAAAGATTTCCCCATAAGCCGTTTATAAATTCTCAAAACCCTGCCACCGTCGTGCAACCAAAGAGGTAAGCATATTGATCAACTGTAGATGGGTAAACCACAAGGCCTGCAGAGCGCTGTAGAATGAATATATAATATAGAATATTAGAAATTAAGGGCGACCATTTTATCAGATTACAAGTAGTCTCAATATAACAAAACTTAAACTTTACCCACTGTTATGCATTCAAATACCAACAGTGTATAAGTGTTTCCATCGAAAATTAACTTCAGCTTAGGAGACGCAACCATGCACATTGGATGGGGTAATGCACAAATTTTGAAGGATGTTTTTCTTAAAAAATGTTGTGTTAATTTCAAAATAGAAAATAGACCATATCATTACAAACACTAAACAGAATAATTTG
This sequence comes from Corbicula japonica, assembly GCA_038501625.1. NCBI lineage: Eukaryota > Metazoa > Mollusca > Bivalvia > Venerida > Cyrenidae > Corbicula > Corbicula japonica. Next base: position 150,129 of record JAZAYU010000644.1, on the reverse strand, counting down.
GTGCATGTTTTGAAAATAGCAGACAACTCCAATATAAACATAAATAAATTTACAGTTAAAAGCATTTGCATCCATTCACATACTGATTTCATATATTAAGCAAAAGTAACATACATGTGCAAAAGCTGATCATTTAATTATATTCTCAACAAAATATTGAAGTTTAATACTTTGCACGTGTTACTTTTGCTGATTTTATCTTCAATGTTGCGAATGGATGCAAATGTTTTTTGATGTAAAACTTCTGTATTCATTACAATCAAAAAAAGGCAAATTCTCTCATGAAAACGACTCGTTTCAATGAGTCCTTGTGAGACTGTTTTTATAACTTAAAGATGGAGTGAACTGTACAATGTTGAAAAGTCATAATTTGGCAAACAGAACGCAGAAGTATTTGCTATACGCCTTTCCAATAAACAGTTTCGCAGTCCTGTACGAGTTACTTCCCGTGACCAGATATCAACCCAAAACGAGGCTTCACAGGAAAGCTGAACTATCGGACTTCGGCTTAAGCACATAAGGCCTAACATAATCCATTAAATTTCAGGTGTGTAATCGTCGCCGCCGGTCGAAAATAAGTTACTGGACTGTTATTTTAGTCAGACATTTTTATTTTCACTATTTGTTAGATATTTGCATTTTTAATATTGTAAGAACATGTACCATTCTTGTTGATAGTGGGCAGTATGAAACGCGATTCGGATAAACGTTAGTATTAATGTTACGAATTTCTATACAGCATTTTCATCTTTATGTATTTTATACTTAAAATTATATTTAACTGGTATGAAATTCGCAAATTGCTAAGACTGGTAATGTACTATACTCCGGAAATCGTGACATGTCAACATTCGGTTACAGTCTCTGTACGTTATACTTGTACTCATCTATTACTTGAATTCATCGTACCGTTAATGTTCAACGAAAAATAATTTTGAATTTTTGAAAACGTCACGTATACTTCACAAGCAAAAATACGGTACGATTGATTTTGTCTTGAAATTAAGAAGGATCAATAAGGTTATCTGATTGTTCGTATCATTCATAGAATAAAATTCAAGGATTCTGATGCTGGCTTCTAATAAAGATGGAGATGCCGGCTTCAAATAATGATGGGAACATTTATATTAACATTAAGACTGCTAAGGTTTGAAATTCTGTCATTTTGGCGTAAACGCTCAATCGCTTGATTGAATATTTATAAAATGTTCTGCTAAGATGAGTTTCTAATTGATGTCTTATGGTTCTACTTGTCGTATTAAGGATTAATAATTCATATAACTGCTATATCAAATACTTTTGCTACCCGATTCAGGAATTTTAGGATTTCGATATACTTATTATTTGGGAGGTGGAGGTACATAAAAAAGTAAACCGATCTCTATTGGTCAGTGATATCTTCTTCTTAGTAATTGACAGGGGACCCCTTGTGCGCGACAATTTGGCATTTTTATGACATGCCGCTTTCAAAATCAATCGCAGCCGGCATGTCAGTAGTTGATAAGACACGATAAGCCGGAAACGACACTCAATTTATCCGTGGATAGAACACAGGCTGTTAGTTTAAGTCGTTAAAAGTAAACCTTGGCGCGAGGAATAATGACTTTACACTTTTAGTCAAATTAGATTTGTTGTTTTATAAACTATTCTTGATAAAAAAAAATTCATTACGCTGATGTATTATTACTAATTCAACGATAAACGAGAAAATATATTTTAAAAAAGAAATTTCATGATGAAAAACGAAAGTTGTAGGTACATGTTCCCAATTACATTAATACAGCGAGCAATAATTTTTCCTGTATAGTAGTCACGTGACTGAATAGGGGAGGTAACCGAAAAATTCACCAAATCATTGGAAAGGCGTATAAGCTTCTTGAAAACGTCGCTTGAGTTTTCTATTGCTGCCACTGTTTTCCGAAAGGTTTAGTAATACTGATTACAAATTAATTGCAGACTGCAAGACTTTATGACGTGATCATGTACAGATAAGTTAGATACTTTTACATGAATGGAGTAGTTTGCATTGTTTTGTTATTGGAAAAGCAAGTGTAGTTACAATTTCTCTCTAAGATGTAGAAGCCAGCGAAGAAGCATTCTTTAGTGCGCATTTTGATATGATATATCCTTTAAACTATAGATACATTTTAAGCCTTATCAGCAGGTGCTATAACAAATTTGTTATAAAAGTCTGGAATTATGTATGGGCTCAGTAAAAAAGTGAAATATGCATATCAAGAATGGCGACATCCAGCAGACACAGCCTCCCCACACAGCCAAAAAATAGGGAGGAAAAGAGAGCATGGTATTACAATAATCAGGTTTGTGACGGTTTGTTTATTTGGTATATTTAATAACTGGAATGTATCTTTTTCAGTTTTAGGACAGATCTTGGGATTGATTTGCTGTGACAAAGACTATTTCAATCGTTTATCTTTTTGCTAATTTCTTTTTGGTAATTATGTTTATTCACGGGGTAAAATTCTCATGTGAGCAGTTGGCGCGAGAAGTTTTAAGAGTGCGGTTGTAGCACCTTTTTATTTTACATTTAAATTGAGTTAAACTAGTTAAATACATTAGGTGCTGTAATATTTAGTAATTAGATAGGTAGAGTTATTTGCCTGTCGATTTGGTTTGTGAATTGAGCCGCTCACTTCTATTTTATTCGGTTTGAAAGTTGTTTTCCTTCAGAAGCCATATTGGCATTTTTCATCAATCGGTTGTCTTTTGAAAAGTTTAAACATTTTAACCTGATTGCATGTCTAATAATCATTAACAATTGTTTGCAGAAGCACGTTAATATCGCATTCCCCAGACCTTGGGAGAGAGTTCAGAAGTGTTGTTGGAGCGGGTGTTGATGGCATTCATCAGTGTAAGTAAAGCCATAATGTAAATGTAATTTTATGCTTGTTTGTTAAGATATTAATTGTAAAGGACTATTGTATTTTAAATATATTTTAAATAAGAACCACAACCACTATACCAGGGTAGCTTGCACAGGGTGAATTAACGATGGGCAATCAGTATTTTAAACTATCGTAATGTATCATTTGGTAAAATGCTTATTGCTTATTATTATTGTGTATTGCCTGTGGAAGTGAGAACCAGAGGGGTTACCGCATTGGAACGATCACTGCTAAACCCAATTGCCACTGGGGGTTTAAACCGGGTTCTAGGGTGCACCAACCTCACACTAGCCCCAACAGGTTTTCTTATCACAAAACAAGTAGAAGTTGTCTTAGTAAAGTTAAACAATCACGGTGATTTATTACTTTTTTTTTTATTTCATTTCAAAAATAAATTATCTTTCTCAAGTTATTAAGGTTTTATGAGTAAAATAATAAATGAAACAGCATTAGTACAGCATCGTTAATTACTTCATTTTTTATCAACTCCACTACTGACATCTCTCATTTACAAACACTGAATTTTTATATATTTTTACTGAATACTATTCTATTTATAATTTGTATCTTAATATATCTCGAGGCACAACTTCTATGAAAGCTGCGTTTAACATGTACATTCCGTTTCTCGAGATGAAAACAATTTCTGACTCGAAAGAACGAGTATTTGGATTATAGAAAATTTCGCAAAGCTCTTTGACGCAGATAGTTACTTTGGTAATTAATCGGTCAAATGTGTATGCGAAATATGTTTTACGATCATAAATAAATAAATTATATTATGACTTTGTTAAAAGTGCAGCGCGCACGTTTAGAATAGTTATATATCATGTTTTCGTATTTATTTCAAATAAGATGTTCATTTCTTGTGGACGTTATTTGCCCAACTATCGTCGTTTCCCCATCCATTGTTGTTTCCCCAGCCGTTATTGTTTCCCCAACCATCATCGTTTCCCCAAGCGTTGTTATTTCTCCAACCATCATCGTTTCCCCAGCCGTTGTTGTTTCCCCAGCCGTTGTCGTCGTTCCAGCTGTTAAACAAATAACAAAACCATATAAGTAATGTGATTTTAAGATTTATCACGCAGAACTATTATTAGACAATGGTAATTTGGCAATGTTTACATCGGCGTGTTTACATTGACGTTACATGCAAACAATGAAATAATATTTTAATCGTTGTTTAATACAAAGCGTAACGCTCATAATACTTGTCCCATTAGCCGAGTGGTCTAAGACGCAGTCATTTAAACACTTTTCAATGCAATGGTAGCAACGATGTTATAGGTTGAAGGTTCGAATCATGTTATTTTGTTTACATTTTTAAAATATTTTTTACACAATCATTATTTCCGCGATAAAATTAATTGAAGCAAAATACATAATATTGAAATGACTGCAGTAAAGCTTAAACAATATAAACCTTAAATATTTCTTTAAAAGCCGTGTGTCAGTGTGAATCGAACCCGTGTCGAAAAAAGTTAGTCCTATGGCTGCCGGACGCGTTAACCACTGAGCTATCAAGGAGATGTGATATAAAATGGCAAAATAGTACTTTTAACGCGTAAATTTGCCTTAACCCGTGTTTGCATTCTATAAATAATTGTAAACATCGCCAATTTAGCTTGGGCGACCTATAGGCAACTGGGGGAGTTTGGCATCAGTGATGTTGTTTCCATATTAAAGTTTGTGAAATGACGCTAAATTTAGTAACAGGATGATTGTCTATTAATAAATACTGTTGATTTTTCATTAAATATTTCACAAGTTAGGTAAATGGATTTATCGGATAATCTCTGTAACGTTTTTTTTAACATTAATGAACGCATTATTTTATATTAGGTCAAGGTCGTCAAAGTTATATTACCCGCCAAAATCGTCTCCGATGCCACCGCTAATTATTCCACCGCCGATGCCACCGCCAATTACTCCACCGCCGATGCCACCGCCAATTATTCCACCGCCGATGCCTCCGCCGATGCCGCCTCCAACAATGCCTCCGCCGATGCCGCCTCCTATTCCACCGCCGAGACCGTAGTCCTTTATGATTCCACCACCAATACCGTAACCTTGATCGAAACCGCCACCAAAGCCTCCGTAACCCGAGTCGAATCCGCCATAACCGGAGTTAAGGCTTCCGTGACCCATGTCACCAAAACCTCCATGGCCAGAACCGCCGTAGTGGTATGTACCATGTTTCTCGCAGAATTGACCTAAAACAATAGCACTGAACATGAACATCAAAAACGCCAGTTGTATACACACTAATCCTTCTGTCTATATGTAATTCACCACACTTGTCTATGTATAACTCCTACATTGACAAAATTTGGCCAGAAAAGCACAGCGCTTATTACCGGGATATTGCGATTCGCGCAAAATTGCATTAGTTATGTCCCTTACATTATTTCTACTTCAACGACATGTATAGAACTTAACCTTTTACCGTTTAGTATCATTAGGAGTAAGGTCACTCCAAAATAATTATATTTAAGGAATAATTAAAGGAATGACTGTGTCATTTCTATACTTTTTCATCATATACGGACAAAGGCCAATGAGCTCACAGTTCTGAAACACACACTCATTTTCTAGCCACACGTCTTTTTTAAATGTTAGTTAGTGGACGTTAAAAATTACGGGGTATAAACATGTAATGTTATTTGATGACCTATTTACCTTAAACCCAATATGAACAAAAGACACTGGAAGTGTAAACCTGTTTTTGATGTGAATAATACGAATATTCAGTGCCCTCAAAACATACACAGTCCAGATTCATTACATTAACCTATTTATTCACGAACATGCGCTTCCATACTTTGCAGAACAGCAGTCGCTCGCGTTTAATTTAGTTTTAACTGTAATAACCCATTTTTGTTGTCATCAACTTCTGTTGGAGTTGAGTAAATAGCCCACCAAGAGTACAGTGTCATCATGTATGTTTTAACTTACCTTTTCCAATTATAGGAATGGCAGCGGCCATGGCGACCACGCCAATGAGCAAAACTGCAACCGTCTTCATCATCTGAAAACAACACACTCAGTAAATAAGGTATATACTCCAATAACATCCCTATAAATACAATATTTTTGGAACTGAAAAAAATGTATTTTATATTATTTTTTATATTAGAAATTACTTTGATAGTTATTCAAATATTTTGAAGTTTTCCTTAGTTGTAAAAATAAATATGTACAATAAACACAGCAGAAAAAAACTTAATAATGTAAAAAAGTATGTTCAGTTATATCGATATTTTAAGTTTTACTGTTGCACATTCGTTATCTTTTTCATTTTATTCAGAATAATACAGAGTATATGTAGAAACAATCAAAAGAAGAAAACTAAAACAAAAATCAAAATAAAAAATTTCTATTAAAATCAACTTACGTTCAAATAAAAATCCAGTTGTGTAGTAACAAAATCGCTCTCGATTTTAAATAGCCGTTATTGTAGCCGTTTGTCATACCATACCCGGAAACGCCAACGTCTTTACGTAACGTAACGTCAACTAATCACACGATAAATGAAATTTTTGCAAAATGAATCAATTAAATTGAATATATGTGAGCGGATTATGTAAGTTAAGTGAAAAGTTACGAACAAGTTATCTGTAGTGTGAGGTACGGAAGAGTATACTGACCCCCCTTATATCTTTTGTATAGATATGAGAAAATTATGGAGTAATATACTACACAAATGATTAAAATCAATAAAGTTATATTATACGCAAAACGTATCTGTGATTTTAATATAATTCAAAATATTTTGAAAAATGATGATTTTTTGTTTTATGTGAAAATATGTTTGTAAATAATAACTGGCAAAATCAATAAAATTATTCTGTCAATTATACAGCATATCAAAATTGTTAAACATATATATTAATAATATATAATTGTATGTTACCATCTGCCATAAAAATTAGGGTGTTCCGTTGGGGCCATAATTGTTTCGCCCTGTCGACATCTTGGGCGGGACCAAAAAATCACGACAACACGATTCGAGACCGCGAAACCACGATGCGAGATCGCAAAAACACACGGTAAGAGGTAAAGAAAGTACGATGCTGGTAGGTAGTCGCAACCTCGCATAGTTGTTTTTGTGTTCTCGCCATCGTGTTTTCTGAGGACAGCGAGACCATGAAAGCACGACGAGAGATCGCCTAAATAAGACGCGAGGACGCTTTTGCACCGTACTTTCGCGATATCGCTCCGTTGTTTCGCGATCTTGCATCGCACTTTCGTGGTCTCGCTCTCCTGAAGGTCAGCGAACCGAAAACTTATTGCTTTTCCATGTTTGATCCATAGGAAGTCTTGGGATTCTGTTTGATTTATTACTCTTAAGGCACTATAAGGCATGGTCATCTGATAGAGTTCATTTAGACACACAGGTCATGCCAACATGACAGTTTGCTCCTGCCTTTAATTTCAAATTGATGGTTTTTACCCATTCCTGTTGACTAATTGACTTGTGTCTAACCTGTTAATTTGCATTCTTTCAAAAGAACATTGTATTTTTCTAATATTTGATGGTTTGGATAATGGTGATACTGAAATTTTCAATATGTTTTGTTTTAAGAAAGATTTTTACATTTCTTAGCTATTTTGACCACACAGCATTTGTTTATTTTTAGTGGAGATCCCTAACTTTATTCTATTTGTCATGTTTGTGTTAGCTGATTGGAAGGCGAGATCACAAAACCGCGAAAACACGATGAGAGATCGCAATACAACGATACGAGACTGCGAATGCGAGGATGCGATGGCGCGAAATAACACCTCGTATCGTACTTTCGCAATTTCGCATCGTGTTTTCGCGTTTACGTGGTCTCGCTATCCCGAGGCTGAGACCACGAAAACTCGAAAACAAGATTCGAGAACGCGAAACAACGATGCGAGGTCGTGAAAGTACGACGCTTAAGGGCGATATTATTTTTTGCGTCCTCTCTTCGTATTTTTGCGACTTCGCTTCATTGTGTCTATTTGCGCGATTTTGCATCATCGTTTCACGATCTCGGATCGTTGTTTCGCGATTTCGCATCGTGTTTTCGCGTCTTGGAGGTGTCGCTCAAGAGGTCGAAATGGCGAAACAACGATGGCCCCGTAGGAACACCGTAGTAAGTTGATACATGTGGAGGAATATGTAATTTTCTATTTCTCTCAAATAATATATTATAGTTACCATATAATTCGTGTACCAATTATAGTTACATTATATTTATGATATAGCAAGCTGTTTGTTACAATGACATATATATTACGCAGAATATTATTTCGATTTTTAAGAAGGAAATTGTATTTCAGTTAAAATAAACACAGGAATTCTGGTCAAATAACTTTTATTACAGCAATAAAAACTAGAAGATAAATATAAAATATATAAATAAGTTTAATAAAAATATGCAAATATATAGTGATATTATGTATATTCCTTACAAGTTTACCCTTATGAAAGATTTAAGGGGGGTCAGTATACTCTTCCGTAGTGAGGGATCTTTCAAAGTTGTCTGATAAAAAATATTCAAGTTTGATATTGGAAAATATTTCGTTACATATTTAATATATTTTTAATATGAGCAGAACAAATGATTCACAGTGTATATATGTTCATATTATAAGTAAAATGCATGTACTGAATTGGAGAAAATAACAAAATCATCAAAACATGTTGGAAATTATCGTTGTGTTCCAGCTGAAGTTTGCATGCTGTGAGTTTCATAAATCGGAAACAAAATATAAAACAATTAATTGAATATCATCAGCAAATTCACCCAATTAACGTTCTTAGTTGCTTTTAGGAAGAAGACAGGTACAATATTCAATCGTATTAAATAGTTAAACTTTAGAACGTGACTTTCTTATAGAGCAAATAATTTAAGAAGTGTTTTTAATAACAACATGTGAAGACATTTTATAAGTGACATTCTCATAAAAACGTGGTAAAAGAATAGGGCTTAGTAGGCTTTTTTCCTAAATTATTCTTTAAGGGAACTTAAAAAAAAACAATTGTTATTCCTATACTTTGCAAATCGTTCACTCATAATTTTATTTCCAGAATAATGGTACGAAGGCATACTTGTGCCGGTGTCAAGACATGTCCCGTTTTAATATTTAAAAAAAATAGTTGCTATATTTTTAAACACACGTTTTACAAGTGTAATGCATTTCAGTTTAGTACAGAAGATAAGACAACAGAACCACAGACTTATATTATTATAAATTGTAAAATGAACAAACATGAAAGCAGAAATGCCTACTATTGCAAAATTGTATATTTGTGTCGATCGTTCGTCAGAGCAATTTTTTTACTATATACGTGTAGTTTTAAATTATAGAGATAGATATTTCTCCTTTATTATTTTATTGTCAGTCTTAATTACTTTAATTTTATTTTAAGCACCTGTCAATTTTTGCCTTTTGGCAAAAACTAGTACATTATAAAATACATGTGTACGGTATTTATTTACAATATTTAGATAATTCAAATGATACAAAATCACAGAAAATGATACAACACAATCAACATAATGAAGAAACAACAAGATTACATAAGTCAATAGAAAATCATCCCTTAGGTATTTACATCACTGCAGATGTATTATATTACATGTTTGAAGTCATAATTGAAATAAATATGGTTATAGATAGCCAGTGCCCAAGGTAAGAAACTGAGAATGGAAACCAGTCTCAAATCTCAAGCATCTGATTGGCTGAAATGGCGAGACTGGTTTCCAATCTCAGTTTTATAACCTTCAACCTAGAAGCTAGGCGAAAACACTAATTGCAGATATATCTTAAACAACAAAGAAGGAAATGGTATTCAGATTCGACAATTTCTCGTTGAAGAAGCTGACATAATTTCGGGTTTCTATCAATATTCCTGTATCTTATAGATTCTATCTCACAATTGAGCAAAATAAAATATACTGAGCTTGTTAGTTGTTTGCGTAATATATTTGGTTAAACATTAAGATGATAATTTTCAAAGCTAAAATAGTTTTAAACTGTCTAGAATGGTAAAGTTTAGACAATTTATTCAAGGGTATAGACCATTCTTGAATATTGATCGCGTATACGTGTTTTTTATCACAGGGAAGTAATTTCTATTTACATTTATATCAAAATATGCAAAACTGAGTTTATCTTGATAAGAATTCATACGAGCCGAAATTTTCTTGTTACCAACACTTAATTGTTGGTCTAGATACATATCATTGACATTGCTATTTATTTTATTCCAAAATTGATAATACGTAACAAAATAAAGATAACGGATATCAATCCAGTTCAAGTTTCATGAAAACTATTATTCATGAGAGAAGGGGCCCTGACTTGTTAAAACCTTTTGGTTGCTTTGATAAATGATAGATTTTAAGAAAGAAAGAGTGGCAAAATTGTACTGTTGACGTTGTTACTGTGGCATAATTTTTCGCGCATATTAGACCTGTTTCCAAATACCGTTACAATACGTGTTTTTATCATAACCATATAATCTCCGAATTTCAGAACGAGGCATAAACTGCTGGGCCGCGTCATTACACATTAGATTATAACGAAATGCCGAAAAGTTTGACAAGTTTTTACTGAATTACCCGACTCTCAAAATATTTCAAATGATATAGCCTCTAGGTATGGATAAAGTGACACAAATTAACGGGATGTTTATTAAAACCAGACAACTGCAGTATACTGAATCTTGCCAAAAAAAGAGTTGACCACATACGTCTATCAGGTGAACGTTTACTGCCTAACAGTTTTCTTAAAGAATAAACAGACAGACAGACAGACAGACAAGATTTATTTATTTCCAAAAGGCTAAGAAGCCCATGAGGACAATATGAACAAATAAATAGACAGCGAACAGTGAAACAATAATACATATATGCACATACAATAGCATCAAAATAGTAAAGGAGAAGGTTGGTATATTAACATGTAACATATGTTAACAAGCATTAACATGCAAAATTAGTTTTGAACATTTGGACATTGTTGAAACCTGTAACATTATAATATATTCTGTAACAATACAGTCATAAGTATTTACGAGAAAGAAAATTTGTTGATAATTGTATATAAAAAACAAATTAATTTTCATATATAAACTCATTTCTTACACGAAAAGCTTTTTCCACAAATATACCTAATTTTGCAATTATTGTTTTATTTTCGGAATTAATCAGTTCCAGGAATTTAAACATATTTGGGCGATTAGTATATCTTGAAGATATGTATTTTTACGAAGTTCACTATAAAGAGGTCATTCTATAATAAAATGAAATTCATCTTCTAATAAATTGCATATTTGACACGTTCTTTCATTTAATGGTGTTCTGATCGGTTTGGTCCAGCGACCCGATTCAATATGCAGTCTATGTGATGACACTCTTAGCTTACAAAGAGACTGACAAAACTTGTTGATAGTGAAACAATCTAAATATGGCTGGAATTTAAAGCAAGCAATATATTTGTAAAAAAGGGCTCTAGATGAATTTTCAATTCTACTATGCCAGTTTTGTATAAATTGATCTTTTAATCTTTGTTTAACCGATATCAGAAATAATTTATTATTATCTACATGTTGTTGCAACCAAACATTATAAAAACCCAATGAAGAAAGTAAGTCTTTTACTAATGAACACCAATTTACTTTATTTGGTGCAGTAACCATATCATGTTTCAACAAATTGTAGACTAGTGATACGTATTTATTATTTGGCATATCTAGTATTCTGGTCCAATATTTAATGATATTGTAATGATGAATTGTTTTAAAAGATATACGTCCTAGTTCTCCATATATAAAATCATTTTGTGTCGTTTTCTTAACACCTAGAATTTGTTTACAAAACTGCATATGGATAGTTTCAATAGATGGATCGTTTGCAAAACCACATATTTCACTGCAGTAATTCAAAATAGGCGATACTAATTTGTCAAAAAGATCAAGCTTATGTTTTGGAGGGATGTAAGGAAATTTGTGTAAATATTTGTTTAACTTAAAAATCGCTTTCTGAGCTTGGCCTGATAATGTGTTTTGTGCACTACTTAATGACCCGCCGCATGTGAAAACAATCCCTAAATAATTAAATTTATTTACCATTTCGATTATTTGACCATTATAATAAAACGCCGTGTCTCGTGGATTGCGTCCACCTTTCCGAAAAATCATTATTTTTGTTTTTGAAACATTAACTTGAAGTTTCCATGTATTACAATATTCACTTAATAAATTTATGTTACGTTGTAGTTCTTGCGCAGAGTTTGCAAATAAAACGATATCGTCGGCATATAATAGCATAAAAATTTTAAACGTATTTAAATCGATACTATCTGCTTTATTGTGAATAAACATATCTTCAAGATCATTTATAAATATAGAAAACAAAAAAGGGGATAGACACTCACCTTGTCTTACACCGAGTAGACAAGGGAATTCGTCACTTAATTCATTTTTACATTTAACTCTCGACTTAACTGATTCATAAATGGATTTAACAATGTCTAAAATGTTTCCCCTGAGCCCCAATTGTATCATTTTATACCATAGATTGTCACGAACCACATAATCAAAGGCTTTAGTAAAATCAACAAATAGCGTGAATAGTTGTCTCCCTTGATTTAAAACGTGTGAAATTAAACCACTTCAAAATCTTATCTGCGGTACTCATGTTAGATCTAAAACCTGCTTGTGCTTCGATATAAACATTATACGTTTCAGCCCACGATTTCAGTCTATTATTGATAACACGTGTAAAAAGTTTACCTAATGCACTTAATAATGTGATACCTCCATAGTTTTCAACATTATTAATATTTCCTTTTTTGTGCAACGGAATGACATAGCCTTCGGACCATCTGTCCGGGAAATGACCTGTTTCAAATAGTTTATTAAATAATGCATGTAATACTGGTTCTAAAGTATATTTTCCTGAGATAAAGAATTCATTAAGTAATAGATCAGGGCCTCCCGATTTATTGTTACTTAGCTGCTTTATTGCAAAATTTACTTTGTTGATTTTGATAATATAAATTTTTGTAACATTGACATATTACCTGAAGGGTACGAGTCAGATATAATAATCCAAAGATACTCTCAAGATCAAGGGCATGTTAATCATAACGGTAAATTATTGTTGGACTTTTGTAAACAAACTGGTTTCAGAATTGTGAATGGTAGAAAAGGAAATGATTTTAAACTAGGTAATCATACATTTGTTAATAACAGAGGTTGCAGTGTTGTTGACTACCTATTATGTAAGAATGAGATGTTCAATAATATTATTGATTTTGAAATTGGTATACCAAATATTGTCTCGGACCATTGTTTGATGACCGTGTCTTATGTATTTGATAATGTTATCGAACAGCAACGTAGTGATGAGACTCTTAAAGGGTATGACTGTGTAGATTTTAAATACGTATGGAAAAAAGAACTGAAAGATGTGTACATCGAAAATTTAAATTCGGACGAAAATTTGCAGTTATTAAAGGAGTTGACTAACGATATTATGTTTAGTAATTCGAGTGATGATTTAGATTGTTGTGTACAAAAATTAGAATCCATGTTCAATACTGTCGCTTCTCCATTAATAAAAAGATCAAATGTAACGCATTGTACAAATAACAATTTTTCCGAAAATGAACTTCCTTGGTTTAATACAGAGTGTTATGAAAAAAGAAGTATTTTCTTCAAATATCTAAACATATATAGAAATAATAAGAATGACAATAATAGAATTAACATGGTTAGAGCCCGATCTGAGTTTAAGACTACACTAAGACGATGTAGGTATGATTTTGATAAAGAAAAAACGAATAAACTTATGAGTGTTAGATATAAAAACGCGCGCTTATATTGGAATATGCTTAAAGATGTTTCAGGTGTTAAACAGTCAAATATACCATTGTCGACCTTCGAAAACTATTTTAAAGCAATAAATAATCCAGATAATAGATTTTTCACACCAGATGATGACAAAATAGAATTTATAAATAGGTATGAAAAAAACGAATTAAAAATAATGTTCGACGAATTAAATATACAGATTTCAGCTGACGAAATAGTCTGGCAGTGTAGAAGTACGTGAGTTAAAGTCACCAAAAATTGCATAATACCCCTCATTATTTGAGATATTTTCTACGTAAATAAGGGAATCTACTAACCTATCAAAAACATTATTTTCTATCAGTGATTGTCTACTACTATTGTCTGGAACAACATAACAAAGACCAATATAAAAATCTTTCTTCAACGATACCTTGTTTTTTGCTAATCTAATTCATATAATATCATCTTGTGAAGTAAAAATCAAATTATCATCTGAAACAAACTCGTTTTTAACCAGCGAAGCTGGTTTTACTAATCACAATTCTGAAATCGGTATCAAACCAACTGGCAAACGGCGATTTACGCATTTCAGAGAAATCAGAGTAAGTAAAGTAGTCCCCAAGTTTCCTGTTACGTGTTAAAGTTGGTATTAACTACGTCATGTTGATAGGATAAAACCGGTGCGGTGCATCAATGGTCAAATTCATCTGTACGACAGTTTGATTAAATGTAAAATCGGTGCGGTTCATATTTCTAGGACTTGATCAAACATTGTCCGTGTCCGCGATTTTTCACAATGAAGGAAAAAATTATATATTTCTTATTTCAAATAACTGCATAAACTTTCCCATCGATGGGGTCTCACTTTTTATATCATTTTTCGTGTTCATTATGTCTTTGGGATGTCAGTACACAGATTTCACTATTATAATTTTTTGCTTAAAACCCTTTACTCAATATATACGCATTTCATCAAATAGGTTACCAGTTCAGGTCCCGATCAGCTGGCACAATAGTGCCATCTGATCTGGATCTAAAATTTGTGATTACTGGTCAGAAAAAAATGATCATAAAAGCGAACAGTTCAAATCCTAATCAGATCGCACAGATGTGCCAGCTGATATGGATCTAAACTGTTCGCACAAGCTATGAAGGTATATCTATGGAGTAAAGGGTTAACAGAAGCCTTCATCCAGATAAAACATGGAAACCCTTATTTCCACTATCATTTATACAAGAGGAAGTTCTTTGCGAGTGAACCAAGTTTTTTTTTGCTTTTTCGTAAATGGATACATGTATGAGAATCATGGCACTGGTTATTCTCAATAAGCAAAATCGCTTCGCTGGTTTTCTGTACTTTCAGTACTTTGATTTATATAAATTATCATACCACCGGAGTTACGCTTTGATGTAAAGGATAGACAATGAGTGGAGTGGTCTATGAAAAATAGACGCGAGCGCAGCGAGCGTCTATTATTCATAGCCACTCCACGAGGTGTCTATCCGACTTAGACCACATGATTGCAAACCCCCGAAATTCTCGTGTACAAAGCATCGATCCCCCACACTTTACAAGCCGTCACACAAACTTCTGTCATTCACAATTCGTGTATAAAAGAAGCCACATGTATTTAGTGAGTAAATATGTAATTTTGTTGTAATTTTAGTCAGAAATTTAATCACATTAAAAAAAAACTTAGTAGTTTTAAAGTTTTATATTTTTTCATTTATTAAAAAATAAAATGAGTGTTTAAATGAATTAGTTCATAAGATCATCATCATCATCATCATCATCATCAACAACAACTACAACAACAAAAACAACAGTACTAATAATATCTGTAAGTTTACTAAATTTTGAAGGCGTAAACTGCTAAATATTGACCGTTAACTTCTCGTGAAATATTGAAAGACAAAGAAAATTTCAAATATAAATTTTTATAAAATTGCATTGTGAAAACTTGTTAATATAAATATAATTGCAATCTTGTTACCATGTTTTAAAAATGAAACCAAATACAAGGTGTACGTTTATTTAGTTTGTATGCTCAAGGTTCTGTGGCAGTTGTCATTGCACCATCATTGATAAAAAAGAAAATTATCAAAATCTCTCTAACGGCTAAATGCAGTTCAATAAAACTTAGCACAAATCATTGTTATTTGTGAATGTTTATTTTACCTACGTTAAGAGAAGTTATAACAGTAAAGAAAAATAGACCAAAAAATCCCTAAAACTGTATATGCAAAAAAAAACAACACAAAAACGAAACAACACGGTTTATTTGTTAAAGTGTGTATGACATTTCCTGGTCGCGCAAATGGATGACAAAAATAAAAATGCTGATTTCTCTCTTCATAACTGAGTTCATTTCAAGGCCCTTAGAATTGTTGTCAGAATAATAAAGACGCATATGTGCATTTGAATTGTTGTTTTTGTTCTTCATGATTTATTGCAAATAGAATTTTAAGATTTTTTTTTGGTGTAACTATTTCTCTACTGTTCTAACTTTTCTTAAAGAACATATTCATACAACAATAACATTGATTTATGCACAGTTTGTTGGAACTGCGTTTTGCCGTTTCAGAGATTTTGATATTTTTCTTTGTTGTCTATGACATACCAATTAAAATTATCACAAATATGTATCGATAGCACAGTATGACACTAAGATATCGGCCGTCCACTTGTTAATATGAGATAGTACACGAGATGCACGTGCTTCACGAACCTCCGTAGACAACGCCAAAGAGTTGTCTACGGGATTTAGACAACGGTAATACTGGCCACTGATTGGCCAGTGGACGGTAGCTGTGGTCTAAGTACTTTTAACAGTTGTTCTATGCAATACATAATATTCAAATCCATTTACATACAGGTTAGAGAGAGAATCAGTCCATGTCTCTGTAAATAAAACAACATCATTTTCACTAAAAACATTTTTAACAAAATCAGACTGTAATTTATCTGTCCTTTTGCTACATAATCCATTTATGTTTAAGTAGGCACAGCGAATTTTAACCTTCTCCGCAGTGTCCTAGCTTTTAACCTCACGAGACCGCTCACGTGTTAAACTCTTGTCCCGGCTGTCACATCTTTCATGGTTTCTATTTATAGAAACAGGGGAATTCCGATTTCTGCCTGAAAAGTTTCTCGAGTACGGACTGAAAGAATGACATCGTCGGTTATTTCGATTCCTAGCACGTGATACATGTGACACTTGTTTCACTGGAATATTTTCATCAATCACTTTTTTCGGCGTTAGCTGTCTAAGCTCACTTTTGACCTAGTTTTTCGACCAATGAAATGTTGTAAATAATACTCGTATTCTCTTATTATGCAGAGGGAAAATGAAATAAACTATTTCGATTGGTAGCTATTCACACCAGAGAGGCATCTAGCAGGGTGGAGAGGTATCTAGTGGGATTTTTATTATTATGCAGCGGAAAAATCAAATAGATTATTTCGATTGGTTATTAGTGGGTGTTGTATTGGAGAAAAAAAACATATTTACGATTTAAATAACCAGTTAAGTCAATATTGATGGCTTAAATACAATTTTATATGGAATATTTTTGGGTGTCAGCTAAACACTTGCATACAAGTTTACACAGTGTAAAACGAAAGAGAAGTGTAGATATTTCTAGTTCTTACTGGTTTCTTTCTAGTTCTTTTGATACTGATTGTTAATTTCAAGTACAAAAATACAGGTTCATTGCATACTGCAGAAACTACCTCAACGGGTTTTCAGATTCGCGAATTTTTCGCTCTATAGAACAAAAAAGGCACTAGTTGGTTTAATGAGCATAACTTTTTTTCTGTTCATCTAAATCCTTAGGTGCAAACGGTTTCATAAAATTTAATCTTTGCTTGATAATTATATGTTATTTTATAAATATTAAAGTTTATTGCGATAGTCAGTTTTTAGGTTAAAGTTAACCATCTCAGCCTCCTATATATTCTATTGAAAATCGTGCAAAATCGCCGACCTGTCTGTTTTAAATGAATTAAATACACTAATTAAATTGCAATAAAAGCTTAGGTGCAAACGGATTCAAAAAGAAGACTAATAAATCTTTCAAATGATATATTTTTAGTTGGAAAAATTATGTTGCGATAGTCTGTTTTAAGGTTGAAGTTAGGCTATTTTTTAATTTTCTCAAAATGGAGCCGATACAGTTATTGCGCTGTATCGATAAAAATCGTTTGACGTCATATTGGCCTGAGGCAGATATTTTATATTGCAGTTGGAAAAGCCGTTTAAATGAAACAATGTGCTATTCTAGCATGTATTGAATAAAACTGATTTTTACCTGCTGTAAAATGAATTTGTAATTTTCAGTTTTGGTTAAATGACGGTAATAGCAAAGGCGTATTGATATGAAAATTGCGAAAAAATGTTGTTGTTGTTCCTATTATTGATTTTGTTGTTCAACTTATTCAATTAATTATATAAATTACATTTTAAGGCACGCTAGCTTCAAAAGACGCCGACTTAAATCGACTCAAACTCTTAATTATTTAAGTTTATCTGTCATTTATCTACCGGATGCGGCGAATAATCACGTTTGTCCTTAAACGTGAAAAAATCACACCTTCAGTTGCAAACTGCGAATATCTCTCAGGTGTTCGTGTCATTTAAAGATTCGAATCCACAACCTTGTTACAAGTCCACGGTTGCACACCTGTCATTTGGTAGCTGACACAAACTCTGATGATGGCTTCTCTGAGAAATATTAAAAAACCTGACTATAAATTACTGCATGAGGGAGAGCCACTGCCAGAGATTACCTCAACTCGTGCTTTAGCTAGACAAGTGCTACCTGACGAATATTTCGTAGAACGTATCATTTGGTACCGAAAGGGATCAACCACAAATGATGTAAGTATAATTCTTCTGTAAAAACTAATTACCCTGTCATTCTCTTCTTGTTATCTGTCTATTTGGTGTAAACTATTGTGGTGTTTTATTGCACAGGATTGCAGGTTAATTGGCAGTTTTATTGCACATAATTGCGGGTTAATTGTTAACATCCGGATTAAGTGCCCCGTTAATGCAGGAAATTATTTCGTTTATACGCTGTTATAAATAAAATCTGGTGAAACAAAACTTGAAATTTAAAGGCAGGAAGTGGGTTAATAATTTCAATTGTTATGTTAAACCTTTGGAAATGAAAGCATAAAATTATCTTTAAGTGGCAAGTAGAACGAAGTTTACTTAGCAGTCCTTAGGCTAAACGGCTAACCTCAATAAATACCCAATTTAGATTTCTTTAATAAAATATGTATAATTAATTTCCATCTTGCTTTGTACTTCAAAAAATCTGTACCATTCTAACTGAATTTGCGTCTTTTACATTCTTTTATTTCAAGGGTATTTTAATAAATAAATTGCTTAACAGATAATGCTGTTTTATTAAGTAGCGAACCTTAAATAACGTATTTAGATGTTAGTAAGCTGGGTCTACACATGCGCAAAAATATTACTATTTTATAACTAAATGAAGGTACTGTTGAATATGAAAAGTTTGAATACGGATTCATAAAGTTGAAAGGTGATAAGAAGACATATATGAATCAAATTTATTATTAATCATCAATTTATATTTAGTAAAACTTAGTTAAAGTAATGATTTTATAGTATTTACATTTGTCAATTATTCCTTTTTCTCTTTCAAAAATAACGGCCAAAGATCATAAAACAATGTTTGGAAACCAGTCTTAAATCTTAACCGTCTTGCTGGCTGAAATGGTGACTGTTCGCTTTATCAGCTAATCAGATGATTGAGATTTGAGACTGGTCTTCAAACATACTTTTTAATGATTAATTTGGACTTTCATCATTGAAATGAAATAACGAATTTCCATTATCTATATAAACGTTTTTATGTTACTCTTACAATTATTTTTCTTTATTTCTAGGGAAGCGATGAATATTTGGTGAAGTGGTCTGGGTATCCAACAACTGACTGTACATGGGAACCATCCTGCAACTTACCAACCAGTGTAATTGACAACTACGTACCACGGTCTATATGTGACATTCGCTTGTCTGAATTCGCAACTAGATTTCACAGAGCTGCCAGTGCAAGACTTCGATCCAAAAACCCCAGGAGTGTTATTTTTGTTGATTTAGACGTGTATCGTTTTGTGTTTGGCGCTGAATCCAAGACCCTGTGCAATTATGTTGACTTTCAAAAGCTAGGTTTGCCGGAGCACTGGCATTACGACCTAAGAAAGGATGGAACTGGTAGAAGGATCAAGTTTCCAGTGCAACTGAGCGTCAGATTTGCTACGCGTAAAACGTATGTTAAATCTGGTGGTGGACTTGTATTAAAGGAAATGCCACTTGAACGTTGTGTAATGTACTCGTGCACAGAAGTTTGCAACGTAGCAGACTTATGAAATAAAAGATTGTAGCATGCTTTGTATTAAAACTTCATATTGTCTGAGGTTTGTAATATAACGCATAAAAGACGTTAGACAACTGTTTAACATTGTGTTCACTGATTTCGTATGTTATTTTTTATTATTATCTTGTTTATGTATGTGATTTATATTGTCTAAAATGGCGTGCACCCCTTTGAAAGAAATCAATTGTGATGTGAAAACCTCCCCCAAATCACTTACTATAGGAATTCCTTTGGGAGATTTAAGAAAACTTGACCCGTCCGATCAATCTGTCGTAGAACAATTAAATAAGTCACTTTCCTCTGTACAGCTTGTACCCAGTGAACGTCTCAAAACGAGGCTTGTTAATGAAACATACAGGTGTTCTAGAGATTACAAAAAGTTAACTGGTGGTCAGAAAAAACAACAGTTTGATAAGAAAGTAAAGCAGTTTTCAGTATTTGACAATGAATTTTATACCCCTTTATCATCCCCGCTCCCCCCTCCATCCCAGCATATGTCAACACCCAAGCAGTTAGAGAATTCGGGACATGTCCGTCTGGATACTTCGACTAGTAAGAATAGGCACAGAGTAGTAAGAAGATTAGAAAAAAATTCTGAAATGGCATTAGGTTTTGTGGAAACTTACGGTGTATTACCAAAGAGATTAGTTTGTGAGACTTTCAATGGTGAGGAATGTACGTTAAATGTTGATGGAACAAGGAGGGTACCGACTTCCTATGAATATATGTCCTCAATTGATCAAGCACAAGTGCATTCAATGTTAAACATCTGTGATAGTACAATGATATCCGACCGCGCATATCACGAAATAGCCATGAAATTTCCTACCATGCCGAGAATACATCATTTAATAGCATGCCGAAATAGTATTAACCAGAATTTTGACATAAAGAGGACACCCGGCATGCTGCCTGGCTCGTACTTAAGCTTTAACAATGAACTTAATAGATATATTGATGAATATGAGGGGAGAGAAGGAAAGTTTCCTGATAGATTAGAGGTCAAAATTTCCGGCGATGGAACTAGTGTGAGTAAAGTGTCTACTTTCGTTGTGTTGTCATTTTCTATTCTGGACCAAAGTACATCTAGTCATAACGACCAGAGAGTGTTAGCAATTGTCAAGTGTCACGAGAGTTATTCTGATTTGCAGAGTTCATTAAGACCCCTTCTTGATGAGATCAGTGATTTAAACTCGAAAGGATTTATTGAGACGGAACGGTATAAGAACCCGACTGAGTTGTTTGTTGGCGGAGATATGAAATTCATTCAAATATTACTTGGATTAAATAGCAGTATATCAACCTATGCTTGTCCATGGTGTAAAGTATCAAAGGATGATCGCGGAGTAATTTCTTTCCCCTGGAATTTCTACGACAGCCCCGAAATGAAGAGAACATTAGAACAATTAAACAGACAAGCAATCCAATCCAATAAGAATAAATTCGGAACAAAAGACAGACCGCTTTTGAACATTGAGCCTGACCATTATCTTCCAGATGAACTTCATCTCATGCTTAGGATAACAGACGTGCTACTCAGAAATTTGATCGATGATGCGACATCCAAAGATCAGTTTGGAAAAATAACAGGCAGCGCTACCGACAATCTTTCTTTGCTGGTGAATGCTATCCAGGACTGTGGATGCTACTTTAAAACTTGGACCAGTAAAACCGGAGATCTTGAATATACTTCTCTAACCGGAAATGACAAGAAGAAGCTCCTCAAAAACCTGCCAGACAAACTTGTATTTTGTATTCATGAAGAAACGAGGGACCAAACCGTGAAACTATGGAAAGACTTTCATTCACTATACTTGTATTTAACTGATACAAAAATAGACAGTTATAGTGGCGAAAACGTGTTCATTCAGTGTCACAAGTTTTTGAATGACTTTTTGAGCTTGGGAAAGAACCGAGAGGGATATCAACCGAAAAACGTGACTCCCTATCTTCATACACTGCTATATCACGTCCCAAATTTCGTTCAGTTGTATGGAAGTATGGCTAAATTTAGCGGTCAAGGAGTCGAGAAAACAAACGACATTATAAGACAAATCCATCAATCCAAGTCTAATAAAATTGATGCAACTCATGACGCTCTTTTAGTAAGAAAACGACTTGAATTAGGCTCTGTACACAGCATTGGAAGAGAAAAGAGAAAATATGAAAAAACAGCTAGCTCCTTCTGGACTCACGGAAGATCAAATATTGCGCACAGTAAAAAACAAAAAATAGCAAAAGAACAAGCTGATGCTGCGGCCATTTATTTACCCCAAACAACTGACTCTCATGATATCAATGAACTCGATGCCAATGAACTGAAAAGGAGATTATGTGAACTTGGAGTTCAAACCAAACTCAGAAAGAAAGAGAAACTTCTGGAGCTGTTAAAATCGAAATTGATTTAAATGAAACATTTTAGCACAAACTGACCCCGCCACGCCCCGCCCTCCCCAGCCCTGTTTAACTATATCCATGTAGGAATAAAGGGTGCACGCTACAAAATAAATGAAATAATCGGACATATTTATTTATTGATTAATATATAGCTTATATTTTATTGTGATTAAATGTACTGTTTCAAACTAGTTAGATGGTGATTACTAATTGTTAAATTGGACTGGAGGAAAATAAAATAAGTATATAAATGAATATGAGTGCTTTTCTTTTAAATATTTAATATACTCCTTTATAATTGTTTTTGTATACTTAAAAAACAGCATCTTAAACCAAACAGTCCGCATTACTTAAATTTAATTTATTGATGCGATACTAAACCTTTAGATTGCGCGCACTATTATTTTATCGATTTTTGCCCTAAGGCAGTAAAAGGTATATCGGGATAATAATCGATCACTTTGTTATCTAGAGTTATTGGTTTTTCGGGGACGAATTGTCCAGTGAGGTAGTTTCTGCAGTATGGTAGTGTAGTGGATGACACTCTCGCCTCCCAAGCGAAGGCCCCGGGTTCAATACTCGGGAGGGACACTTTTTTTAAAGTTAATTGACGTAAAAGTTGGTAGATTTCGCTCTTGTAACAGGCTGTTTGTATTTATTTTTATTAAATTTCAAGGACATTTATTCATCTTCAGTTCTAACTCTACAAGATGTATTTTATTGAAACTTAATAAATGTAGATCAAGACTTAATGTAAGACAGTGCTTCTTTAACCGACTTGTTATCACTGTATGAAATTGTTGCAACAGCTTGAACATTTTTTTTGAAAGACACTTTCAATGAATTTATGAGTTGTCATGATTCGGTCGCTTAATCTCTAGGTCATACTAAGAAGGCAGGGAGGGTTCGTCAACAGCTATAACAAGTAAAATAAAATAACTAAACTGTGTCTGCTTCGCCGCTCTGTATTTCTTTCTTTCTTATATACGTGTATATATAAATATTTTCCATCAACGCCGTTTATCTTTTTTAAAGATATTTCTTGTTTATATGTTTGATCATTGACTGGATTCGAATCATTTGACAAAACTAATTGTGACACTGGATTTGAGTTAAGTTGAGCACTGGCCGAGGTTTGCTGATCAGAGTAAGAGTAAGACTCTTTGGAATTTGAGGTGTTTTCTAACACGGATGCTGTTTCCCGAATCAAGGTAAGAGTTTCACCAAAGTAGCTTAGTTTATCACTAATACACGGCATTGAATAACCACTGTTTGACGAATTAACCATTTCTGTTAGTGATTGTTGTGATGGGCACGCTTGATTTAACATACCGTAGCTTTCACCTTGTTCATGGAGCATACCTGTAAAGGTGCTATGCTGATTTGATATTCCAGGTGCATAGCCGGCTTGCGGTATTGGGGGGCTATCATTGAACTGCACGTCGTTACTTTGCGGCTGCGTGCTTCTAGTAATCGACGGTTCTTGAGCGTGAACATTCGGAAAATTTCCTTGTGTGGGTCTACTCTTTCCACCAATATGTTGAATATTTGAAAGTCTGTCATAATTTACATAATAATTCCAGTTAGGAAATTCATCGTGGATAACCCGGCCATCGGCAATAATCTTTGCTGGGTACACAATGCTGACTTTTGATCTAGTATTCTTGGAGCGATATTCCTTATATAATGGCCAAATACGGGATCTAGCTTGTTGAATTTCTTTCGGGTGATCATTATCTACGGAATAACCAGGTTGGTCTTTCAACATGTATACCCTGGACATTATATATTCGACATCACCGTAATCTCTGAAGTTAACGATAATTGGTCGTTTGTGGAAATTTTTGCCGGTAGTTCTTGCTCCTAACCTGTGTGCACGGGCCATGTATATGTCTCTGGTATCAATATCCAATTTCGTTTCCAAAAATTCACCAACAAGTGTAAAACAGTTCTCATTTCGGACTTCAGGAATTCCTCTAAAGATCAAGTTGTACCTTCTGGATCTAGCCTCTAAATCTATTGACTTATACGCTAATGACTAATAAACTTACAGTGGGAATAAGAATTGTTTTAAAAGAAACAGACAAAGCAGCGCTTTTCTAATTATTTTAAAAACAAACAATCCTGGAAAACTCACACTCGTTTATATCCGTAGATTGAACAAGTGCCTTTCATTAGTTAAAGTTTTTATAAACTTCATAAGCACAAGAAAAAGATTGCGGCTCTTAAAGTCCGCCAGTTTTTGTATGCTCTTTTAATTTTAAGCCACAAACAAAATCCACGATCGAGTAAAATTTTGCTATTAAGGCCTGACTAGATATGCTCTATCAGGGTCGGTCGATTGTAAATTAAATGTATATACATAATAAATAAAAGCTGATAAAAAGCAAAATAATTTTCGTATGGTTCATAATCCTAAATTTTAGATTCTTTTTGTTTTCTTGTGTTCCTGAATTAAGCGCTTGTTCTAATCTAATAAACAGGATTATTTTGCATAATTAATAATTTCTTTTTTCTTGCAAACTCCATATGTGATTATCGACCATTTTGATTATACACCAAAACACTTTTTGGGTCCAAATACTTAAAATTTTAAAGAAATTGTGTCAAGAGTACAGAATTTAACCCACTATTAATATGCGAGTCAGCATACGGCGCCTCGTGCTGAAATCGGGTTTCGATAAAAATCGGGAAACCCTTTCCGCGATGAAGCAATGTGAAAAGGGTCTATTTTATCACACCTCTGCTTCCTGTAAAATTGAGTTCTTGCAATGTCAATCTGATTGTTATATGATATTGTAGTGCATAAACCTACACAGAATAAATTCTACATTACAGTATAGGCCTACGCCTTTTAAATTGTTGGCGAGATTTGTTGACAGCAGGAAGGGTGACCATTTTGAAACAATTTGTCATGTTTGATGTCATCGGCAGGGCATTTTTTGTAATTAAGATCTTATCTTAAACTTGTTAATTTTGAAAAGTAAAATCGTTAGTCAGTTCCTTACAAATTGCAAGGTAGCTCGGAGCGAACGCTGTCACGATGAATGTCAAATCAAATTTCTTAGTTTATTGTGACTGTAATATGTGATTCATATTTGAATTGAATCTTTTCGAGATAATTGGTGATATATATGTAAACGAAGAAGCTTTAGTTAAACTACTACACTGTTTTGTAGAGATCCTATCACTTATCTAATTTTCTAACTACACCGGACATATTTATGTTATTTGTTCAATCCCGTAGGCGTGAAGGACAACTTTCACTGGTAAGGAAAAATAATAGACAAACTCTTGTTTGATTGAAAATAACAATGTACATGGTAATATATACATGAAAGATAGAAAGATTTAAAAATACATATATTATTTTATAATCATAAAATATATAAATTTGATTTTTCCGCTTGTTATTGAAGTATTCTCTTCGAACTTGAGATAAAATATGTTAACAGATTCTCACTTCCTTTTATTATCTCCCTTAATATCTCGACGTTCGTTAGGATGCCAATGCCATTTAATCTGCATAGTTATTTTTATTAGGCAGCGATCTATGCCAACGAATGACGATTTTGCATTTTTTTTATTTTACACTCCGTTGGTTTCCGAAAGCGCGAGGGTAATTTAAGGTAGAAGGGCGTGTTAGTGACCTGAGGATGAAAATGAACTATTCCTTAGATTTCAATGAAATAAGTACCAAAGATAGTTCATATTATTCTCTTTTTGTAAATTATATTTTTGATGTCAGTATATGGCGTTTTTGAGGATCACACGCGCCACATGGCGGTCACTATTTTTATGTGATTTCTTCATTTAACGGCTTTTAAACTAATACCTAATCAATTGTTTTATTGTTTGGATACATAATTAAAGAAAAACATGAATTTTAACAAAATGTATATAATAAAAATAGAATAGGTTGCTTTGTTTTCGTTTAATTTAATCTAAAAGACATCGAATACGAATACGTAAAATAACGACGATGCGATTTAACGCACTATAACATATTCAAAACCAAATAACAAATATTCCTTACAGGCATTTTCATGCCTTGCACATATTCATCTTGTTGATGTAGACCATATTTTCGCATGCAATCGACCGCGGTTGTATTTCGTTTGTACGAAAAACTGCCTTAGGCTTCATTGTCGGTCATCCTGATGATTGTCGGTCATCCTGATGACCAACATATTATAATCGACCAAAGTTGAGATCTTTAGCATGAACACCGGTTAACAGTGACTCACGGTCCAGAACGAATAATTTAGACTATGCCATCTGTTTCTAAGACGCATGCAAAGGAAAGTGTAGAGGCTGATGTTTGATTGCTTGATATATAGAGAAGACGTTTACCGGAAAAGACATTAATGTGGATAATCCTGTTTCTTGTATACTTTATTTATTGTCGGTCTTCCGGATGACGGACATATTATAATGGACCAAACTTGAACTTTGAAGGGTAACACCGGTTTACAGCGCACCAGACGTGGTCACTTTACAAAGCCGCCCGTCTAAAGCTTAAGAATGCTATTCCGTTCCCCCTATTTGCAAGAAAAGTCTTCTAAATGCTGATGAAACAATATTTGGACGTTGTAGTAACATCAAATCAGAAATTGAGCTGATCATGTTAAATTATATAAACATACGTGTGTTGTATTTTCTACAGGGTATAGAAATAATGTTATGCGTCTTTTTTTAGAAAGTCACGTGATGCAAACCTTCATAGCAAAATATTATTTGCTTATAAGTTGAACTGATACTTTATTTGAATCAAACAACTGTTAAGGATGATCCCATATATTAAATAGATTCGATCAGTTATATAGATTTTGTTGGTCAAAAGCAAGACATCGTTTATATTTTTCTTAGAGACTAATGAATATCCGACTTTGGCGGGAAAGGCTGTCTGTAAACAAAAGTTTACAAAAAAATTAGCCGGTCATTAGCATACACTTTTAACCAAAATGTATTCCAAAATCTAGAGTTTCTGTTCAACAACAAAATTTAGTCACTGTCCTAGGGTGGGGGATGAGGAGCCTGACAATTTATGTGCAAAGTATTTCCCGGACTAAGTCAATAGTTCTACCAATCAGAACGCTCCGAACAAAAGCGTCGGGGATTTCCGGAAGTCGTACGGGGGTGATGAATCTATGAAAATATAACCTGCATTTCGGAGGCCGTTTTCTGTTGAATATTACGCGTATTTCGAGCTTTTGGTGAGACTTTTTGACATTTACTGTTAGATCAGACCCTTTTGCGTTGAACCAAACAGCTGTCAGGCTGGAACCCGCCGTATTGTAGGAAAAACAGCTTCTCGAACGGGGGTAGGGCCTGGAGCCGTTCCTGACCATTATTCCATTATATACATAGAAATATAAACTTTTTTAGAATACGATTTTGACGGTGTATTTTTTGCATATTTTGATAGAATGGAATAATATTAGTGACTTGACACCACTTTTACAAAAAAGGGCGTATTAGTAAGGGTTGGCCGGGGGTGGGGCGGCTGGTCAAGCGCCAGTGAGCATGGGCAATGTTTTTATCTAATATCACAAGCGTAATCAATGGGGCGGCGGTACGCTAAAAGACAGTCATCAATACGATCAATTAGCTGCGGACAACAGAGATAAACGACTAGGATGTCCACAGGAGGTTAATTGCACTTTATAATTGCACGTTCAGCGTGGTAGCATCAATAATGATTTTGTTTATTGAATTGTCTAATATCAATTTATAGGATAAATGGCGACACGTTACCTCAGTTACAAGTACTTCGTTTGTCAAGTATGTTGAAAAATCATTTCAGTCCATAATTACAAATGTATTTGTTATCAGCTAATCAACCCCATAATTTTGAATTCACGAGCGCACTTCTGGCATGTTAAAACCCGAGCTGCGAGAGTTTAAACCTAGTTGGTTTGATGACTACCCATCTCTTCATTAGTTGTGAACATTAGATTTTATCTTTTATTCGCAATTCAGAGGGACATTTATATAATTATGCTCTTTCTCAAAGATTTGCATAAAAGTGCCCAGTTTTGAGCTTGTTGTGCATAAACTGTCATCTTTTTTAGATCTATCTATTCTGTCCTTTTGATATCCAAGTTGGAACACTAATTACGATGCGGTATTTTATGTTTTTGAAATGCTTAAAAGTCTTTATCAGGCTCAATGAAACTGAGCCTGCAATATTTTCATATTTTTCGTCTTCGGTGGTTTTCAAAGTGACCTTTTCATCTATTTTAGGAAAAAAACTTAAACGATTGTTTTAAAATAGAAACTTGGTTACTATTCTATACGTGCATCTGTATTTTTATCATTTAAACTTTAACTATTTAATTTATGTTACAAAACTTTCGCCGCCATAATATTCAAAACTTGCCCTTGAATATATGCATTATTAACGAAATACGAATTGATTTATTTTGATTCCCCTATTTCCTCTCAAAACCGCATCTATCCATGCGTTCTCTTCTTGGGATCTATAGTGAACGGTTGGACTCGTCGCAGTTGCAATCCAAATTGAGTTTAACTTGTAAAAGATTTCTGGGGATACCCCTGACCCCAATGTCTGCTTCCCCATACACATGCAATATAACGGATCTGGACTCGGTCTTGGGATACTAAACAATAACATTATTTTGACAAGTACAGTAAGGTAGCACTATCATTTCTATGTAAGGGCGATCTATGAGAATATACTGCAAGCAATGCAAAACCAGCCTTTAAAGTAGAGAAATTGTTGTGAAGAATTTTCAGAACAGTTGCATAACGACAATTTCTTTGATTAATTTAAATACAAATAGTGCTTCTTGAGCTTCTGTAATAGTTTCAGAGAAAATCGTTATAACACAAACAAAACATATGAGCAGCATAAACCTTAGGTGAAATAATAAATGCATCAGCATCCTAATTTATTGTTTACTCTCTTCTAACGCTCGCCAACTTCAAGTTTGACGAGATCTGCTGACCCAACTAAAACTACACTTTATCTTGGTAACGAATCCTGAATATTATAAGCATCGCTTTTCTGCACACTTTACAAATAAGCATCGACTGTGGAAAGTTCTATGGTACCTCTTTGAGCATTCGCGTTAATGTAACATATTCATCCGATTCCCTGGTGCTTAAACAACGTCATTATTTCTGCACGTCCTGAATAGAGTAAAAAATTACGTCTACTTGAGAAATGATTATTTATATTAATGTCTTTTGCCGGTACACATAAATCAAACATCAGCCGTTCAACTGTGTTTGCATGTTTTAACGTAACAGCATTGTACAATGTATCTATATATTCTCTTGTTTATGTTTTGTACATACAGAGATGTGTAAATGGAAATAAACTTGAAACTTGAAACATCAACTAAGTTCACAAATAGTTTGTCAGATTCAATCTGTGTGACATTGATCGACAGAAAACTGGCCATATCATTGACTTCCATTGGTCCAAAAGTAAATACAAGCACGAACACATACCTACTTATTCTATTAATTTATTTGCTAACGACCGACTAGCTTTTTGGAAAGCTAAAACTTGTCCGATTTCTATAGTGAACTGAAACTATCTCATGCCGACTTGATTCTAGCATAATTTTCCACACAGGATTTATCTATACTATATAGAGTCTAAAGTGTTTTTTTTTTTAAGTTTTGTTACTCCTTATCATTACTTTATTACATTTACTCGTATGTACATATTGAGAGAGCCCCATGAGAGATTAGTCTTTTGGCTAATTGTGTCACCCTCTATAAATTAAGTCATTCATTCCTTAGTGCTGTTTGCCCGGGGAAGTCATTATGTCCATTGAAAAAAAAAACACTTCTACCAATATCATAGTCTAGATCATCTAGACGTTCTGTCATTGATCAGTGTCACGCTGCTCTGACGAACGTATAGAGACATCGCTACATAAAAAGTCTGACCGACATGTGGCGCTTTTGTATGGTAAACAAATCCAAAATCAATCGCGGTTTCTTATGAAATTTGCTAACAGTGCTTTAACCTTATTTCTCCCACACTGGGCAAAGTGAAATTTAGCTAATATGATATCGAGCTACAAACTCAGGTATATGGTTTATAAAACAAAGGACGTTTAGTACTTGCCTATACCATTTTACATAAATGAATGCAAATATATGGTACGCCGATGCTGCCTCTTCGTGATAATGGTTTTAGACTGTCACGTCTTATGGTATGGCAGTTGTCATTGTACGGTTATCGATAAAAAGGGAAGAATATCAAAATCTCACCACAGGTGCACGGCATGTTGGACCCAGCCAAACCCCACTTTCCCTCACACTACTACCCTCCCTTGAAGAAAAAAAAGCTCTACAGAAATTTTTTTTTCTTGATATATATATGTTAAAATATATATATCAAGAAATTTTTTTTTCTGTAGAGCTTTTTTTTCTTCAAGGGAGGGTAGTAGTGTGAGGGAAAGTGGGGTTTGGCTGGGTCCAACATGCCGTACACCTGTGGTGAGATTTTGATATTCTTCCCTTGTATTCTCGTATTATGTATGTTTATTATTTATACGTCTACAAAATTTGGAACAGTAAAGAAAAATAGGTTGACCTAAAAAATCCCTAAATTCTGCAGCCAAACACAAAAACAAAGCAACACTAAACATCAATTTAAATGACTTCCTGAATAGTGAGTTACTAACAACAAAATCTAAGATCACCTTGTCTATCACATGTATACAGTAAGAGGTATTTGTAAAAAGGTGAAATATGCATATCAGGAATCGCCACATTCAGAAAAACCAGCCTCCCCACACAGTCAAGAAGAAGAGAGGGAGAGAGCATGGTTAATAAAATGATCAGTTTCAAAAGTGTGTTTTGGCCGTTAATTTCATGGTTGCGAATATGAATGAAAAGAAATTGTTGATTTCTCTCTGTACAATTAAAAGTTCTTTTAAAGAATCTTGGATATTGTCAGTATCATTTTGATCATGTAGGCATTTGAACTATTTTTGTTTTGCGATGCTTCGTTTTTGTGTTTGATCGCAAATAGAATTTTTGGGATTTCAAGCTTTATTTTTCTTTACTGTTCTAAATTGTCTTAACACTTTTGTCTTTTCATAATTGGGATATTATTGACTTTTTAAAAATGAATTCTAAGTGATTTCACTGTTAAATGTTTCTAAAAAGGTGAAATATGCATATCAGGAATCGCCACATTCAGAAAAAATAGCCTCCCCACACAGTCAAGAAGAAGAGAGGGGGAGAGAGCATGGTTAATAAAATGATCAGTTTCAAAAAAGACACCACAAACAATAAACAAAAATGAGAACCCGAGGGGTTACCGCCTTGGAACGGTCAGTGGCAAATCAAATTGCCACTGGGGGTTTAAACCAGGTTCTTGGGTGCACCAACCTCACACTTGCCCCAACAGGTTCTCATATCACAAAACAATTACAAGTTGTCTTGGTGAAAAGACTCCAACCCACTTATCGGCTAAACAATGTTGCATGCAAAAGCACACAAACATATAAAACATAAGAAGCTAAGAGCATTGCAAAGCCGAATGGGCGGGTACTCAATGATCTTACCGAGACCAGAGCTCCTGGAGTAAAATCAGCAAGAACACGATGACAGGGATAAAAGAAACAAATCGAGCTTCTGGGTTCTTTTAAGAAAAGATTTCCCCATTAGCCTTCAAAAACTCTTAAACCCCTGCCACCGTCGTGCAACCAAAGAGGTAAGCATAATGATCAACTGTAGAAGGGTTAATCACCAGGCCTGCAGAGCGCTGTAA
Source organism: Corbicula japonica (assembly GCA_038501625.1). Classification (NCBI taxonomy): domain Eukaryota; kingdom Metazoa; phylum Mollusca; class Bivalvia; order Venerida; family Cyrenidae; genus Corbicula; species Corbicula japonica. Next base: position 117,815 of record JAZAYU010000644.1, on the reverse strand, counting down.
AATATCATGTTGGTAACCTTTCTTTTTAAATTTACAGATGGTTTTTACGAATAACCGGGAGAAATTAACACTGCCTTTTATCTTTTTAAGTTTATAAATTAAATCTCCATAAAAAAACTGGCTGTGAAATACCTTGTTGCAAAAGTGATTTTAAACTGCATTTGTATTTATGAATTAAATCTGGGTATCGGCGATAAAACTTACAAAAGGTTTTCCTTAATTTGTGATACCGATAACCTTGTTTTAAAAGTTTTTCTGTAATGCAAAGATTACGTTCATTGAAATCATTAACATCGTTGCAAGCTCTTGAAAAGCGAACAAGCTGTGAGATATAAACCCCATAAGATGTTGCACGGGGAACATCGCCGTCTAAAAACGGAAAATTTACTATATTAAAATTAAAATCATCTCTTTTATCATAAATTTTAGTAGTGACATAACCATTTTCAATGGACAGATTTAGATCGAGAAAGTTTGCTTGCTTTTCTGAAGTGTTCGCTTTATTAAGTTGTAGTTCTTTAGGATAAATCTTTATAACCAGTAATGGAAAATGGTTATTGTCTATATTTAATAAATCATCAAGGTACCTCGGGGTGTTGTTAAAAGCTGTAATTATATCATCTTGATGTTCAGTAGAAAGAGATAACATAAAGTCTCTTTCATAACAGTATAAAAACAGATCAGCAACAAGGGGTGCACAATTAGTACCCATTGGGATGCCTATTACTTGTTTATAAATAGAGGTACCGAATCTAACATAAATATTATTCAGTAAGACAGTTAGCGACTCTGTTAGGTCTTGACAAGTCCATTAGGTATAATTATCATAAGAATCATCTGCAAAAAATGCCCTATGTTCATTACAAGCGATGACGGTTTTATTTTCTCTAGCAAACGTTTTTTTTTCAATGAGACTGGTTAGTTTGTCTCTTATTAAATTATGAGGGAGCGAAGTGTATAATGTTGAGAAATCATAAGTAGACAAACAGAACGCCCGAAAATTATTTGATTAAAGCTTTTTCAAAACGTCATTTGAATTTTTAATCGACCAAAATAAATTTTTGCCAGAAGTTTCAAAAACCTTATCACAATACCTAATTACATGTTCTTTTATAGCTGTATGACAGGATGTTAAGAGCACGGATAATTAAGTAGTAGTGCAAGAACTAGAGTTAGCAATAAATCTTGCTTTGTACGGTGTTTTATGCATTTTAGGCAACCAATACGTAGTAGGTACTTTGTCTTGTTTCGGCTCAATACTAATTCTAAATTTTGTAATTTGTAGAGTGTGTGCAGTAACAATATCACTCTCAGATGAAGAAGTCAGTATATAAGCATTAGTGCTGTTCAGTTCTTCAGTTTGAATATTAATATAATGTATTCGTCACACTATAATTACATTATTAGAAGCCTTATCAGCAGGTGTTAAAACAAATCTGTTATGAAAGTCTTGAATTCCTTTTTTCAAATGACGAAAGTTAAAACGAGGTCGAGGTGGTAATAAAGCAATGTTTCTTTCATAAAATGATATACGAGTGTCAATTATTTTGAATATGTGTTTTTTCCAGTTAGAAAGTGCATTAGGCTCGGCATGTTCTCTTTTGCACCATTTATTGCAAAATAAGTTCAAAGACTCAGCAATTTCTGCACGGCATGCATTAAAATCAATTTTGGATGATATTCTATATTTGGGACCTTTAAAAATTAAATTACGAATTCTAGAGTCTTTGATGAAATTAAGATCACCGGTAACAATATGACCGGCAGGCTTATAGCAATATTTAGAAGTTAAACACTCTCAAGATTTTGGTGTATTTTCAATGATCTGTAAATCCGATGTAGTTTTATTGTAATTAAAAATTGTATTTCTAGTTGGTTTGTTGTATTTATAACAAACCATAGGCGATTCAGTATTCTTAAGATAAATAGGAACAGCCGATTGAACTGTTTTATCTTTAAATATACTAGGAAGGTCAATAAAATCTTTTCCTTTATTTAAAAACGAAATTTTAAGGAAATGTCTTTGATGGTCAGATTCCAAGTCAATGTGCGGCCTGAGAACATGCCGAGTATAACACTGAATAAGACTAGCAACCTCGTAAAATGGATGGGTTCTAATGACGATGTCGTCGGCTTCCTCATCCAGTTTCTGCAGACTTGATATAGAAAGAGAAGCCAACCTAGATAGCATAGCGTGTCTGCCAGATTGTTTTAAAATAATATGTAGGTCATGAATAGAACGACGAATACGTGATTTTTTTTATGTTTCCATTAGTTCGGCTTCCGTGCGACCTCAATTTTCTTTTACGCAATTCAAGCAATTCAAAGACGTCATAATCAGGATTTTTAGAAATATTGCCTTCTTGATAAATATTATCATTTAAACCAAGTGGGTAAGGAGTTTGTAATTTTTTAATCCATTTCTGCTCCGAAACGAGCCTGGCCCTGATTTTAAATGCTCTTGAAGCAGTGCTGTCAAATGTAAGTTTTTCTACTGGTTGAACGGAAATATTTTGTAAACGGTGTCCTGAATGCTTAAAGTGTTGGTATAAAAATGTTTTAAATTTGCTGTTGTTTCGAATTTTAGAACAATGTTGTCCAAAACGTGTTTTTAAAAAAGCGACCTGTTTGTCCCACATATTGAATTCCACAGTTATTAGAATTTCAAGTTAAAACGTAAACAATATTTTCAGTTCGTCAGTCTATATCATTATTAATGTTAACTGAGAAAGTTCTGCCGTTAACTGTGGATTTAATGATAGAATTACAATTCAAATAATCACAGCATCTGCACCTCTTAGAATTGCACTTGAAAAATGAAGGATAAGATCTGCGTCTTCCGTCATTCAATTTATTTGGTGTAGACAAATTATACTTTCGAAGAATAGGAGATTTTAAAGGTGAAAGAGTAATTTTTAAATTGTTTTTAAATAAATTTGTACAATGAACCCTCTGCAGACCTGTCATATTGATAGAGCTTGCCGAAGATAAATTAATATGTGATAAACGAACCGAAGGCTGCAGACTTTTAAAAGATTAAATTTTATGCGGTGTTTGGACAGAAGACGCAGAAGATAGCCTTATTGGTGAAAGATTTAATGATACATGTGAGCGCACTTTTCGGTAGCTGTACTTGGCGAGTGCCAAACATTTACACACCTGTGCGATGGGAGTAAAACCACTGACTATCTTTAAAAACGAGTCCTTCATTAAATAAAACAGATCAAGGCTTGGAATTTGAACTGGTTGTTGTAGGAAGACAGGACTATACGATACTGTATCAGAAATGTATAGATTTGCAGTATTTACTGAGTATTTTACGTTTTATTTTGACATTTGACATTTTTCAGTCAAACTTTCGCGTTTAACTCGCCCTAGTTTGTTTATTTCAAGATGAAATGTTGTGACACTTGCAGAACATAATCATTATTTATTTACCAGTGCGCTGATATGTTTCATTTTTAGAAGATTTTGAATTTCCGGAGATACCAAAGAAATACTTACACCCCCCTCTCCTATGATATTCTTTACCGTGAGCTGTATGTGTTAGTGCCAACTGTACTTTGTAGAGCCGGTACCAGAGAGTGAATATAAAGAATCAAAATAGAACACAATCGAAAAACAGAATGTAAACTAGATTTTAAGCGTTCAATACATATATCAGGTAAAACCGCGTCCAAACAGGGTCAACGAAGAGTACACGATTGAACAACTGTGCATGGGAAAAAATCATTTAAAAATGTTAGAAATATTATTTGAAACTCATTTAAAAAATCAAGAGGAATTCTTTGGAAAATAGTTCTGACATCTAAGTCATGCAAGAACAATCATAGCAATCATACAAACCTATATACATGTTTATTACAAAAATAAGTATAATAAAATGACCGCATATGTATACTATTATGCACAGTTTTTAAACCGCGTCAGTTTATATTATATAATAGATAATTCAGGGTTTCCCCCAGGCCTTTTTCGCTAGTCGCATGCGACAAGCAATAATTTCAGGACCCAATTTGCGACATGCCATAATTTGTCCGACATGACTTTTCTCCCGCAGCGACTTGTGAACCTGTTGATAGCATATGAAATTCGAAACAAGTAGTGTCAGCTGCCACTTGCTAATTGTCTTAAACCGATGTTAAGGTGCATCATAATCAGAAGTAATACTATAGTATTATTGCAAGGAAAATAACAAGCTAGAAATCACACACTAGAAACGTGTAATTGGATAGAAATGAGTTATGTATTGCGTTATAAACAACGAAAACATTTCAGTGAACTGTGCATCATCCAATATTTCCTTCTAGAAATCAGATTGTCTAGTTTACTGAACAACGAATTTATTCATATAACTGCTTAAAACATTTTACTGTATCTTTTGATATCAGAAAGAAATGTCATTTTCGTTTGGTTGTGACTCGGCCAGCCGTCGTTTTCTTCCCTCCTTGTTTGGCGGAGTACCTGCCGGCAGGGCTCGGAGACTTTCCGGTTCGGGATTTAGACTTGAGCGGTTTCTGTAATTCAGCAGATCGTATAGAAAAATTCGGGAAGAGATCATCGTACTTTTCTAGAAGAGGAATGTAGTGATACTGAGGCGGAAGCGGTGTTGTGCGCGGATCGAGATGCTCGTCTCGTAATTCCTCTTTCTGAACGAGAACATAGGTGGCGTGAGACGTCAGGTGCTTGTTGGCATGATCCGACTTGTGAGCATCGAGCTCCTTAACCAGTCCTGCAAATTAATAATAATAATAAATAACAAGAACGTAGAATTAATTAAATTTAACAATTGGATGTTTCTTTAAATGGCGGAGAAATATAATGTATGTATGAAATATTTTCAGTAGTAACAGATTCGTCTGTCAATAACGAAAGTATTTGGAACAATTTATTCTTTTATTCAAAGTGGTAATTCTGAGAATTGTTTCCTAACTAGGGCGTCACAAGTATATACCGTTTGGTTACGCTTGGAAAGTTGCGATTTTGTTTTTTATACATATTCGCTTGAATGAAATATGTTTATTATTAGCTAAACGTTTCCTGATACATTAGACGTTAAAAAGAGATTATTAACTGAATCAAATAAGAATATTAAATGAAACCGATTTGAAGGCAAAAGTAGTGAAAAAAACATGTGCATGTTAACATCCAGATCGCTATGAAGAATCCTTTAGTTTATATATTCGCTACCAGCACATACAACTAGTGTAAACATGTCACAACAGATTCAACAGTTTGGAAGTTTGAATTGAATAGCCTATTACTTTACTAAATTGGATAGCTTCAATCGTTTATATCAAGGATAGGTTTAATTAATGTTAAAGCCATTCAGTTCAGATCATATCCCCCAAAATCAGCTTTTGTCTAGATAAACACGTAAAGTTACTCAGTACAATGATAAGGAATGATTTTTCAATTTTTCAAAGAGATAACATTGAACTACCTTCAAACAGATAGGTTTCAAGTCTCCCTTTTTTAAAGATCCATTTAATTTAAAATCCTGAACCAATAATTAAAAAGTAGGTTCATTCTTAGAGCAAACATGAAAAAATTTAATATTTTCAAAGGAATCGGTATCTCAACCTGATGCAGCATGGGGTCAGTATACCTACGTGATGCGGCATGAGGGTCAGTATACCTACGTGATGCAGCATGAGGGTCAGTATACCTACGTGATGCGGCATGAGGGTCAGCATACCTACGTGATGCAGCATGAGGGTCAGTATACCTACGTGATGCAGCAAGGGGGTCAGTATACCTAAGTAATGCGGCATAAGGGTCAGTATACCTACGTAATGTAGCATGAGGTTAGTATACCTACGTGATGCAGCAAGGGGGTCAGTAAACCTACGTATTGCAGCAAGGGGGTCAGTATACCTACGTAATGTAGCATGAGGTTAGTATACCTACGTAATGCAGCATAAGGGTCAGTATACCTACGTAATGTAGCATTAGGTTAGTATACCTACGTGATGCAGCAAGGGAGTCAGTAAACCTACGTAATGCAGCAAGGGGGTCAGTATATCTTCGTGATGCAGCAAGGGGGTCAGTATACCTACGTGATGCAGCATAAGGGTCAGTATACCTACGTGATGCAGCAAGGGGGTCAGTATACCTACGTGATGCAGCATAAGGGTCAGTATACCTACGTGATGCAGCAAGGGGGTCAGTATACCTACGTGATGCAGCAAGGGGGTCAGTATACCTACGTGATGCAGCAAGGGGGTCAGTATACCTCGTAATGCAGCAACGGGGTCAGTATACCTACGTGATGCAGCATAAGGGTCAGTATACCTACGTGATGCAGCAAGGGGGTCAGTATACATACGTGATGCAGCAAGGGGGTCAGAATACCTACGTGATGCAGCAAGGGGGTCAGTATACCTACGTGATGCAGCAAGGGGGTCAGAATACCTACGTGATGCAGCAAGGGGGTCAGTATACCTACGTAATGCAGCATAAAGGTCAGTATACCTACGTGATGCAGCATAAGGGCCAGTATACCTACGTAATGCAGCATGTGGGTCAGTATACCTACGTGATGCAGCAAGGGGTTCAGTATACCTACGTGATGCGGCAAGGGGGTCAGTTGTAACGTAATCCAGAACAAAAATACTCCTTTATGGTGAATTGATCGGACGTATGTCGGTCAGGTCAATTCTAGCAACAGGTTACTAAATTATTTAAATAAGTTAATTATCTGAAGTTGTCATTTACGTCAATGGTTATACAACATCAAGCCATTGTCTTATTTAAGGGCCGCACTGGACAGAGCCGGGCGGAGAACTATGGAACATCTATTATAGTTCAGTTCTGTTGACATTAATCTTTCTTAAATAAATTGTTAAACATACAAATATCTTGTTATTATGTCACACAGTATACCTACGTGATGTAGCAAGGGGGTAAGTATACCTACGTGATGCAGCATGGGGTCAGTATACTTACGTGATGCAGCTGAGGGTCAGTATACCTACGTGATTCAGCAAGAGGGTCAGTATACCTACGTGATGCAGCATGAGGGTCAGTATACCTACGTGATGCAGCATGAGGGTCAGTATGCCTACGTGATGCAGCATGAGGGTCAGTATACCTACGTGATGCGGCATGAGGGTCAGTATACCTACCTGATGCAGCAAGGGTGTCAGTATACCTACGTGATTCGGCATGAGGGTCAGTATACCTACGTGATGCAGCATGAGGGTCATTATACCTACGTGATGCGGCATGAGGGTCAGTATACCTACGTGATGCAGCATGAGGGTCAGTATACGTACGTGCTGCAGCAAGGTGGTCAGTATACCTACGTGATGCGGCATGAGGGTCAGTATGCCTACGTGATGCGGCAAGGGGGTCAGTATACCTACGTGATGCGGCATGAGGGTCAGTATACCTACGTGATGCGGCATGAGGGTCAGTATACCTACGTGATGCAGCAAGGGGGTCAGTATACCTACGTGATGCGGCATGAGGGTCAGTATACCTACTTGATGCAGCATGAGGGTCAGTTTACCTACGTGATGCAGCATGAGGGTCAGTATACCTACGTGATGCAGCAAGGGGGTCAGTATACCTACGTGATGCGGCATAAGGGTCAGTATACCTACGTGATGCAGCATGAGGGTCAGTATACCTACGTGATGCAGCAAGGGGGTCAGTATACCTACGTGATGCGGCATGAGGGTCAGTATACCTACGTGATGCAGCAAGGGGGTCAGTATACCTACGTGATGCAGCATAAGGGTCAGTATACCTACGTGATGCAGCAAGGGGGTCAGTATACCTACGTAATACAGCAAGGGGGTCAGAATACCTACGTGATGCAGCAAGGGGGTCAGTATACCTACGGAATGGAGCAAGGGGGTCAGTATACCAACGTGATGCACCAAGGGGATCAGTATACCTACGTGATGCAGCAAGGGGGTCAGTATACCTACGTGATGCAGCAAGTGGGTCAGTATACCTACGTGATGCAGCATGAGGGTCAGTATACCTACGTGATGCAGCATGAGGGTCAGTATACCTACGTGATGCAGCAAGGGGGTCAGTATATCTACGTGATGCAGCATGAGGGTCAGTATACCAACGTGATGCAGCAAGGGGGTCAGTATACCTACGTGATGCGAAATGAGGGTCAGTATACCTACGTGATGCGGCAAGGGGGTCAGTATACCTACGTAATGCGGCATGAGGGTCAGTATACCTACGTGATGCGGCAGGAGGGTCAGTATACCTACGTGATGCAGCATGTGGGTCAGTATACCTACGTGATGCAGCAAGAGGTTTAGTATACCTACGTGATGCAGCATAAGGTTCAGTATACCTTCGTGATGCAGCAAGGGGGTCAGTATACCTACGTGATGCAGCATAAGGGTCAGTATACCTACGTGATGCAGCAAGGGGGTCAATATACCTACGTAATGCAGCAAAGGGGTCAGAATACATACGCAGTGCAGCAAGGGGGTCAGTATACCTACGTAATGCAGCAAGGGGGTCAGTATACCTACGTGATGCACCAAGGGGATCAGTATACCTACGTGATGCAGCAAGGGGTTCAGTATACCTACGTGATGCAGCAAGGGGGTCAGTATACCTACGTGATGCAGCATGAGGGTCAGTATACCTACATGATGCAGCAAGGGGGTCAGTATACCTACGTGATGCAGCATAAGGGTCAGTATACCTACGTGATGCAGCAAGGGGGTCAGTATACCTACGTAATGCAGCAAGGGGGTCAGAATAATACGTAATGCAGCAAGGGGGTCAGTATACCTACATAATGCAGCAAGGGGGTCATTATACCTACGTGATGCACCAAGGGGATCAGTATACCTACGTGATGCAGCAAGGGGGTCAGTATACCTACGTGATGCAGCAAGGGGGTCAGTATACCTACGTGATGCAGCATGAGGGTCAGTATACCTACGTGATGCAGCAAGGGGGTCAGTATATCTACGTGATGCAGCATGAGGGTCAGTATACCTACGTGATGCAGCAAGGGGGTCAGTATACCTACGTGATGCGGCATGAGGATCAGTATACCTACGTGATGCAGCATGAGGGTCAGTATACCTACGTGATGCAGCAAGGGGGTCAGTATACCTACGTGATGCGGCATGAGGGTCAGTATACCTACGTGATGCGGCAAGGGGGTCAGTATACCTACGTGATGCGGCATGTGGGTCAGTATACCTACAAGATGCAGCAAGGGGGTCAGTATACCTACGTGATGTGGCATGAGGGTCAGTATACCTACGTGATGCGGCATGAGGGTCAGTATACCTACGTGATGCAGCAAGGGGGTCAGTATACCTACGTGATGCGGCATGAGGGTCAGTATACCTACGTGATGCGGCATGAGGGTCAGTATACCTACGTGATGCGGCATGAGGGTCAGTATACCTACGTGATGCGGCATGAGGGTCAGTATACCTACGTGATGCAGCATAAGGGTCAGTATACCTACGTGATGCGGCAGGAGGGTCAGTATACCTACGTGATGCAGCATAAGGGTCAGTATACCTACGTGATGCAGCAAGGGGGTCAGTATACCTACGTGAGGCAGCATAAGGGTCAGTATACCTACGTGATGCAGCATAAGGGTCAGTATACCTACGTGATGCAGCATAAGTGTCAGTATACCTACATGATGCAGCAAGGGGGTCAGTATACCTACGTAATGCAGCAAGGTGGTCAGAATACCTACGTGATGCAGCAAGGGGGTCAGTATACCTACGTAATGCAGCAAGGGGGTCAGTATACCTACGTGATGCACCAAGGGGATCAGTATACCTACGTGATGCAGCAAGGGGGTCAGTATACCTACGTGATGCAGCAAGGGGGTCAGTATACCTACGTGATACAGCATGAGGGTCAGTATACCTACGTGATGCAGCATGAGGGTCAGTATACCTACGTGATGCAGCAAGGGGGTCAGTATATCTACGTGATGCAGCATGAGGGTCAGTATACCTACGTGATGCAGCAAGGGGGTCAGTATACCTACGTGATGCGGCATGAGGGTCAGTATACCTACGTGATGCAGCATGATGGTCAGTATACCTACGTGATGCAGCACGGGGGTCAGTATACCTACGTGATGCGGCATGAGGGTCAGTATACCTACGTGATGCGGCAAGGGGGTCAGTACACCTACGTGATGCGGCATGAGGGTCAGTATACCTACAAGATGCAGCAAGGGGGTCAGTATACCTACGTGATGCGGCATGAGGGTCAGTATACCTACGTGATGCGGCATGAGGGTCAGTATACCTACGTGATGCAGCAAGGGGGTCAGTATACCTACGTGATGCGGCATGAGGGTCAGTATACCTACGTGATGCGGCATGAGGGTCAGTATACCTACGTGATGCAGCAAGGGGGTCAGTATACCTACGTGATGCGGCATGAGGGTCAGTATACCTACGTGATGCGGCATGAGGGTCAGTATACCTACGTGATGCGGCATGAGGGTCAGTATACCTACGTGATGCGGCATAAGGGTCAGTATACCTACGTGATGCGGCATGAGGGTCAGTATACCTACGTGATGCAGCGTAAGGGTCAGTATACCTACGTGATGCAGCAAGGGGATCTATTATAGTTCAGTTCTGTTGACATTAATCTTTCTTAAATAAAATGTTAAACACACAAATATCTTGTTATTATGTCACACAGTATACCTACGTGATGCGGCAAGGGGGTCAGTATACCTACGTGATGCAGCATAAGTGTCAGTATACCTACGTGATGCGGCATGAGGGTCAGTATACCTACGTGATGTAGCATGAGGGTCAGTATACCTACGTGATGCAGCATGAGGGTCAGTATACCTACGTGATGCAGCAAGGGGGTCAGTATACCTACGTGATGCAGCAAGGGGGTCAGAATACCTACGTGATGCAGCAAGAGGGTCAGTATACCTACCTAATGCAGCAAGGGGGTCAGTATACCTACGTGATGCACCAAGGGGGTCAGTATACCTACGTAATGCTTCAAGGGGGTCAGTATACCTACGTGATGCACCAAGGGGATCAGTATACCTACGTGATGCAGCAAGCGGGTCAGTATACCTACGTGATGCAGCAAGGGGGTCAGTATACCTACGTGATGCGGCATGAGGGTCAGTATACCTACGTGATGCAGCAAGTGGGTCAGTATATCTACGTGATGCAGCATGAGGGTCAGTATACCTACGTGATGCAGGAAGGGGGTCAGTATACCTACGTGATGCAGCATGAGGGTCAGTATACCTACGTAATGCAGCAAGGGGGTCAGCATACCTACGTGATGCAGCATAAGGGTCAGTATACCTTCGTAATGCAGCAAGGGGGTCAGCATACCTAATGATGCAGCAAAGGGGTCAGCATACCTAATGATGCAGCAAGGTGGTCAGTATACCTAATGATGCAGCAAGGGGGTCAGTATGCCTACATGATGCAGCATGAGGGTCATTATTCCTACGTGATGCAGCAAGCGGGTTAGTATACCTACGTGATGCATCATAAGGGTCAGTATACCTACGTGATGCAGCAAGGGGGTCAGTTTACCTACGTGATGCAGCATAAGGGTCAGTTTACCTCCGTAATGCAGCATGAGGGTCAGTATACCTACGTGATGCAGCACGGGGGTCAGTATACCTACGTGATGCAGCATGGGGTTCTTTATACCTACGTGATGCAGAATGAGGGTCAGTATACCTACGTGATGCAGCATGAGGGTCAGTATACCTACGTGATGCAGCATGAGGGTCAGTATACCAACGTGATGCAGCATAAGGGTCAGCGTAACCGCGTGATGCAGCAATAGGGTCAGCGTACCAGCGTGATGCATAAATAGGGTCAGTATACCAATGTGATGCAGCATGGGGGTCAGTATACCAATGTGATGCAATAGTATTTTGACTTTCATTATGTAGCTGAAGGGCCAATATCTCAACGTGATGCATATGTACTAATATTTCAACGTGATGCTGAATAGGGATACCATGACCTGTTGTAGCAGAAGATCCAATATCTCAACGTGATGCTGCAAGTGTACTAATATACCAACGTGATGTTGAATGTGGGTACTATAATCTGCTGCAGCAGAAGGGCCACTATCTTAATATGTGAAGCTGCAAGTGAACCAATATTCTAACATGATGCTGCCTGAAGCTACTAAAAACTGTTGCAGCACAAGTTTCAATATCCCAACGTGATGATGCAAGATGGTATGTATTCTAATGTGACACTGCAAATGGGTCAGTATTTCAGTCTAACACAGCAAGAGGTTCAGTATCTCAATGTGATGACGCATTAGGATTACGTTATGCTGAATGAAGAAAACACCCAACGTGATACTCAATAAGGAGGATATCCCAAACGTAATGCTAAATGAGGGCAATAGCCCAACATGACACTTTTTTAGGGTAATAGCCCTACGTATTGCTAAATGAGGGCAATAGCCCACCGTGATACTTAATTATGACAACTCCTCAAACGTAATGCTTTATGATGCAAATATCCAAACATGATAGTTAAATAAGGCTAAATGCTAAAGGATGGCAATATCACACCGTGATACTTAATTAGGGCAATACCCGCAACGTGATACTGAATGATGGCACTATCCGAACGTCATGATACTCAATTATTGCAGTAACCATAACGTAATGCTGAATGATGCCAATATCTCAAAGTGAAACTCGATTACGGCAATACCATCAACGTAAGGCTATATGATGCCTGTGAATATCCCAACGTTTTACTCAATTAGGGATATTCTCTCAACGTAATTCTGAATGAGGGTAAAATCCCAACATGATACTGCACGAGAGTCCAAGACGAATATTGTCAAGAAAGTATGTTTCTGTATGATTCTTTTCTTTTTTCAGAAAGAATATTTTATTATCAAAATTCAGCTTGTTGATTTAATATTATTTGTGTGAAACATTGAAAAAAACAACATACATATATATTGTAATATTCATATTCATTGAATGGTGAGAATAATGTTATAATTGCAGATGTCAGCGCTCTGTCCTACAAAGGGGATCTCATTTATCTGAAACCACAGGTAGCCGTCTCTTGATTAGCCGACATACATATGTCGTCAGTAACTTCGTGTTAATTGCAATAACATTGGGGTTAACATTTTGACAAGAATAACAATTATAACAGAAGATTCATGAAGTTAAAAGTTCAGACATTTTAAGAAGAATCCCGGCGTATATTTTACTTTACATTATGCTGAGAATAGGCATAGGTTTTGAAGAGAGGTTTCATATTAGACGTTTGGTGGGTGGGATATTGCTATCCGATCTGTAACCAGTGCATTAAAATATATGAATAGCAGGAAGAAATATCTTAACTGATTCCTGTAGCTCGGTAGCGTACCTGTTTCGTCGGCAATGTCTACAATAACATCGGTATTTCCATAGCCCGCCCTCCGCTTGATGCTCGTAAGAAGGTTGATGACGGCACAGCTCGGGTTGCATAGCAACGTCTCGTTGTTACCGTATTTTACTAAGATAAACATAACTCAAACACCCGACCACATGAAAATATTAATACTGATTCAAACTCTTAACTCCTAATTTAGCTTTATCATTAACGATATCCAGTCCATAACTGTATTATTACTTTTTCAAACCATCTTGTTCATTTAACAGAAAAGAACTGATCTCACACATATGTTTACTTCCAATTCTTTATTTATATTATAGTTAAAATGTTTTAAATAAGCGTCGTTAATTCCTTTGAGAAAATCGAAAATCCCTATTCACCGATTCAATGTTGAATTTGTTAAACCGCTATTAGGACATCCCAGATCTATAAAGTTAACCCTCTAAGACATACAAACTTAAGATTTTCAATAGATATCCTGAATAAATACAGATATTTCAATGTAAATAAATACGGACAGTATTGCCACAAAAGATAACGCTACTGAATGCAGGTATGTATAGATCGAATACCGAAATTTCATTACGTTGACACATCGTTGACATTGGTTGTTTTGGATATACATGAGCATCCGATTTATAGGACATTATCTCTTCGCAAGCTTTAAATTTAAAATTAAAGAGGTCTGAAATTTAAAATCAATTTAAAAATTCTTTTTAATATTTCATTTACAAAAAGATTGGTATTATGTGGTATTTTACCTAGATCCCACTTCCAAATGTGTAAACTACATTTAATTTATTTCTGCTGGATTTTTTAGGTCGCACTGTGTGTGCTCTGCTATAATACGAGTCACACTTAAATAACGGGTATACTTTCAATTGACTCCTTTATTGCGACCCCTTCATGTTTTTAAAAAAAAACTTAAAAGCAGTGATGAAATGAATCATCAGTTAAAGATTTTTTAAGAACGTTAAATATTCTGTTGTGTTTTTTTCACCTCCCTGTAAAAACTAGCGGAATCTCTAGGCATGACTTGTTTAATAATAAACCAATGTATTAAATATTTAATATTATATTAAACGATCTAACACGGTGTTTTCCTATAGACTTCTGTTTCATATTCTTTGTTACCAATTTATTGCATATATAAACTGTAAAGAGTGCTTATCTTCTGCACATACTTGACTGGACTCATCCCATGTCCATGACCGTCTAGAGTCGTCAAAAGCTTTACCCATGCCGTTCTCTTTGGAGTTTTTTTATTCTTGTTTGATCCAAATGGCCAAGATATCGTTTCAGACAAATACAGTTTAACGTTAAACTCGGGTTTTTCGTGAATAAAATACTTATAGTTATAAACAACTGCGATTTGAACAAGGTAATAATACCACGTGACTTGAGACGTAATTTGTCCCAAGAAGCTTTTTTGTCAACAAATTAACTCGATGCAAACTTTCAAAACAAAGTATATAGTAGTTTTTGTTATTTTTTTTACCAAATAAAGCGTAGTCAAATGCAAAACAGTTTGCTACCTCCGGTTGGTTACTTATAATTGTTAAATGTACTTTCTAACCAATAATCGGAGAAGCCGGTGTAACGTTGTAAAGTGACCCCCATAGAATAATGACCCCCCCGGTCATTATTTTATATAAAATAATAAATAATTTTAAAATAATATATAAATAATTTTATTTTATATAAAATAATGACCTCTTTCTATAAAAACAGACTCCCCTTATAAAATAATGACCCCTCGATTTTATCTGTAAAATATTGACCCCCACATTGCCTATTACTAAAAAACTCTATATCGATTCAAGTCACTGTCGTGTTTCTATGGCTTTTATATCTGTTGATGTTGTTGTTGTTTCTACTGGAGCCGCTTCATGCTGCTGCTGCGTCTACATCTATTGAAATGAAATTTAAAATTGCTTTAATTTAATTTCATTTGAATTATCATCATTGTATTACAATATATTTATATATTTACAATAAATTTTCTGGCTAGTTTGTAACCAAAATACTGATACTGCAAATATATACTGTGAAACTAACAATAACATCATTGGTGACGATCGCGTCAAAATTTAATATCTGAAGTATCCACGAAGATTTGAACTCGAGACCTAGTTTACCACAAAACCAAGTTTCAAACGTGACCTAGATATCATTAAAATATTGTGTTTGACCAAGTGAAGTTTGATGAGAATCAGGCAAATTGCATATTAGAGTGATTCTTGTTTTTGACCCAACCCAGACTTGATCTAGATTTTATTCTGGTTTACATTGTTGAGTTTGGTGATAATGAGCCATAATTGTGGCCTGTAGCAAAACTGATTTGCCAGCCTTCTCTGACGTCAGGCGACTCATTATTGTCAAAAAGTAATTAAAAGATAATCGTTATACAATTAAAATTGCCATAATTCCTCGCTGTGTATACATGTATACAATGAACCTCGGTTAATTCTGTAAGTTCCAGAATTTTCGTATTCCATTTCGTTGTCTAGCAACGGGCTTTACCATTTCAGAAGTCTGTCTGTCTGTCCGTCCGTCCGTCCGTCCGTCCGAGCACACCGATGTGTAGTTACGTGGCTATGAGAACAATGGGTAACGGTAAATTCTATTCATTCCGTTCTTTTATGTGGCTATTTTTTCTTTTATGTGGCTAAAAGAACAATAAAGAGGACAATATAGTAGCCACATAAATATACATTCGTTGGAACGTTCGTCTGTCTGTCTGTCTGTCTGTCTGTCTGTCTGTCTTACGGTAATGTCAAATCCCTCACGGGGACGTAGACATGGTTGCGCGTCAAAATCGCAAGAAGTTAAAAGAGTAGTTTAAAAAGAAGTTAAAACAATGTTTAAAAGTGTTAAAAATCAGGGGGCTGTACAACTAGGGCGAGACATGTTCAATGCTAGATAAAGCTGCACTGAACTGCTCTGGGGTAGGGAGGAGGGCAACAGTAGGTGGTAGGTTGTTCCAATGGTAAACAGTCCTAGGGAAGAAAGAAAATTAAAAATAATCTGAGATTGCTGTAAATTAACCTGTAACTCAGATCTTTTGCATGCATTGCTTATCCTTTTTGTGCTAAATGACTTCTAAAACCACTTTTCGAATGGTCGTCAAAAGGGAAACAGAATAATATTTTTAAGTTATTTCATCATTGCTAGTTCCACTAGTTACACTGTGTGGGACGTTTAATCACTATACAACTTTGATGAATCAATGATTCAAACCACTAACAAACATGCACTTACAGTGATTCTGCTTGTATAATTAATAGATATTTGGTTTCAGTCGCAGAGAGGTTTATGTAGTTGACTTCTAATCCAGTTGCCCAGATCCGATTCCCAGGCGAGAACGCTATCGAAGTATGTTACATCAGATCAGGATTAGACGAGTTCTGGTAAGAAGCCTAGAGATACTAGATTGAAATCCAGTCACAATCGCCGCCTGAAAACTAGCTAGTTCTGTGATTATAAATATTTTTTGATGATTAATATTCAAACTGGCCGTAAATTGCAAAAAGTAGTTGCGTTTCTTGTTGATGGAACGTTCCTATGCAGTCCTGTGCCTGTGTTTTAAATGATAAACTGAGCGCCGCACAGTATGTATGCCTGTCACCCATACACGACCCTGGTAGGCATCGAACTCACAACGGTGAGGGGCAAGTGATTCTCGGTCGGAGACCTTTACCATTTTTTTTCCACACAAATAGGCATCGGAAGTGGTAATCCCTGAAGCTTGGATCAATTCCGTCTAATTGCGGTCAAAAAATCTGCACGTACGGAAGCATGCACGGACGGGTGCCATAACTTCTCAGATGCCTATCGATGGAGATAATTAAGTGTACCATAGAGGTTTGGGTCGGGGGTCCTTATTCTAGAGGGGGTCACATTTCTACGTGAGGGGTCATTTTTCTACTTGTGAGGAGTCATAAAATTATGACTCCCCAGTCATAATATTATGACCGCGGAGTCAATATTTTATATAAAATAATGACCGGGGGTCATTACTCTATGGGGGTCACTTTACAACGTTACACCGGCAATCTTTGGTTTGCAAAATCCAAAGCGAGCATCCTATGTGGACTGACCTGTTTGAACTTAAATGTTAAATGTATTATTACTACCAAAGACGTATCCACATTTTCGAGGTTATGAGGCTTTAAGGCCTGAAAATCCATCTAACAAATTAAAAAAAAACAAAAACAACATCGTTGTCAGCAACCATATCTGAGTAAATAAGATATGCTTGAATGTACAAGAGAACTTTTGATGCATTGCATCAAGTCTGCATGAGAAATATTTTATCCAACTATAGCAATCGGATGAAACATTAGAAAGCGATCAATTTATAAATTGTTCTAAAAAGAAACAATGGCCTGTTAGCGGATATAACCCGCAAAGGGAAAGAAACCAGGGATTCAACACCAACAATCAATACAAATACATTTTATATGATATTTTAATTTAAAGGCAAACCCAATTTGACACAGCCAAACAAATCCAACTACCTTGCGGAATGTCGATAGTTGTACCCAGGTGTTATAAAATGATTGTTTACCTACCCATCAACAGTCGGAGAGCGGAATGTCGATAGTTGTACCCAGGTGTAATAAAATGGTTGTTTCCCTTCCAAGCAACAGTTGGAAAGCGGAATGTCGATAGTTGTACCCAGGTGTTATAAAATGGTTGTTTCCCAACCAAGCAACAGTCGGAGAGCTGAATGCCGATAGTTTTACCCAGGTGTTATAAAATGGTCGTTTACCTATCTAGCAACAGTCGGAGAACGGAATGTCGTTAGTTATACCCAGTTGTTATAAAATGGTTGTTTCCCTGCCAAGCAACAGTCGGAGAGCGGAATGCCGATAGTTTTAGCCAATGTAATAAAATGGTCGTTTACTTACCTAGCAACAGTGGCAGAGCGGAATGTCGATAGTTGTACCCAGGTGTAACCTACCCAGCAACAGTGGCAGAGCGGAATGCCGATAGTTTTACTCAGGTGTAATAAAATGGTCGTTTACCTACCTAGCAACAGTGTCAGAGCGGAATGTCGATAGTTGTACCCAGGTGTAGCCTACCCCAAAATAGTGGCAGAGCAGAATGCCGATAGTTTTACCCAGGTGTAATAAAATGGTTGCTTACCTACCTAGCAACAGTGGAAGAGCGGAATGTCGATAGTTGTACCCAGGTGTAACCTACCCAGCAACAGTCGGAGAGCGGAATGTCGATAGGATAGTTGTACCCAGGTGTAAAAAAATGGTTGTTTACCAACCTAGCAACAGTGGAAGAGCGGAATGTCGATAGTTGTACCCAGATGTAATAAAATGGTCCTTTACCAACCCAGCAACAGTCGGAGAGCGGAATGTCGATAGTTGTACCCAGGTGTAATAAAATGGTTGTTTATCTACATAATAACAGTGGCAGAACGAAATGTCGATAGTTGTACCAAGGCGAAATAAAATGGTTGTTTACCTACCTAGCAACAGTCGGAGAGCGGAATGTCGATAGTTGTACCCAGGTGTTATAAAATGACTGTTTCCCTACCCAGCAACAGTCGGAGAGCGGAATGTCGATAGTTGTACACAGGTGTTATAAAATGGTTGTTTACCTACCTAGCAACAGTACGAGAGCGGAATGTCGATAGTTGTACCAAGGTGCAATAAAATGGTTGTTTACCTACCAATCAACAGTCAGAGAGCGGAATGTCGATAGTTGTACCCAGGTATTATAAAATGATCGTTTACCTACCCAGCAACAGTTGGAGAGCGGAATGTCAATATATGTACCCAGTTGTTATAAAATGGTCGTTTACCTACCCAGCAATAGTCGGAGAGCTGAATGTCGATAGTTTTATCTAGGTGTTCTTACATGGTCGATTACCTACCCAGCAACAGTCGGAGAGCGGAATGTCGATAGTTGTACCCAGGTGTAATAAAATGGCTGTTTCTTTACCTAGCAACAGTCGGAGAGCGGAATGCCGATAGTTTTACCTAGGTGCTATAAAATGGTTGTTTACCTACCCAGCAACATTCGGCGAGCGGAATGTCGATAGCTGTACCCAGGTGTTATAAAATGGTCGTTTACCTACCCAGCAACAGTCAGAGAGCGGAATGTCGATAGCTGTACCCAGGTAATATAAAATGGTCGTTTACCTACCCAGCAACAGTCGGAGAGCGGAATGCCGATAGTAGTACCCAGGTGTTACAAAATGGTTGCTTCAATACCCAGCAACAGTCGGAGAGCGGAATGTCGATAGTAGTACCCAGGTGTTATAAAATGGCTGTTTCCTTACCTAGCAACTGTCGGAGAACGGAATGCCGATAGTTTTACCCATTTGTTATAAAATGGTTGCTTCACTTCCTAGCAACAGTCGGAGAGCGGAATGCCGATAGTTTTACCCAGGTGTTATAAAATGGTTGCTTCCCTACAAAGCAACAGTCGAAGAGCGGAATGCCGATAGTTTTACCCAGGTGTTATAAAATGGTTATTTACCTATCCAGCAATAGTCGGGAGAGCGAAATGTCGATAGTAGTACATAGGTGTTATAAAGTGGTTGCTTCCCTACCCAGCAACAGTCGGAGAGCGGAATGTCGATAGTTGTACATAGGTGTTATAAAATGGTTGCTTCCCTACCCAGCAACAGTCGGAGAGCGGAATGCCGATAGTAGTACCTAGGTGTTATAAAATGGCTGTTGCCTTACAACAACAGTCGGAGAGCGGAATGTCGATAGTTTTACCCAGGTGTTATAAAATGGTCCTTTACTTACCCAGCAACAGTAGGAGAGCGGAATGTCGATAGTTGTACCCAGTTGTTATAAAATGGTTTTTCTCTACCCAGCAACAATCGGAGAGCGGAATGTCGATAGTTGTACTCAGGTGTTAAAAATGGCTGTTTCCTTACCTAGCAAAAGTCGGAGAGCGGAATGTCGATAGTTGTATCCAGGTGTTATAATAAGTCTGTTTCCTTACCTTGCAACAGTCGGAGAGCAGAATGTCGATAGTTGTACCCAGGTGTTATAAAATGGTCGTTTACCTAGGCAGCAACAGTCGGAGAGCGGAATGTCGATAGATGTATCCAGTTGTTATAAAATGGTCGTTTACCTACCCAGCAACAGTCGGAGAGCGGAATTTCGATAGTTGTACCCAGGTGTTATAAAATGGTCGTTTTCCTACCAAGCAACAGTCGGAGAGCGGAATGTCGATAGTTGTACCCAGGTGTTATAAAATAGTCGTTTACCTACCCAGCAACAATCGGAGAGCGGAATTTCGATAGTTGTACCCAGGTGTTATAAAATGGCTGTTTCCTTACCTAGCAACTGTCGGAGAGCAGAATGTCGATAATTGTACCCAGTTGTAATAAAATGATTGTTTGCCTACCCAGCAATATGCGGCGAGCGGAATGTCGATAGCTGTACCCAGGTGTTATAAAATGGTTGTTTTCTTACCTAGCAACAGTAGGAGAACGGAATTTCGATAGTTGTACCCAGGTGTTATAAAATGGCTGTTTCCTTACCTAGCAACTGTCGGAGAGCAGAATGTCGATAATTGTACCCAGTTGTAATAAAATGATTGTTTGCCTACCCAGCAATATGCGGCGAGCGGAATGTCGATAGTTGGACCCGGGTGTTATAAAATGGCTGTTTCTTTACGTAACAACAGTAGGAGAACGGTATGTCGATAGTTGTACCCAGGTGTTATAAAATGGCTGTTTCCTTACAACAACAGTCGGAGAGCGGACTGTTAATAGTTGTACCCAGGTGTTACAAAATGATCCTTTACCTACCCAGCAACAGTCAGAGAGCGGATTGTCGATAGTTGTACCCAGGTGTTATAAAATAGTCGTTTACCTACCCAGCAACAGTCGGAGAGCGGAATGTCGATAGTTGTACCCAGGTGTTATAAAATAGTCGTTTTCCTACCCAGCAACAGTCGGAGAGCGGAATGTCGATAGTTGTACCCAGGTGTTATAAAATGGTTCTTTACCTACCCAGCAACAGTCGGAGAGCGGAATGTCGATGGTTGTACCCAGGTGTTATAAAATGTTTTTTTCCTTACCCAGCAACAATCGGAGAGCGGAATGTGGAAAGTTGTACTCAGGTGTTATAAAATGGCTGTTTCCTTACCTTGCAACAGTCGGCTAGCGTAATGTCGATAGTTGTACCCAAGTGTTATAAAATGGTACGTTCAGCGCGAGAATTATCATTTATATGTCTGTAGATTACACTTATGTGTATTCGTCTTCTGAAGAAATGTTTTTTTTTAAACGTAGTCAACGAGCAGAGTTTACACAGCTAGGTTGCTTGTTGCTAAATTAATCATATTTATCTTTAAAAAATAAGTCTAAATGACAATTTTGTTGAACAAAAAGGCAATCTTGTTCGCCGGCTTTAGGCCAAGAAATTTGTGTTAGTAAATTATGAATCTGTATTTTCGCGAAACTTCACTTGGTCAAACTTACATTTCCAAAGGAAACAGCGCGTTCCCTCTAGTCCGGAAGTGAATTTTGCCATTTTCTTGGCTGTATGTGGAGGCTGTGACTTCTAATGTGGCAATTCCTGATATTCTTATTTCACTTTTTTAAGCTTCGAAACATTTTATTTCAAAGCTTATTACATGAACACTTGTACGCGCGATCAATAAATATTTTAAAACTGATCCTAAATTTATTGTATTGAGTGTATATCCTTAGACCAATATGCATACTTAAGGTAAGTCACTAATAACTACACAGTCACGTGATTCACAAGCTAATTTAAATATCGGCAAAATGTTGTACAACTTGATATCGGCATGTTCTCGTGATGAGTATTGATCACGGGACAAATATTTACTTCACCCATATGTGGCATTTTGGTTATGTACACAGATTTAAACGAGAACACATCGTAGCTAAAATAGTCACAATATTTCAAGTAAAATTCATGACCGGTTGTTTTTGTTGTAAAGAAGATGAGAAATGATAGATTAAACTGTATTTAGTAGTGTATGCATTTTATGACTTCTGAAAACTTATAATAGTGATAAATACATTGTATGTTTTGACCATTACAGAGATAAAGATTTAAGACATGTTCTTAAAATCACAAAATATTTTTAACACTTGTTAATTTAAAAAAAAAGTTTGTTTAGATAATATTTTAAAACATTGTAAAATTTGGAACCGGCTCATTATAAGTTTTATGGAAAGTGGCAGTTAAGTCAGTTCATCTTGACAGAAACGCCGAGAAAACCGGTAGTTAGATTCAATAAGTACATATTGGCGTGCGTGACACAGGATATCTTCACATCAGTCATTCGTGACATTTATTCAACCGCACACTTCCTAGTGTTTTCTATACACGCATCGGTTGTTTGATATCAACTGTTTTGTTTAGGTTTAATCCATATACTAAAAAAAGGTTAGGTAACACAACCCACAACCTTAATTCCAAATTTTACTGTATCCAAGAAACGCTTTGCGTCAATGTCAGTTGCGTCCGTAATCTTACTTTTCATTAATAACTTAAGTTTTTAACATATTTTTGAAATTTATATTAGTGATAAACAGTGTTTTTGTTTAGAAATTTGTGAAAGTATATTAAGATACTTGTATTGATTAAAGATATTTTTTTTCAAATATTCAATTCATAGGACCTAATCGTCATCAATTTAAATATCAGATTTCTATTCATATAAGCCATTAAAACTTCCGCTCACTTAGGAAGTTGTAAAATTTTTGAATCAAAACACGAGTAAAGATTTACTTATAACAGCACTTAAAAATGAAGACTATATACTTCCTGAATCAGTGAACAGTGGAGGAGCAGAGGGTTAATTGCACTGTCTCAAATGTGCTGAACAATGAGTGTTAACATGTTAATTTTTATTTCGACAATTGTGATGCTATGGACGACGGGTGAGTAAGCACAACATCATTTTTCTTTTTACTTTTTTCACTACCTGTCATTTATTTGATGTTTTATTATAATAAAAACGCAGTACGACTTTAACAAGCTACATTTCGACTATGTACAACAATGATAAATGTTGGGATAATTTGGAGTACATAAATAAACAAGTCGTTGTCCTTGCTGTGCTGTAAATGTGTGTGATTGTGTTGGTGGTATTTGATAGCCCATAGATGAGTGACATTTGTAGAAGACTGTTAAACGTAAAATTAGATTTTTGGATAATAAAATGAAAGATACAGAAAACTCTCCAAATGAAATTTTAAATCGTTGATTTGCTCTGCTACACAGGATCTCGATTTAAAGTTTCATCCAAAAGACTTTAAGTAATATTTAGTTTGTAATTTAATGTCGGTAAATAGCTACTCATAGCTAATGTTTTATGGTTGTACAACACTTCCGACAATAAATAAATTTTGACTTGACTTGACTTGACTTGGAGTCAAACGCGATTACTTTTATTTATCCGAGTTGGCCATTAATTGAAAATCTAATATATAACGTAGATGATTCCTAATCAACACATTGAACAATAAAAAGCTTGATTTTGGAGCTTTTTCCAGTATTCGTTCTCACCAATCAATGCGACACAACTGATTTCCTATGTTGGGTCGTGGCGCAGGGATTATACAACTTCCTACGTAGACATGCTTGGTGCTTCATGAACCCTCTGTAAGATTACCGGACAGTTGGCAACAAGCCATTACTTTGCTAAAGATTATAAAACTAAATTTAGAGACCAGTCTCAAATCTCTAGCATCTGGCTGAAACGGCGACTGGTCGCTATATAACCCAATTAGATGCATAAGCTTTAAGACTGGTGTCCAGTTTTAGTTTTTGAATCTTGGGCCCTGATCATTTGCTGTAAATTATTATCTTTACCATTAGTTGAACAAGCTATGTTCAATAAAGCTCAAAAAGACCTACTGAACAAATTTACCTGTGTCGGAAGGATAAGGGTATTTTGGTTGGAATTTATAACATGTTTTATTATGGGCGATAAGGGTGAAGGCTATGTACATATCACTTGTGATTGTGTTGACGGGCAATTAAGGAGAAGGATGTGCCGGTGTCAACAGTCACTTTTCATCATCAAGTAGCCGGATGTCAACAAGGAAGTAAGCGATGAAATAAAGTAGCGCAATTAACCACTTTTTATCTTAATATTTGAATATATACAAAAATGTTTTCTATACATTAGTTAAAAAATACTAAATATGACAATATTACATATGATGATTTCTAAAATACTTTACATAACAGTGGATTTTCCACGTTTATTTTCACTTCTTTCATAGTAAATGAAAGTGTTATTTTAACTGTTTTGCAGCTATGAAGATAAATATAATGAAATAAAGTGAACATACAACCTAATTAGGTCACAACAAAAAGGTGAATAGCTTTATTTCGTCACGCATTGTCAGTAGCCTCGTGGTCAGTATCTTTACTCATTAATATATTGTCAGTAGCTTCGTGGTCAGTATCTTTGTTTATTGATGTATGGTCAGTAGCTTCGTGGTCAGTATCTTGGTTCATTGATAAATGGTCAGTAGCCTCGTGGTCACTATCATGGTTCATTGATATACGGTCAGTAGATCCGTGGTCAGTATCTTGGTTCATTTATATATGGTCAGTAGCCTCGTGGTCACTATCATGGTTCATTGATATATGGTCAGTAGATCCGTGGTCAGTATCTTGGTTCATTTATATATGGTCAGTAGCCTCGTGGTCACTATCATGGTTCATTGATATATGGTCAGTAGCCTCGTGGTCAGTATCTTTGTTTATTTATTTATGGTCAGTAGCCACGAGATCAGTATCTTTGTTTATTTATATATGGTCAGTAGCCACGTGATCAGTATCTTTTTTATTAATATATGGTAAGTAGCCACGTGATCAGTATCTTTGTTTATTTATATATGGTCAGTAGCCTTGTGATCAACAGACATCCCGAAAGTTGCCAGACCGAAGGACCCGTCTGGTAAAATTTGAGCCGGTGAGACAAGATTTCTAATGTTATCAGACCGAATGTCAGACAAAAATTTGAACTCCTTATACTTGCAAATAGCCTTATAACATGTTTCGGTCTGACGGAATTTGTTTCGGTCAGACAGATTTTCACATCTCATCTGACCAAATGTCAGACACATATTTTCAACTTTCGGGAAGTCTGGATCAGTATCTTTGTTTATTTATATATGGTCAGTAGCCTCGTGGTCAGTATCTTTGTTTATTTATATATGGTCAGTAGCCTCGTGGTCAGTATCTTTGTTTATTTATATATGGTCAGTAGCCTCGTGATCAGTAACTTTGTTTATTTATATATGGTCAGTAGCCTCGTGATCAGTATCTTTGTTTATTTATATATGGTCAGTAGCCTCGTGATCAGTATCTTTGTTTATTTATATATGGTCAGTAGCCTCGTGATCAGTATCTTTGTTTATTTATATATGGTCAGTAGTCTCGTGATCGGTATCTTTGCTTATTTATATGTGGTCAGTAGCCTCGTGGTCAGTATCTTTGTTTATTTATATATGGTCAGTAGCCTCGTGATCAGTATATTTGTTTATTTATATATGGTCAGTAGCCTCGTGATCAGTATATTTGTTCATTTATATATGGTCAGTAGCCTCGTGATCAGTATATCTGTTTATATATATGGTCAGTAGTCTCGTGATCGGTATCTTTGCTTATTTATATGTGGTCAGTAGCCTCGTGATCAGTATCTTTGTTTATTTATATATGGTCAGTAGCCTCGTGATCAGTATATTTGTTTATTTATATATGGTCAGTAGCCTCGTGATCAGTATATTTGTTCATTTATATATAGTCAGTAGCCTCGTGGTCAGTATCTTTGTTTATTTATTCATATATAGTCAGTAGCCTCGTGGTCAGTATCTTTGTTTAACTATATTTGGTCAGTAGCGTCGTGATCAGTATCTTGGTTCATTGATATATGGTCAGTAGCTTCGTGGTCAGTATCTTGGTTCATTGATATATGGTCAGTAGCTTCGTGGTCAGTATCTTGGTTCATTGATTTTATGGTCAGAAGCTTAGTGATCAGTATCTTGGTTCATTGATATATGGTCAGTAGCTTCGTGGTCAGTTTCTTGGTTCATTGATATATGGTCAGTAGCTTCGTGGTCAGTATCTTGGTTCATTGATAGATGGTCAGTAGCTTCGTGACCAGTATCTTGGTTCATTGATATATGGTCAGTAGCTTCGTGGTCAGTATCTTGGTTCACTAATATATGGTCAGTAGCTTCGTGGTCAGTATCTTGGTCCTTTGATATATGGTCAGTAGCCTAGTGATCAGTATCTTGGTTCATTGATATATTGTCAGTAGCTTCGTGAACAGTATCTTTTTTATTGATATATGGTCATTAGCTCCGTGATTAGTATCTTGGTTCATTGATATATGGTCAGTAGCTCCGTGATCAGTATCTTGGTTCATTGATATATGGTCATTAGCTTCGTGATCAGTATCTTGGTTCATCGATATATGGTCAGTAGCCTCGTGGTCAGTATCTTGGTTCATTGATATATGGTCAGTAGCTTCTTGATCAGAATCTTGGTTCATTGATATATGGTCAGTAGCATCGCGATCAGTATCTTGGTTCATTGATATATGGTCAGTAGCCTCGTGGTCAGTATCTTGGTTCATTGATATATGGTCAGTAGCTTCGTGATCAGAATCTTGGTTCATTGATATATGGTCAGTAGCATCGCGATCAGTATCTTGGTTCATTGATATATGGTCAGTAGCCTCGTGACCAGTATCTTGGTTCATTGATATATGGTCAGTAGCTTCGTGACCAGTATCTTGGTTCATTGATATATGGTCAGTAGCATCGCGATCAGTATCTTGGTTCATTGATATATTGTCAGTAGCTTCGTGATCAGTATCTTTTAAATTGATTTCTTGACAGTTGCTTTGTAGTCAGTGTCTTGATCATAGATTTATTGTCAGTAGCTTAGTTGTTTGTATCTTTGTCACAGTGTAAAATGTCAGTAGCTCTTTCACCTTAATCAGTTATGTTTCTCACTGAAACATTGGTTTCAGCTTTTATCATTGAAACATGCGCAAAGATTTTTTTCATTAAAATGTCTCAAGTGATGCTAGCAATGAATCTCGGTCTGTATCATTCCCAAGCGCAGCTATTCTCGTTATTCTCTGTGGAATCCCGGTATCTAATTTTTTCTTCGAACCACGGTGTCAAACATTTTTTCCAATTAATCTCGTTGTCTAGCTTGTTTTGTTAAATCTCAGTGTCTAGCTTTTTTCTTTGATTCTCGGTCTAGATATTTTCGATGAATCTTGGTGTCTAGCTTTATATTCGTTGAATTTTGGTCTCTAGCTTTTTCGTTGAATCTCGGTCTCTATCTTTTTCGTATCTCGGTCTCTATCTTTTTCGGATCTCGCTCTCTAGCTTTTTCGTGTGATCTCGGTCTCTAGCTTTTTCGTGTGATCTCGGTCTCTAGCTTTTTCGGATCTCGGTCTCTAGCTTTTTCTTGTGATCTCGCTCTCTAGCTTTTTCGTGTGATCTCGGTCTCAAACTTTTTCGTTGAATCTGGGTCTCTTGCTTTTTCGTGTGATCTCGGTCTCTAGCTTTTTCGTTGAATCTCGGTCTCTACCATTTTCGTTGAATCTCGATCTCTAGCTTTTTCGTGTAATCTTGCTCTCTAGCTTTTTCGTGTGATCTCGGTCTCTAGCTTTTTCGGATCTCGGTCACTAGCTTTTTCGTGTGATCTCGGACTCTAGCTTTTTCGTTTATTCTCGGTCTCTTGCTTTATCGTTGGATCTCGGTCTCTAGCATTTTCGTTGAATCTCGGTCTCTTGCTTTTTCGTTGGATCTCGGTCTCTAGGTTTTTCGTTGAATCTTGGTCTTAAGCTTTTTCGTTTATTCTCGGTCTCTTGCTTTATCGTTGGATATCGGTCTCTAGGTTTTTCGTTGAATCTCGGTCTCTAGCTTTTTCGTCAAATCTCGGTCTATGTTTTTTTTGTTGAGTCTCGGTCTTTAGCATTTTCGTTTAATCTCGGTTTCTAGCCTGGTTTCTTTAAATCTCGTTAAAGTTTTTCGTTGATCCTTGGTCTCTTGTTGTTTTTTCGTTGAACCTTGGTCTCAAGCATTTTGTTGAATGTCGGTCTCTTGCTTTTTCGCTGGATCTCGGTTTCTAGTTTGTTTCGTTAAACATCGTTCGTTTATTTTTTCGTTGAACCTCGGTCTCTTTTTTTGTTGAACCTTGGTCTCAGGCTTTTTATTTGAATGTCGGTGCCTAGCTTTTCTTACGTTGACTCTCTGTCACTATCCTCGTCTTTGGTTCTCGGTCTCAATCTTCTGCTTTGAAACTCGCTATCTAGTCTTTTTGTTTAAATTTTGTCTCTAGCTTTTTTTCGTCGAATCTCGGCTCGGTTTCTTCTTTTTGTGTTGAACCTCGGTCTCAGGCTTTTTTTGTTGAACCTCAATCTATAGTCTTTTTGTTGAATTTGTGTTTCTTACTTTTTCGTCGAATCTCGGTTTCTTCTTTTTTGTTGAACCTCGGTCTCTAGCTTTTTTGTTGAAACTCTGTCTCTTGATTTTTAGCTCACCTGAGCACGAAGTGCTCATGGTGAGCTTTTGTGATCGCCTGATGTCCGTCGTCCGTCCGTCGTCAACTTTTTCTTCAAACGACTTCTTCTCTGAAACAGCTTTGCCAATTTTGACGAAACTTGCCACGAATGTTCCTTGCATGAAGCTCTTCCAAAGTTGTTCAAAGAAATCAATTCCATGCAGAACTCTGGTTGCCATGGCAACTGAAAGGAAAAACTTTAAAAATATTCTTGTCTGAAACCACAAGGCCTAGAGCTTAGATATTTGGCATTTAGCATCCTCTAGTGGAACTCTACAAAGTTTGTTCAAATTATTTCCCTGGGGTTAAAATTGGCCCCACCCTAGGGGTCACTTCATTTTACATAGACTTATATAGGAAAAACTTTAAAAATCTTCTTAACCAGCAAACAATGACTAAAACAAATGATTTATATATATATTATTTTATTAAGGATTGGCACAAAATTGTCATGGCTGGGTTTAGATAATATTTAATATATTTAGATAACATTTAATATAAAGCTTAACAATGCAAACTGAGTAAAACTTCCATTAGAATTATTGAATATGAATTGACGTTATTTCTTGCTTCGTCCACGAGCGCAAGAGTTTTATGATATTAAACAATCGCCAGCATACTAAAATAAGAAACTTCAGGTTAACTAGGGAGTTTGCTAACGAGTTACCTCCCTTCATAAAAGTTTTTTTATTGCCGGGAGTTTGCCAACGAGTTACCTCCCTTTGTAAAGTTTGTAATCACCTATGTTGGGAGTTCGCCAAACGAGTTACCTCCCTTTTAAAAAAATATGTTAACACCGATGTTGGGAGTTCGCCAACGAGTTACCTCCCTTTGAAGTCTTTGATCCCAAATGTTCGAACATCATCTGTACCGATGCCGGTTAAAGATGCATAAAGACAGTCGTTTTGCGATTTTCCATCACATGGTTTACAGGAATCTGGTTGCAAGTTTAGTTATCGCCAGATGCAAGCTAATTCCAGCCACGACGATGTGTAATACCCTGGAAAATTTGGAAATATAAAACAAAACCAAGAAAAAGGGGCAGGGTTGGGTGGGAAGTTATTAAACAAAGTTTTTTATGTAAAGTAGCAATGCCTCTACCTCGTTCCGTTGATAAAGAATCGAAAAGACTGGAATCTGCGGAGACAAGAGTTTATATAGGCAAGGTCACGTGGTGGCGTGTGACGTAACAGGAGTCATTTCTGCTGGTTAAAGTGTTTAATCTTTAATCGATTAAACATACTATTAACCAGCAAACAATGACTAAAACAAATGATTTATATATATATTATTTTATTAAGGATTGGCACAAAATTGTCATGGCTGGGTTTAGATAATATTTAATATATTTAGATAACATTTAATATATAGCTTAACAATGCAAACTGAGTAAAACTTCCATTAGAATTATTGAATATGAATTGACGTTATTTCTTGCTTCGTCCACGAGCGCAAGAGTTTTATGATATTAAACAATCGCCAAAAAGGTGAGAGAGTAAGCGAACGAACCTTCCGCCAAAAGCGGAATATCATAAAACGACCCAAAACCATGACAATTTTATGCAAACATTACGTCCTGGTACTTATTATATAATAATTGTTGAGAAGTTCCAAGCTGCCGGTTAATAAACAGGTTGCGGCAGAAGTTTATTTAGCTAATGACAGTAAAATAGCCAACTAATATTTATACATTAGGATAAAATTCAGTGACAAAAACAATGCCTGTTGTAGTACAAACGTGTTTGGCAATTACAAGGAATTTATAAACAGCTCCCAATATACCGGTGGCTTTTAACCATAATCTCGTATCCAGGGAAGAACTGATGAAAAGTAAAGGGTATCTCGATTGATATCGAGAATTTTAAGACAACCACCCCCGTTTTTTGCAGTTAGTTCGCAGGAAACTGTTTAATATTGTTAACTTTTGGTTTGCAATAAAATTGTTCGTAATAAACCGCCAGAACCTTCTAGGTAGAGGCTGCGACCAAATAAAACTTATATTAGTCATCATCCCCAACGACTCTAAAAAATTATTTTTTTTGACCATCAATGTAAGATTTAGTGTTTTATTCCTAACCCAAGGTCGCTTACCCGACAAAAATAATTAAATCTTCAGACGACCGGTTGAAAGTCAATAAACATTTACATTATCATGCATTATGTATTTGGTTTAATATTACAGTCAAACTACCCTTGAATAACGACCGCCTGTGAAAAAATACTTTATATATAAAATACCATTTTTCCGTCAATAACTAAAGGAATAATTGTATTTGGAACAAAGACCATCCGCTTATATAGACCACTTATGGCCATCTCTAGATTGGACTTTGTAGACATAATTAGATAATTGGTATATTTAATAACTAAAGTGTAAGTGAAGAGTGCAAATGAAGGTAAAGTAAATTTTTCAAACATATAAACGGAAACAAATCCGCTAAATATAAGTTTATTGCGCTATTTATCCTGTCAACAGCTATAATATCAAAAAAGTACATCCTTCAAATAACTCGGATGTCCAGAAAATAGCATTCAACGGAACCTATCTGTATTTAAATGCCAAAAGATATTGCCGGCTTTCACATTACAGCATATGGCAACTGGTAACATCACATAATAATTTTGAAACTGGCGATCCCTTGTTTAATGAACACGGACTGCCTGCCTCCACATTTTTTCAAACGTATAAACGGAAACAAATCCGCTTAACAGAAGTTTATTATGCCATTTATGCTGTCAACAGTCATAATAGCAGAATGGTACATCCTTCAAATAGCTCGGATGTCCAGAAAATGGCATTCAACGGGACCTATCTGTATTTAAATGCCAAAAGATGTTGCCGGCTTTCACATTACAGCATATGGCAACTGATAACATCACATTATAATTTTGAAAAGTGACGACCCCTTGTTTAATAAACACGGACTGCCTGCCTCCACATTAAGCTCGGCAGCCCTTTTTCCAAATATTTAAATCATTATTATTTTTTATTTTTTTTTAAATTTAATTGAAAATGGTGGTCGTCAAATGAATTGTTGGGCTGATGGGAGAGGGGGTCTATAGAAATTTAGCAATAGATAGCCCAACTGTTTCATATAGTACATGTAATACTATTTATTTAGTTTTATTCAGAAAGTCATATTTTAAAAACAATTCATTATATACAACATGGCACATCCTTCAAAGAGCTCGGATTGCCAGAAATAGTAAAATTATTGAAAGCCACAGTCATTATAATAAGAATTCATTATATAAAACATAGCACATCCTTCAAAGAGCTCGGATGGCCAGAAATGGTAGAATTATTTAACGTCATATTATACTGACAATTCATTATAGGCAACATTGCACATCCTTCAAAGAGCTCGGATAGCCAGAAATATTAATATTTAGAAAGTCACATTATAATATCAATTATATATATAATATGGCAGAATATTCAAAGAGTTCCAATCGCCTGAACGTAGTTCGTTTTAATAATTCATCGGACATGACTATGTAAAAATTCAAAAGATTCAAATGACTTCAATTGAAATGACAAACTTGCGTTACAGATAATTGATTTAATAGTTGTTATTCGGAACTCCGTCATTCGGGTTTTTCCGATATTTCCGCACGCGCTCGGGGGACAAACATTAAATCGAAAGTAGGAGTCACGCTTCTCGTTTTCGTGTGGAAAGAGAAAATGCCAACAAAAAGATGCAGTTGGGGAACTTGCAATAGTGACAGCCGATACTACCACAAACCTTACATGGCAAACGTCACGTTCTATCCATTTCCAAAGCCCAGTGTTGACAAAGAGAGGTGTTTGTTGTGGATAAAGCAATGTCATCGACCGCATTCATCGCTAAAGATTGATAAAATAGGAGCCTACCACTTCATTTGCTCCAAGGTTTGACATAATATATCTTATAAATAAAATAAATATTGATATTGTATTACCATGCAAGTATTTACTGTTAAACGTTATTAATTAAATTAAAGTCCAGATCTACAAATGCAGAATATTGCTCAGCTAGATCTACATGTACACACTCATAAATATATACATGCATTTGTAAGAATGACATTTTCAATAAATTTGCATCTGGAATCTGAGCCTCTGGGCTAAGACCTATGGCTCAAAATTTGCAGTATATTGAAGTAGACCTGTGAAAGCAGACTATTTACATGTAAGTAGGTGCAATATACCTATATAGATCTACATATGCATTATATTAATGAAAGTGCATATTTTTCAGCATTTTCCAGACGGTGCAACTGATCCAGTGTCTGCTTGTCCACTGACAGAACCCAAAGCATCCCGGAAAAGACCTGCGGACAGGAGCTTACATCCTCTCCTTGCCCCATATACAACAGCAAACAAACAAGCCAGGACAACCCTACATGGCAAAGAGCTAGCTCAGTCTTCTCAGAATCCTGACAGCCCTAAACAGCCTGAAACTCATGATCATCTAAACACTTCCATCCCGCATATGCAAGAATTTACTGGAGAGACTATTCCTGAAGACACTACCAATATTAGTTCTAATGACAAGTCAGTAAACACTGAACCTTATAACACTTTCATAGAAAAAGTTCTTAGCACTGATGAGACATGTTTTTTCTACACAGGCATTCCAAATTTGAAACTTTTACACTGGTTGTTTCAATGGATTACACCAGCAGCAGAGACAGTAAAACTATGGGATGGAAAGAGAAGAAATGTTCCGGGGAGGAAAGGCGGCAAAACTCGTTCAACCGGCACATTATTTAAAGAAATGATACTATGTCTTGTCAAAATAAGAAATGGGTTTGACAACCACCACTTATCATTCTTGTTTAAAATTTCTGTTGGTCAAATTTCTAAGATTTTCCTGATATGGGTTAATCTTCTTTACCAGTGTTTGAAAGATTTGTTGATTTGGCCCACTAAAGACATTGTGAAAGAAAATTTGCCACCAAGTTTTGACAATTATCCTAATACAAGAGCTATTATAGACTGTACAGAATATCATGTGCAAAAACCACTGAGACCAGCTGCTCAAAAAGCAACTTGGTCTAATTACAAGCATGCAAATACTGTCAAACAACTTGTGTCCATCTCTCCGAATGGTGCAATAACTTTTTTATCGGACACATTTCCTGGTTCCATTAGTGATGTTGCCATTGTGAAGGAATCCGGGTTTGTTGAGATGGTGCAAGAGGGTGACGATATAATGGCAGATCGAGGTTTCAACATTAGACACCTGCTACTTCCAAAGAAAGCCACTTTGAACATTCCGGCTTTCACACATGGAAAGGTTTTAAGTCACAAAGCTGTTAGGCGGTCAAGAAAAATTGCCAGTGTCAGAATACACGTTGAGCGAGCCATTAGGCGAATGAAAACTTTCAGAATTTTGACTGGAATAATTCCACTGAAATTTAGATTTCTACTTAGACAAATCACAACTATTGTTGCTGTTTTGTGCAACTTTCAGCCTTGCTTAGCATAGTGAACTGTGTCATGATAACAAAAAAACAAGAATTCTTCATAGTATTCAAAGTTTATTACCAGTTTAGTTTTTTATGACTGAATAATAATATAGAAGAATGTTTATTTCAATATGTCATGCAAATAATGGTTTAAGACTATATTTGTATTTGAAAAGTTAAACTGTTCATGATATTTTTACTTCTATAGATGCAATAATTATGTATGCATTTCATGTTATCAGATAACAAGATTTGTATTAACAAGACATTTCCAATAAACTTGACACATTCTTATTTACATAAACTTGACAATAAAGGTGCGGTAGAACTTTTATCTGAATTGCTTATCTCCAATAGTTGTTTTGTTTGTAACAAAGGGGCACATCTTGAACCTGTACATCAATATGTTGCAAAATTTAAAGATTTTCAAAAAATAAATCTATATTCATTCTAATTTGTTTTACATATTCTATTTAAAAATAAATATTATACCATAACAACGTGTTCTATTTCCAAATATCAATGTGTTGTGCATGTTCAGATTATTTTAATAATGAATGATACAAAAGTTATGACAGAATACTAGGAAAAGGCTTTACATTATATACATTATATACATATGACATTATATTGCAGACAGTAATATGATTGAAAGTAATTCATATATTACCCTTCAGACTTCCAGACTTCCATAACATAGCACTAACTAACTTAGTAGATGATCAATAAAGAAGGTTCTGTACTCAATGTTTAGAAGGTTTTTGTACTCAATGTTCATTTTTAGCTAGTTTTCTTTTATAGGGACCTAACCATACGAAAATACACCTCTTTGTAAAACCTAGACAACTTATCAAAGGAGGATTTCCAAAACTCATCATCATAGGGAACTTCTACTGTAGCTAATCCTTTGTGTGTATAGCACACTAAAATACATCTATGAACCCCAGTTATAGCCATCTGTCCCTGAATTTGATCAAAATACATGTTTGACCTTTTCAAACTAAGGTTGCCCTGATCATCTGTTGTACATATATTTGAAAGTTTAAGGGCATTTTTGGGGTGAAAGCATTTGTATTTGAAGAGACATTTCACTTCAATCAGGAATCTACCACATGTTGCACAGTCTACAATGCCATCTGGTGAACATGCTAAAAATGGCATGTCTTCTCTACAAACTAACCCTGGCACATGAAGCTTTAATTGGCGATGTTTAAATTTTGGCCTACGAATCCAAGAGCAGGGCTGTGAAGTACAGCTGACCTTCATGAAGTCATTTTGGTAATCATTTACCTCAAACAGTGTAGCTACCACATGCCGACAGCAGCCATCAATACTAAAAGATACAAACAAATACATAGGTTAGGTAGGTATAGTACTTAACATAACTGTTTATAACTGTTCAAGGACGAAAATGAGTTTGCCGAGGATTGTTCCTAAAGAATTTCCACAACATTTCCTGTGTTTTTACGTAAATAATCTAACATAGCTTTATCATGAAATGTTCTGTGTTACCTGGTATAGTCAACTATGTTAACGTAACTTAAAGCAGCACTATGACCGCTAACAGTTGAATGGGGATATTGATTTAATGGGAGTTTCTCATCAATAACGAAAATATCGTATATGTTAAAAAATCAAATTTTATTGTTACATGTAAAAGTGTAGAAGACCCGTTAATAAAGTAAATGGAATATAATTTTCTTGTAAGTCAACGTACGAGTTGATTTTTTCAAAACCAAAATTGCTATAGCGCTACGAATGCAGTAAAATATTCTCACAAACAGATCCTAAATGACACTGATTTGACAAAATTTCTGTGAAATTCGCTTCTGTTCAGTCATTTTGAAGTATTATATGGTGGATGCAATTAATATGAAACGCATTTGAGATATTCAAGTATTCCCACGAATTGTGAATATGCAGCTTTAAGGGATGCAATAAATTCCGTTATAACATTGATATTTAGAGTAATACAAACGATGTTCGAGACCCCAGTTAATCGCAAATGCAGCAAAGTTGTATAAATATCAGTTTTAGCACCTATTTGAATTATCTGATACAGAGGCTGATGTCGGTATGAAATTCTCTACGCACTCGTAAGAGATCTGGCATGGTTCAAATGTACCGGGAGTGATTCAAACACTATTGCTCAATGAAAAGGACTAACAGAATTAGCGTTGCAGATAGTATTCCATTTTCCCGGAATATGCTTGCACTTTGATCTAAATAGTTCTAGAACACTGAGAGGATTAAAATTTTCGAATTCAATGCATTAAGTTGTACGTTTGTGAAGACTTCATGTTTCAACGAAGGCGCGATTCTCGAACCAAACGAGCACTTATTAAAATAAGTTATGCCCTTAAAGACACTATTTTAGCATAATGGCCATTCAAAAACCGCTAAAGGTTAAAACTGTCGGATGCGTCAGTTTAAAGTTCAAGCATAACATCTTGTAGCCAGTCTAGCCGCTAAATATACACGTTTTATGTATTTTAAACAGGGAAGCGTTCTCTCTCTTATTTTCTTGATTATCCTAATCAAATAAGGGGGTTTCTTAGCTGATGACATGGCATCATAGATTCAGCGTAAACATGCACGACCTACCGGTATGATCTTAGAAATAAAAATACATTCCTCCAACACCAACTGGAGTTGTTTTAATGTTATTTTCTTTGAGTTTTAAACCGACTGATATCTTTTCTTCTTATTATTTTTATGTGAGACAAATGAAGAACCAACCCATTTCCTCGACATTAAATGAAAGCAGGTATTACCAGACGATTTAACGAGGACAAAATCATATGTAATAAACGATCTTTTTTTTATCTGTCTCCTGCCGTATAGATCATTGAACAAGTTGACAAAATTTTTCGAATATGAATAAAGAGCATTACGCCCCAGTGGACTTGAGGAAATTTTGTCTAGAACGGATATTTTCCGAGGAGGTATGGTTTAATATATCGTTCGAATCGTAAAATCAACAACCGATGTGTTTTAAAGCGAACCTTACATTGGCTGATAACTTCATATCTTTTAAGATATAAATGCGATTGAAAAAGTTAGTTCAGACTTCGAGGTATTTCCGTTTAAGAAATGATTCACCGTTCAAAACATGTAATTGTTGTTTAACCCAAGATTCTTGAACTGGTTGTTTTGCAACAGGTTTTTTAAATGTTTTGATTATTTTGACTATCATTTTAAAATAAGTGGGTCAAGCATGACTAGCATAATGTCGGATTTTTAAAATATTTTCACCTGGTGTGGATAATGTATGAAATGGTGTTTCAACCTCCTTCACACTCTGTTTCCTGGACCACCACACCTGCTCCTGGACCATCCGTCTGTCATCGCCGCCTTGAGAAGCCGTCCGTTTTCGATGTACTTGACGAGACAGCTCATCCTGTTTGTGCTTCGTCATCTTTGGATTGTTTACTCGGGTATAGAATAAGAGAAAAACTTTAGGAGAAAATTGCAAAAACTAATATTGTAATATTAAAATTTTAATATAAAGGCGTGCAACTGCTTATATCCGAGTACTCGGATGAATCCACACGAATCACCAAGGAATGCCCGGAAGGCACCAGACAGATTCTAATATCATCATTTTAAAACTTTTCTTAGTGGACGGGGAGATTGCAAGATCCCTAACCGTCTATAGCATAATAATAAATCTTCATGAATACATGTAGAGGCTTACTAAGCCCCTGAAAAAAAGTTATAGGTACGACAGGTCGCCAATAATATATGATAAATGCTGGTGGGAGATTGTTTAAATATGATTTACATCAAGGTTCGTTATAAAATGATAAAAAATTCGAAATTCGTAACCTGTAAGTGTAGGTTATAGTTCATATATTGGAATTGTATGCGAAATTAAAACCAAGTGAGCCGAAGGCGAACACAGGTTTTAATTCGCATACAATTACAATATATGAACTATAACTTGCTTACAGTTCACCCGCCCCTTTCATGTCGGAGAGCGAGCCAGACAGATTTGATTGACATTTGACAGCTTGAGTCACAATATTGACTCAATAAGTCAGTTATTGGTGTCACCAATAACCCAATATATGAAATAAATCGAGCTAGAAATTCAAAAATGCAAGGGTTGTGATTGGCTGAAAAAGTAGGGTGAACTGTAAATTTATAGACCCTACAGTAATATCGATTTGTTTACGCGAGCTCTTGGCAGCTGCGCGCGGTCATGACGTCAGCAAAACAAGTTCTTTCTTAAAATATTATATTTTAAATGTATTTTATATTATATATAAAAGGTAAATTGAAATTGCTTTGAATGAAATGATTATCTTAGATGAGTATGAAGTAAAATGAGCAAATATGTATTTTCAAATATGAATAAGCGCACCATGTGCTTCCCACGTGGTTGTCTAATAAAAACTGCTTTAAAAGCATAAAATTACTGTAAGTAGATCTAGTTCAAAATATTTAAAATATTATTAAAAATTAATTATCATCGTTAAGGAAGTGAAAAATAGACATTTGAAAGTTATTAAACAAAGTTTTTTATGTAAAGTAGCAATGCCTCTACCTCGTTCCGTTGATAAAGAATCGAAAAGACTGGAATCTTGTGTGTGTGTTTGAGTTTGTTTATAGACGCCCTTAGCAAAGCATATGGGCGTCTGTCTATAATTATTGTATTTCTATATTTATAGTGCTCATTAAAAGTATTTAAAATCTTCTATATTTAAATAACTTTGTTTAAAAAATTTTAAAACTAGTTTATAGGTCTCTTAAAAGAATTCGTCTTTTTAAATTATAATATAGACTCAGGATAATTGATCCGATTTCCAGAACCCATCAGCGGTGGAAAATAACATTAAATAGTTTGGATGTAAAGGGTCCAAAAAGAAGTACAAAATTGGAAGTAAATAGCAAAACAATACTATTTTTGCAATCACAACATGTATAAGTGACCAAGCCCAATTTGTGGTTGGCAATCTGTAATCTGCGGAGACAAGAGTTTATATAGGCAAGGTCACGTGGTGGCGTGTGACGTAACAGGAGTCATTTCTGCTGGTTAAAGTGTTTAATCTTTAATCGATTAAACATACTATTGTCTGAAACCACAAGGCCTAGCTAGAGCTTAGATATTTGGCATTTAGCATCCTCTAGTGGAACTCTACAAAGTTTGTTCAAATTATTTCCAAGAGGTCAAAATTGGCCCCGCCCCAGGGGTCACTTCATTTTACATAGACTTATATAGGCAAAATTTTAAAAAATCTTCTTGTCTGAAACCAAAAGGCCTGGAGCTAAGATATTTGGCATTTAGCATCCTCTAGTGGAACTCTACAAAGTTTGTTCAAATTATTTCCCTGGGGTCAAAATTGGCTCCGCCCCAGGGGTCACTTCATTTTGCATAGACTTATATAGGAAAAACTTTAAAAGTCTCCTTGTCTGAAACCACAAGGCCTAGGGCTTAGATATTTGGCATTTTGCACCCTCTAGTGGAACTCTACAAAGATTGTTCAAATCATTTCCCTGGGGTCAATATTGGCCCCGCCCCAGGGGTCACTTCATTTTGCATAAACTTATAAAGGAAAAACTTTAAAAGTCTTCTTGTCTGAAACCACAAGGCCTAGAGCTAGATATTTGGCATTTAGCATTCTCTAGTGGAACTCTACAAAAATTGGCCCCGCCCCAGGGGTGACTTATTTTGCATAGACTTATATAGGAAAAACTTTAAAAATCTTCTTCTCTGAAACCACAAGGCATAGAGCTTAGATATTTGGCATTTAGCACCCTCTAGTGGAACTCCACAATGATTATTCAAATTATTTCCCTGGGGTCAAAATTGGCCCCGCCCCAGAGGTCACTTCATTTTACATAGACTTATATAGGAAAAACTTTAAAAATCTTCTTGTCTGAAACCACAAGGCCTAGAGCTTAGATATTTGGCATTTAGCATCCTCTAGTGGAACTCTACAAAGATTGTTCAAATTATTTCCCAGGGGTCTTAATTGGCCCCGCCCCAGGGGTCACTTCATTTTATAAAGACTTGTATAGGAAAAACTTTAAAAATCTTCTTGTCTGAAACCACAAGGCCTACGGCTTAGATATTTGGGATTTAGCATCCTCTAGTGGAACTCTACAAAGATTGTTCAAATTATTTCCCTGGGGTCAAAATTGGCCCCACCCCAGGGGTCACTTCATTTTGCATAGACTTATATAGGAAATATTTAAAAATCTTCTTGTCTGAAACCACAAGGCCTAGAGCTTAGATATTTGGCATTTAACACTCTCTAGTGGAACTCTACAAAGATTGTTCAAATTATTTCCCTGGGTTCAAAATTGGCCCCGTCCCAGGGGTCACTTCATTTTATATAGACTTGTATAGGCAAAACTTTAAAAATCTTCTTGTCTGAAACCACAAGGCCTAGAGATTAGATATGTAGCATTTAGCATCCTCTATTGGAACTCTACAAAGATTGTTCAAATTATTTTCCTGGGGTCAAAATTGGCCCCGCCCCAGGGGTCACTTCATTTTACGTAGACTTGTATAGGCAAAACTTTAAAAATCTTCTTGTCTGAAACCACAAGCTGAGAGTACTTTTGTACTCAGGTGAGCGATATAGGGGCATCATGGCCCTCTTGTTTATTTAATATCGGTCTCTAGCTTTTTGTTGAACCTCGGTCTCTTGTTTTTTGTTGAATCTCTTTCTCTTGCCTTTTGTTGAACCTCGGTCTCTTGCTTTTTTGTTATTTCGCGCAAAAATAGCGTTTTTACGTTGTTTCGCGTGGCGTTCTTCCGTTATTTCGTCTTTCGCGTGGCGTTTTTTTGTTGTTTCGTCGTTTCGCGTGGCGTTTTTTCGTTTGGCGTTATTTCGTGGCGAAATAACGAAAGAACTAAATGGTATAAATCAACCACCATAGCGATTGCTGTTTTTTATTATCAGTTCAACATTCAAGCCGTAGCGGCCGTACGTGGGTATAAAAGTTTGGCATTCAAGCTGTAGCGGCGTTCGACGTGGGTATTAAAGTTCGGATTTCAACATTTTGAATCAGTTCATCATTCGACATTCAAAACAGCTCCGAGTATGATGAACAAATTTGAATTTTAAAATTTAGGTTCAAATATAGTTTTCTACTTTTCAGTTGGCGCAGTTATCACGGAACTAACCCTTTCTGGTGCCCGGCCAGTCAAAGAAGGCGAAATCTTAACATTAACATGCAAAGCCAATTGTGCCAACAGTTGTAGCTACCTGTGGACTGGACCGGATGGGTCTTCTGCTAACCCTTTGACATTTAGTGCGAAAAGGAGGCATCGGAATGAAAAATTCACCTGCCGTGTAACAGATAGTTTTGATAACGACATAAAGCAAAGTGACACATATTTTGATGTTTACTGTAAGTAGTGTGTGTTACGTTACTGTGGATGTATGTTTAAATCAGTATCTTGATTAAATCTGAAAATACGAGGGATGTTCGAAAAGAAATGCAATGCCGTTATACTCAGAAAATCTATCGATGCATCTATCATTACTTTAAATACTCTTAACATTTTGGCCATTTAACTACACGAAAGTGGGTTTTAACCTTTCTTAGGTTTATAAAGGTCAGAGGGCAAAAACCAAAAACAAGTCTCTTCATCATCTTGTCTTATTCCTACACATTTATTTGTAGAAAATTATGATTTCCTGTTAGAAAAAAATAATGGGTATTACTTTGTTTCAATTTAACTATTAAAATTATCAGTTCAAAAACTTGAATAACACTGTCTTATTAAGATAAAACAGAAGCAAATTTTCCATGACGAGTTAAGATAAATATTATTTATTTTAATCAGACAATTTATACATGGGAATCCTGCCAGAGTAGTTATCTTCAACACACACTAAGCATTTTTGAAAAGTCCTGTTATAAATATTTAATCACGAGTGATATAACGCACATCTCATCACCCATTGTGAAAACTTCTCCCCAACTTAGGACTGGTTTGTCCGAAGCCAGAAAAGCAGATGAAATTATTTTATATGCAAACAAACCAGTATAAAATTGCTGAATTTATGATGTGTACACAATTTATAAGCATTGGTTTATAGTTTTTATTATAATTTGAACCATGACATTGATATTTGCTTTAGCCGGGAAATAGGCTAGTATATTCCAGCATACTTTTTTTAAGGTTATATAAAGTCCTCGATTTTTGACTTAGGTAAATAAAGTTTTCACAATTATTAGATCAAAGGTTATGCTTACAGCAGGAATTTATATAATGTGTTTAAACTTGTTAATATGAATACGGGAATACCGTTTGCGTTTCTTGTGTAACATCCCTCGTATCCTGATACAAATGTGTTTAAATTTCTCAAATTCCCGAACCACTGAGATTTTATATTTTGAATATAAGATGATAATGAGCGTGCTTTTCATTTCTTATTTTAACAGTATTTTTGAGAATTGTTTAAAAACAACGATAATTTTATTTTCACATGCCACCATTTGTAAAACTGTATTGATTCAAGAATGAATTACCTTGAATTTCTTCATGAGTAATGAGTTACTGACAATGATACATAAGGTCCTTGGTCTTACAAATGTATAAAATGCGAATGCAATACCGGTATTTGAAAGTGTGCGTGACCTTGAATTACCTGGTCGCGAAAATGTATGACATAAAAATAAAAATGTTGATTTCTCTTATCACTATTGAAAGTCCTTTTCAATGACTTTAGGTTATGTTGTCAGTATCATTTCACGCATGTTGATATCGTTTTTGTGATAATTGCAAATAGAATTTAAGGAATTTGTTTGGTCTAATTTTTTTTTTCCGGCGTAGCTGTCTAAGCTCACTTTTGACCTA
Organism: Corbicula japonica; assembly: GCA_038501625.1. Taxonomy (NCBI): domain Eukaryota; kingdom Metazoa; phylum Mollusca; class Bivalvia; order Venerida; family Cyrenidae; genus Corbicula; species Corbicula japonica. The sequence goes on along the minus strand of JAZAYU010000644.1, from coordinate 74,589 downwards.
ATTTATTATCCAATGAAGTGTTGTAAATAATACTCGTATTATATAATTATCAAGCGGGAAAATTATATAAACTATTTCGATTGGTAGCTATTTATACCAGAGAGGCATCTAGCAGGATGAAGAGGTATCTAGTGGGATTTTTAAACAATTAGTCTACACTGTTTGCTAATCTGTTAAGTCGAAATATGTTGAAATGAGGCACACTGTACAGTACTAGTCACTGGCTAGGTTTATTTGTCATAAACAATACAGTCACTCTTTTATATCAACCTATCCAAAATAAAAGTGAAAGTAAGTGGGAATGCCTTAAAGAAAACGATGTTACACTTTCAATGTTAAGCTTAAAATTTAAGTGATAAAATCTGCGAGTTTGAACTATTGTTTGTGAGTTTTTAGTAAACGGAAATTTATCCCAGCATTTTCAGCAATTAAAATGTTTACCCGTCTCTTAAGTCTGTCAGCTGCATATAATATGCTATGAGATATAAACAATTTGTTCGCTATTTAAGTCTTAAAATCTTCACTTAATATATTTTATTCTTTCAGCAATTGATATATCATCTAATACATTATGTTATTATGGTTACACAACCAAGACCTTTTACAATACGTTTCTTTTATAAAACACATTCTTTATCGCGACTGAGGATTGTACAATGTGCTTACTTGTCTTTAATCTGGAAACTACGTGTAATATGATACGCGAAAAAAACTTCGAGTCCGCTATTAAAGCAATCGCACTTAAGTCAGATCTAAGAACATATTAGCGTAACGATTTTCAGTAGATGATTTTTATCAGATTGCAATTAAAGCATACAGCTTTCAAAGATGAGAAAAGTGCGGTATATTCTAGAATTGTTTCATTTTCCTAGGAAATTCACTTCAAGTTTATAAAGAAAACACTTATAACTCTTTATTATTGTTTATTGCTCACAATAAGTCTTAAAAGTTTTACTGAATTTATTTATTATGTCAATAATTAATACATCCTCTACTACCTTGTTTATAATGTTTAAGGTATTAATAAAGCAAAGACCTTTAAAATCCGTTTTTCATAATTATTAGATTCACATTTATAAACAAAATTAAAATCTATTTATCTGTTCCTTAATTTGTGTAGGATGTAATTTACATTCAAATCTAAGTAATTTTAAAAAAAGTCATTGTGTAGGATTCATAATGAAATGATTTAATTTACAGGTAAATCAAGATGAAGTGAATTCACAGTGTACACTCGAAAGTCTGACCCTACTTCCGATAGCGCTGACTATAGACATAGCCATCACGAAGGAGCTGGTTAAAAAGCGGGTAAGAAATTGAATAAAGAGTAATTATTTAATTCTTTTACTTTAAATCCTTAGACTAGCAAGAAATAGAGTACATCGAGTTATAAAATGAACGTGATACAACGTTAACTTCGAAAAAATACGATCGATCACCAAAATTTACAAAACAAATTTCAATCGTGTCACTTCAAACGTCCATTTCAAAGCTTTATTTACATTGTTTGGCCAACATTCATTTTACTATGTGAAGTGTATTCATTACTGTATCACTTCATGTAGTTAAATCTTGTCCCAACCCGCTAGTTTTCGAAAAACTCGAATTATCATTTGCAATGGTAGTGTGACAAGATGGTACGGCTATTAGCCAATTGACAGTCCGGCTACTAGCGTTTTCTTCTAAAAAATGGTACGGCTACTACTTATCCCCGAATCATTCAGTAGTCTGAGAAATAAGCATCAATGGCGAATTTATTTAATGAAATTATATGTATACAAGAGACCTTTGATGCGTAGCAATAAGGGTCGCCGAAGAAATCATTGGATATTTACTATACAAGTTACAATGGAATGCAATGGAAATAAACAATGGCACTGAATTGTACACTATTAAATGGTTTGACAATCTCACAGCCTTAATGAAAATTGCTTAAATTTCTATTGACTACATCGTTTAAACCTTGAAAGATGTTGTAACGCAAAAAAAGTCTGATTGGTAAGAGGAAACCATGGGCTGAACATCGGTGTTGGGTTTAAAACAATCTTTGCGCAACTCATAACTCATTGAGGTGAACAGTTGTATGAAGTTTTACAGAAATCCTTCCATTCATATAGGAGAAATAGTCCGGACAAATCCGGACGGACGCACGTACGCACGCACGCACATACACCGAACCGCCAAAAGTGGCGACAGTCGAGCTAACCACAAGCGGGCTTGACAAAAATATGTTTTAACCAATCTATAAAAGATTTGTATCAGATTGCAACCATTAGCTGACACTTATTGCAAACCACTCAGAAGCCCAAATCACCATGTACAAAAGTACTTCTTACAGTCAACACAAGTTGCGACTAAGTCGAGCTAACCGCAAGCGGGCTCGACAAAAATATGTTTTTTGCCAATCTATAAAAGATTTGTATCAGATTGCAACCATTAGCAGACACTTATTGCAAACCACTCAGAAGCCCAAATTACCATGTACAAAAGCACTTCTTACAATCAACAAAACTCGTTCGTGCGTGCGTGCGTGCGTGCGTGCGTGCGTGTGTGCGTGTATGGGGGAATAGGCTATACGATCCTGGGGAAATGCGATTGGGCTTCTAGAGTTAGTCGAGTTGATTAAGGAGTTATCTTGCATCGTTGCAAATGGTGTGTAAAATGGAAATAATTATGCAACACACATTTTTGCCAATTCATTTCAATGTGGAGTAACTATACACGAGTTTTGTTGTCGCTTTCAAGATTTGTTATCATTTCACCAGAAACCAAATATCAAATATGTACTTTCTATGCAGTATGTTTCAACATGCGACTGTTCTGCTGAAAGAAAATAGTGAAGCAAGTCCATTTTGTACGTATATGGGCGTTTTTTTTTAAATATGATTTACGAAAATAGAGAAGTCCAAAGTATATTTGTAACGGGGATTGCGGCATACTGCTACAGAGATAAAAGGCGATGAAAATTATCAAAATATTTCATTTTTAGCCTATATTCAAACTATTTTAGAGATATTTAATAATAATTTATAATATGACGTCAGAACAACAACAAAATTGATGAAAAAGATTATTTAGTCAACCCTAGCAGCCGTACATAAAGACTGCTATTAGCCGGACCATTTGGTTTTTATACTTTGCTAGGAGCCGTACCATCTTGTCACACTACCAGTGCAAATGAAAATTCGAGTTTTTCGAAAACTAGCGGGTTGGGATAAGATTTAACTACATGAAGTGATACAGTAATGATTACACTTCACATAGTAAAACGAATTTCGGCCAAACAATGTAAATAAAGCTTTGAAATAGACGATTGAAGTGACACGATTGACATTTGTTTTGTAAATTTTGGTGATCGATCGTATTTTTTCGAAGTTAACGTTGTATCACGTTCATTTTATAACTCGACGCACTCTATTTCTTGCTAGTCTAAGGATTTAAAGTAAAAGAATTAAATAATTACTCTTTATTCAATTTCTTACCCGCTTTTTAACCAGCTCCTTCGTAATGGCTATGTGTATAGTCAGCGCTATCGGAAGTAGGGTCGGACTTTCGAGTGCACACTGTGGAATTGTACCAGCTATAAACTGCATCATTTCATATACCATCTATGCCGTTTACCTTTTTTTAAAGAGAATTGTTGTTCTCTACTGATCTTTGTAACAAATGCAAAATAATCATACACTTGTAGCATTTATTTGTGCAAAGTTTGATGGAAGTACATTGTGCTGTTTGAGAGATTTTTATTTTTGTCTACAGCAAAGCAATAGCGAAAGGCGCAATACCTTATGCTTGTTGCGTCTTGGATATTTTTCACTCGGCTAAGGGGGAAATAAGGGCGTTACGAAAAATTAATAAATTACCCCAAAATCAAATGAATTTGGAACCTTTTAATCAGATTTAATCTAGTATGTTTTAAACAAACGTATAATGTTGTAAAAAATGTGAAATGTGCATATCAGAAATCGCCATACTCACAAAACAGTCTCCCCTCGCAGCGAAAGAGAGGAAGAGAGAGCATGCTTGTTATAAGTATGTCAATTTAAAACACGACACAAACAATTAACGAAAAAGAGAACCCTTGGGGTTACCGCCTTGGAACAAATTGCCACTAGGGTTTAAACCATGTTCTAGGGTACACTAACCTCACACTTGCCCCAACAGGTTCTCATATAACAAAACAAATACAAGTTGTCTTGGTGAAATAACTCAAAGCCACCCATCAGCTCAACAATGTTGCATGCAAAAGCGAACACATATAAAAAAAATAGGAAGCTAATAGAATTGAAAAGCCAATGGACGGGTACTCAATGACCTTACCAAGACCAGAGCACCTGGAGTCAAATTAGCAAGAACACAATGGCAGGAATAAAAGAAACAAATCGAGCTTCGAGGTTCTATAAAAAGGATAACCCCATAAACCTTTATAAACTCTTAAACCCCTGCCACCTTCGTGCAACAAAAGAGGTAAGCATGATGATCAACTGCAGATAAGTTAATTAACAGGCCTGCAGAGCGCTGCAGAATAGCATGTTGGTAACCTTTTTTTTTGAATTTACAGATGATTTTTAAGAATAACCGGGAGAAATTAACAATGTCTTTTATTTTCTTAAGTTTATAAATTAAATCTCCATAAAAATTGGCTTAGAAATACCTTGTTACAAAAGTGGTTTTTAACAGCACTTGTATTTTTGAATTATCGGCGATAAAACATGAAAGGTTTTCCTTAATTTGTGATGCCGATAACCTTGTTAAAAAGTAAAAAGTGGAGGCATTCTCTGTTGATTGGTGAAGATTATTTGCATTGCAAAATTTGCTCTCTAACATAGCAAATTTTGTATATAACATACATAAACCTGAAAATATGAAATTTAAGCCAAACAAAAAGAAGCTTAACTGTAGGTGTTTCATTTATAAGTACAATTATAGGGTTTTTGACAGCAATAAAATCAAGTTATATAAAGCAGATTTAAAATTCCTTCTGTCAAAAGTAAGTTTTACAATAATCTTATGTTTTACCCTTTTGTTAATTCCAATATTATTATATTCATGTATTTTACTAACAAGCATAAACAGTTATGTAATTATGTAATTGTTTTCTGTGTTTGTCAGTTACGTTTTTTGGTTAGAAATGTTAAACTGTTATATTTGATCTTTTTAATCCCTCAAAACATTTACAGATGGTCCTGATTCCGTGACAATTTCTCCATCAGGATCCATGACTATAATCGAGGGAGAACAAAGTGACACTAACAATGTAACCTGTACGAAACCGGAATGTAATCCACCCTGCCTGATCACATGGCAAGGACCTGGACCAGTGTCTCCAACAACCACATCTCCAACATCAAACCTCTTTGTATCAAACCATCAGATAAAAAGAAATCATGCCGGCACATACAATTGTACCATCCTGAATACTTATACTAGTCAAACTCAAACAGCAAGTAGAGCGATCATAGTAAACTGTAAGTATTCCATCTGTCGTGTTTAGTTCCTACGTGTTATTAATGTGTTTCAAACATGTGACTACCCCTTCAGTTGTTTTTTACATATACCGAAAAAGAATGATAAAGATATTAACCTTCGTATTCCATGTCATGATGATTAGTTTAATCATTTACCAGATTGTTTAAAAGCAAGAAATACATAGTCCTGTCGACATGTCTTCAGTAACGAGCAAAACCTAAACAATTGAAGAACATGTTTGTTCAACAGAACAATTGTAGAAAATAAAAGGAAACGGAGTTGATAATAATGATACACATACAAGTAGAGAAGTTGAATATCATGTGAAGACGGTAAAGGGTATGTTAGCACAAAGCGGACGGCTACTTAAAAGTGTGTATGTTGCTTAAAATGTATGTAGTCGTGTTATAAAAGATGAACAATTTATGCCAAACCAAGAGAAAATTGTAACACGAATGAAATGTAGTATGTAAACTAAGAAATCGGGCAACATCGGATAACACAGGAATATAGTTTTGTTTGCTAAAGATCGGATAAGTAGAAAACTTAAAAAATAAAAACAAATCAAGGTGTTTGTGTTATATTTACATGTACAGTGTATTTATTATATGACGATTTTATCTGTTTAACTTATCATAAAGCAAACTTACTGAAATAAGTATTATGTTAAAAATCTTAAATTTGAATAAATTCCTCAAAAGAGCAATGCTAAAAGTCGAGGCAAACTGTGCAATCTTGTTCTTTGGTGGGAGATAAAAGGGCTGTTTGTTGCAACTGTGTTTATTGTATTGGTGACTGGGGGCTATTTTACATCGCTACTGTGGTGGGCGGCCAAGGAAAATACTATTAAACTGGACCACATGGTGTCTCTTATACCCTCCATTGTTACAGCAGCTTAGGTTTTTATATTAAGTGTTGAAGTATATTATATCATTAATGATTCTCATAATAACGATTTTTTGTTCGAAAACAGATGCTCCCGTTGTGACTCCGAAATGGTTAATGGACACTGGCAGTTTGGAGTGTACAGCTGTAGGCGTGCCCAACACATACACTTTCAAAAGTATCAAACATTATGTAAATAGTACTTTAGTTCGAGAATTGCCGGTAAATGCGACCGGGGGTAAAGGAATTGCTAGTATAACGAATAAAAATTTCCAAGATACGGGTGTGTACAAATGCTTTGTCAACAACAATATCACACATTATATAAACAAACAACTGGACCAGGAAGGAGCCGTTACTGTGAACATATCAGGTAAAAACATTTACTATCAATTATTTTACATCTGTCTGTCTGTCTGTCTGTCTGTCGTATTCTCGTAAGAACGAAATGTCATGGGATTAAGATATTATTTCGTAGGGAAAATGCCTACTTTGTCACCTCTGTGCCACCGTAAAAAGGAGACATTAATTAATTAGTGCGTTTTTCTTCGGGACTTTTATATTATGTTGTACATTATCTGATATTTGAAAAGTGATGAAAGATGTAATTATTTTAATATTACACCGAAGCATTGTTCTGAATTGCCGTTTGTTTGTGCCTTAGACTTCAATTATGAACAAAAGTTTATATTTATTTTAAAATAAGATCAGAGGCATAGTTCAAAATTCTAGTTTCTTTACGGCTTAGGCCCCAAACTTCGCCATTAACCCTATATGATTGACATATTCTATTTATTTCTACACCAATTAAGGTATGCTTGAAGTTCGAGCACACAAGGTTATCACTTGCTATGTAATTGTTGTTTCAAATAATAATATTTTATCTTATTTTATCTTTCTCTAAAACAACCGGGTTCAATCTACATATAAACAAGGTGTTCCCATCTACATATGAACAATGTGTTTCCATCTTCATATGAACACTGTGTTCCCATCTTCATATGAACACTGTGTTCCCATCTTCTAATAAACACAATTTAAAGGTTTGAAGAATGTCAAACATCTGTTATTGGGGGTTATAGGCGGTCAAATAAAATGAGCGTTCACAGTGGTCCTTTATAAAGATATCTATTCAATTTTCATCTATAATAAAACGCTTAGTTATTTCAATGAAAGTGCAAATTTCAAATGTCTAGTCGAAACAAACACAAAAAGCTTTCCTGCAACTAGGACCCAAGATATAGATATTTTAATATGGCTACAGTAAAACATTTAGGATAAGGTTTGGCAAAGCTTTCCGACTATCCAGTCCAATACACTAGTCGAAGGTTATGTGTACTCAAGTAATATTGAGGTTAAAATCAAGAAAATACATTTAAAAACTTTCAGATAAACCTCAAATAATTCCAACGAATGAAACATATAATGCGTCCAAGAACGATCCCCTTGATGTCATTATCATGGTGTATGCGATACCCTGTGTCGACAATGTGTCTTTCCTGGCAGAAAACACTTCTGTGACGTATTCAAACGTTACGTTTAATGAATCATCAGTGACGCTTGCGTTCCACCGAAAGAACGTCACTACAACGGGTCAAATGATCCATGTACATTTCAACCGTGTGCTAGAAGAATACTTCACTATAATGACGGTGTATGTGAGCAATGATGAAGGAAATGCAACAGTCTCCATTACCATACTGCCTCAAGGTAAGCGTGAATTTATGTCCGCCTCTGGCTTATGGCTCTGGACGTTTTCTTGACGAATTATGGACAATGCATTTTAATTCAAGTAAACTATTACTGGAGTATTGGTCTACCGTTTTTTTCTTATCTGTTTGCAGAAAGAAGGTTGCCGACTATGCCAGATATCAATAAATAGGTTAATTTGCTTTTAAGTTATGTATATCCTAGCGCCTAACCCATGAAAAAAACAATAAGCTCATAAATAATTCAATTATTCAAAAAGTTAGATAAAAATGGATTTAATGTTTGTAGTAGCACGAAGCAAGTTTTCCAATTTCATGCTTCTCACCGACTGCTCTGCTACATCATTGAATATGCTCGATTTAGTACAACTCGTTTTTGCTGGAACATTCGGTCAGTTTTCTAATTATTTTAATTTTCGATAGGAGCACCAGACATACCGTATAACTTTACCATTGTATCACTATCTCACGATCGAGTTATCACCAGTATACGTACCGGCTTCTTCAATGGAGCGTCCCAGACGCTTGTTCCGCAATATAAAGAGCCTGGAAATGACACAGACTGGATAAACGGAACCAGTGTAAATGGCGGAAGTGTGAGAGACCAATTTTTTCAGTTTGAAATAACGGGTCTGAAACCGGAAACCATGTATGTGTTCAGAGTCTTCTCTTATAACGATTTTGGACGTAGCGATTACTCGCCTGTCCTTCAACAACTTACAGACAAAGGTAATCATGATTTTAATCAGCAAAACAAAAACTTTAAAACAAATCAATATTAAATCTGAAACCGTTCATATTTTGCGTTGCTACTACGATTGTTAATTATATTTATTACATTTCCGAAATCTAATTGTTTAAAAGCAATATATGGTCTGCAAACCCCTTACGTTCGTGGATCAACACACACTTAATCCGATTACAGCATACCCATATGGATGGTCTGTTCAAACATAAACTACTAGGTCCTATTGTCCGCTATACCAACAGTGCATGTTATTCTGCTCGTTATCTAGCCATCGTTTTCCGCGATAAGTATGCTAATGGACAAAAGTCTTGTCTGGTAGGAAAATTGAAACGTTTTGCATGCCAGATTTTCAACACATTACTCTTCTAGCAGTACTGGCTTAAATTCCGAACTTACTTTTTCATTTAATGCATATTAATTTCTTCTTTCCATTGATACCAAGTTTATGTCGGTGTTAAACATTGGCATTGTTGGTGTTGATTCGTTAAAAAGATATTATAAAAAAAAACATACCATACACGGCTTTTGTCCATAAGTTTATGTTTAACTTGTGCAGCGAGGGAAAAAATCATGACTTTTATAATTTTTTTTCATCAACTTTTTTATTTTAATCCACAGCTCCCGTGGCTGCCGGTGTCATAGTTGGTGCTACATTAGGAGGATTTGCTGCCGTTATCATTGTGGCTGTTTTGATTTTCCTTGTCAGACGTAGAAAACTCAAACAAGGTATCTGCATCGGCATCTTGTACATCAAAATTAAATAATATTGTAATGTTTCCTTCATTTACCGAAATATGTTGTTATAAGTGTATTTTTTCCCTGTTTGAATGATAAATAAGTAGAAAAATATTTTCAAAGTGCAGAAAAGATGCGTCGCAAACTTTTATATAATTAAATATGATTTTTGCTTGTTTTAAATTGTGAAATTTATTATACATAACACATGGTATTTACATTCTTTTTAGCGCAGGCAAAAACTAGGTAAGAAATTTTGATATTTTAGATCGTGATGGAAATGTTTTGCCCTTAAAACCGAAACTAGGCATGAAGGGAGTCTTTCTTGAATTTCTAAAAAAAAAACACGAAAATTGTGTTGATGAATCGCCACAAGCGTCCTAGATTAGTTTATACCTGGTACTGAATTTCAAGCATTGTTTTTTGTAAGTGCTTGGTATAAGAACAGATGAATTTCTTCACTAAAATATTTTATGTGTTTGGAATTTAGAACAAATATATATCTTCACATAAATCTAGCTGAAATGAATATGTTTCTAAAATTTATTATTGACATTTTAGCCGATTTAGGCTATAGTGGGACAACATGCCTTACTGTCCGTCCATTTTTCCTTGAAGTTTTCAAATCAATTATTAAACGTGTAATTATTGGTTTAGAAATCGACAGTCACTGTCAATCAGTAAAAAATGAAAATTATCAAAATCACTCTAACGGGAAAAGGCAGTTCAATAAAACTTCGGACAATTAAAATTATTAATGTGAATATATATTTTACGTACGTAAAGAAAAGTAAGAACATTAAAAATAGGTAGGTCTAAAACTTCCATAACATGCTATTTACATTTAAAATAAAACACTTAAAACTTAAAAGCCTACATGAGTATTGTGACAACAATCTGTTGTTTGGGCATTTAAAATAATGTTTTTTATTGTTTAATTTTTGTATTTGGATGTAAATAGACGACTTACTTGAGTGTAAAGGACGATATAAATGACGACTGTAGACTGCCCTTTAATTATCTCGCGGATGTCTGCAGATATAGCACGAGTGCAGAAAAACAATTTGAATATGTTCTTGATAAAAAAAAGTTTGCAGTTAAAGCAAAAAATTTGTCAGTAATTAAAGTAAACTTTGGCCAATGTCATTTCTTCCTGAAGTGATTCTGTTCTTGTTTATGATACCAACTGAAGCTATTAATGGTCAGTAGTTCCATATACTGCTAATCACCTCTCTACGTTGTTAATCGGCAGTTTCATAAACTTTATTCAATCTGCCGAAATCCCATGGCCACTATGGTGCTCGCACACTCTCTCTGTCGTCGTCAGTTACGCTGTGATACAATCGTTTCTGTCAAAACTGTATGTTTACAGTCCACGAGACTCTCATGTTTTAAAGCATATTTCACATATTTTTTGGTATCTTAGCGTTGACATTCTTTGTTGATTGCTAGTTGTGTGTTATTGATAGCCACACAGCCAAGAACAGTGATTTGGAGGTGAATATGCCAACTACACCGACCCATGATGACCATGCCTCTAATGAGTATACTCCAGAACCGAAGGCTCCAAACTCCGATTTATATGGTAAGAATTTCGTGCATGTATGTTTGTGCAAGTTGCCACTCACAGTCATATTTGCTTTCCTCTGTTGATATCGTTGCATTTCTAACACTTAAAGTTGCATTTTCGGAAACAATTGTGTCTATACTATATTATGAATATATGTCTCGTGATTTTATTTTACCACTTCTGGTAGTATTTTGACGTATTTAATATAAGACGCTTTTTTATTTGTAGAAAATACAAGATTTAAAAAGACGTAAGTAGTTTGATTCTAAATACTTAAAAAACAAAATCAAATGATAGTGTCTCTAGCTGGGAGCGAACCCGCACCTTCACGGCGACAGCGCCTAGCCATGCAATTCCTGCAACGTAACCAACTGAGCTAACCGGGACAACGCGAAAAAACGTTGATCGGATAGCCCTGATATACGTAACAATCACTGCATGACATCGGTAACGGGTTAATTTACTGATAACAGTACTGACTAAATGTACGGGGAGACTTTTTACGGCCGCCACACTGCACAAATAGCGCTACTGTGAATGATATTGAATTTCAAATGATAGTGTCTCTAGCTAGGAGCGAACCCGCACCGTCACGGCGACAGCGCCTAGCCATGCAATTCCTGCGACGTAACCAACTGAGCTAACCAGGACAAGTGTTTCTATTTGGTATTTGTTTCGTTTGTGTATTGATCGGCCCTTTATTGTATGTTTTGATAGTGAGCATGTACAATATATTTAAATCTTAGAGTGTTGGTATTCCTCTTGGAGTTAATTATAGAATATCTAAATGTGGATCCTTATTCTAAAAAAAATTCAAATAAAAAATAGTTTTACCTACCTACCTACCCGTACTAAATCTGCTTGGGTCGGGATGGGGAAACAAAGAATAGTAAAAGTCTGGCCTTTTGGAATGAAATTATTTGAAAAAGAAAATGTTTTGAGAAATTATTTGAAAATAAAGTTCTATAGCCTACTTATTATAAATTTGATAAAAACACTTGCATGATCTATATTTCCAAGCGGAATTTTACATTTATACACATCTTCATTTATTTTGAAGAAAAACTAAAACTGACAACAATGGTAAAGAATCCGATTACTACAATACAAAGATTAAAGCAACACCAACCACAGTTGTGTATCGGTCAGTATATGTTTTCTTCTTTTATCAATAAAATGGGCTTAGTAAAACAAAATAATTAAGAAAACCAGCAACGTTTTGTTGTCTTCAAAATTGGGTCAACCTGAGTGAAAAATGAGGTCAATAGGCATACTTAACATGTTTGTTTTGTCCTTGCCATTTTCGAAACTAGGTCAACCTGAGTGAAAAACTAGGTCACTTGTTCGAATTAAAAATATATATTGATAATACAGTAGAGGTCGTAAGTTTTATAAGATGACCACCACACCTGTTAAAAATGTTTGTGTTGATTATCTTTTGGCCCTATCCGAAACTGAGTATACCTGAGTGAAAAGTTTAATTTTAAAAATTCTTCATAATATTTCCTAAGTTTTCTAAACCGTTTAAACACATGTTATTACATTAAAAAATTAACTATTAAACAACATGCTCAATAGTTAAGGGAAAACAATACATTTTATTTGTCAACTGACAAGTATGAAAAAAGTGAAACATGCATAAACCAGGTTTCTTTCTTCATGGCTTAACAGAAAAAAACTACCATTCTGCTACGTTTGTGCTTTGTAGTAAAAGTGAAGACAAGCTAGACGAGCAAGCCCAAGCAATTCCACCTTATCTGGAACTTGCTAACAACGACCCAGTCGAAGAGGCGTATTTTAACGTGGATATCTCAAACAATACGGCCAATATGACAATTACTGGAACGCCAGTCCCGGAGAGACAGCAGTCCGAGGAACCCTACGAAAATACAGATATTTCTGGAAGTAAAGAAAAGAAGGACTATGTGAACGTGGAACAATACCGCAAGAATAAAGACACACCGGACACAGCTGTGACGGAAGAGGGACTTTATTTAGAAATGAATCTGCAGCCTGCCACAACGAAGAAGAATAATGACAAAGATATAACTAAAAGGAATAAGGACAAAGATACCACTAAGAAGAACAAGGACAAAGATAAAAAGAATCGAAAGAATAAAACCGCTGAAGAAGTCAAACTATCTCATCAAGACAGGTTAGCTTTATAATACTAGCTTTTATCTGCTTCGTTATACATCTCAGTGCCAAATACTGAATGGTTAATGATAAGATCATGATTTAAAGACAAATAATTGTCATATAATGATAAAAAATGATGAAAATTTTGATAATGTTGCTGAAAAGATGATAAAAATATTAATGAATCTGGTGAAAACAACACTTAAAATTCTGACAGTTATTGTCATAATGAAATTCGAGATAAATATAACTATTTTAACAGATTTTATATTGATCGTCGCATAAGGATCATGTTCATAACGGAAGATGAATGTTTTACTATTCATCGGTTCACACTTTGGAAATGTTTAATGTAATGTTCTATTATTTATAGCACTGGTTCCAAGGAGCTCTACGTCGATATGCACAAGCCGGATAGACAAAGTGGTAAAATTTTAACTTATATTCTTCTTCTTTAAGAACTAAGCGTGAGTTTCCCAACAACATTTTAATAAAACAATACACTTTCCCTATGTGTTCTAACTGACCATTCAAATTCAAATCCCGAAAATTTTAATTTCTATGACCATAAAATAATAAAACTTCCATAAAATATGAACGATTTTTATTCCTTTGATCCCCATCAACGTCTTCCTGTACCAGTAAAAACATCGTTTTTCAATTTTACAATTCAAACCTGAGAATCATAAAGCTGCGACTGAGGTCGTCTGGAATTTGTTGCTAGCAGCATACTAGTTCTCATGTAGCTAGCCACCTTATTGTTAGCATACAAGTTCTCTTGTAGCTAGCTGCTGGACTGTTATCAGCAGAGAACAATCTGCAAATACTCCAATGAATGGCTACACGAGGGTCCAATTGCTAACGGTCCACTAGACTGTCTTTTCAGTATGGTAATCTACGACCTACCCAGCGTGTTCACTCTATGTGGCAATGTTGTATCCGGTTTGGTATTAATTCTATTCGAAAAGAGGTTTTTTTATGAAAAGCTTTTCCGGAGCATATCTCCACAATTGTTGAATGGAACTTTATTATTTTATTATATTAAGCAATGCACGAGATCCATAACGATACTTTAAGTATTGACAAAATTTTGTCTCGACCTTTTATACCAATACAAAGATATCCTTAGCATCTCTATAGTACTACTATAGGCCTACTGGGGAACTAAAGGTGTCAAGGCAGTTGTCATTGCACTGTCATAAAAATAATCAGAATATGCCTAAAGGCAGTTCAATAAACGTTTGCTAAAATCAATGTTATTAATGTGCCTTTATTTTACATACTTAAAGAAAAGTTAGTGCAGTTTAGAAAAATAGTTATAACTTAAAAACACTTAGTTCTTTTTTGCAACCGATTACAAAAAACAAGCAACTAAAAATCATTTAACACTATCTAAGATCCTTTTGTCTCAATAATGTAACACAGTATGAAATATATGTAAAAATGTGTTTGACCTTCAATTTACAGGTCGCGAAAACGGATAACAAAAAATAAAAATGTTGATTTCTGTCTTCATAATGGATAGTTCTTTTCAAGGACCGGACATATTGCTGTCAGTATCATTTTATTTATGTGGGAATTTTAATTGGTGTTTTGTGTTACTTCGTTTTTTGTGTTTGCAAATAGTTTTAGGAAGTTTTCGGTCAAACTAATTTTCTTTACTGTTCGAACTAGTCTAACGTATGATCTCAATGGAAAAATTTATTTATTAGAAAAGTGAAATATACTTATGGGGAAAGGCCACGCCTAGAAAACAAAGCCTCCCCACACAGTAGAAGAAGTAGAGTTAGCATTTCAGTATATATTCTGCACTTGTTCTTATTGACCGTTATCAGTTTCAAGTTCAGCAGCGTATAGACCCCAGATAAAATTTAAACAATTGGTTTGTCCTAAACGAGAAAACAATGGGAAGTACTTAAAAAAATAGAAATTTTACAATTTTGATCTGAGAATATAAACCTGTAAATCGCAATGAATCCAAAAGGAAGAGAAAGCAGAGGGTATGTTTTTGGTGTGATTGAACAATAGAGAACGACCTAAAGTCATCAGTTGATAACGTGGTAATTTTTTGTTTTATATATTTCAGTAACATCTGTGCCTGAGTACACGGCTCCTCCGCCACCGGAATCCCTAGCACCACTGGAAGAAGAACAATACATCAACTTTCGATTTGGAACCAAAAAGTAACTCGTGCATTTGGAAGTAGAACAAGCATTTTGGATTTAATACTTGATGGTAGTTCACAGTCGAAAGTATGACGCACGTGATCTAGTTGGCCAAGACACTGTCTCATTTATTTAAGAATAAACCAATCCTCATGCAAGTAATTTGCACACAATGATGTTTAAAAGCTTGACTTGCCATGGTCATTTTATGTGATTGGTTGTATTGTACATAATTACATTGCACAGGTATGCACTTCGATACTATTTATCCAACTAAACATCATAATTAGATATCGTTTAATATATGGAACAAGTTATTAAGTGATCTGCGTAGCGATGAGTGAACGTATTGAACGTGTGCTTCTACATAAACAAGTGTAGATATCCCCGTATATCGTATATTCCTCGTTCGACTAGTTTGGCACTGGCGCCTGGTACATTAAACTGGCACCGTCTACGTTACAGCGATGACGCCGACAATGTTCTAAGAGATAAATTAACACGGTTGGAGACAATTGCCCAAGGTTATTAAACAGAGCACGGAAACCAGTCTCAAATTTCAAGCATCTGATTGGCTGAAATGGCGACCAGTAGCCATTTCAGCCAATCAGGTGCTTGAGATTTGAAACTGGTTTCCAATCTCAGCTTTATAACCTTTAGCCTATGAGTGTTTTTTTACAAAAACTATATAACTGAAACTATGTGTGAACCATGTGTTAAATATGAAAGTGTAAAGGCACATAGATACCAAACTCCTCATCAAATACAAGTACTTTATATTTGTTGTAATAACTATTTAGTTAACACGAAAACATGTATTTTACAAATATATTTTCAGTATTTCTTTTATCAGTTCTGATATCGTGGGACAATGAAATAATCCTATAAAACCCCTTTATACCGTTTGTCAACCACGTAAAATTATTTGCCTGTGGTCACTCGTCAAGGCACAAAAAATAGTCTTTTTTCGCGCAAAGCCGCGGAATCCTAGCGACAGCGGCCGTGTTGGTCATCCCGGAGACACAGCAAATGAATCAGGCCGTGATTTTTAAGAAATTTTTGCAACCATCAAAAAGATGCAACACAGTATGGTCGGGTCGGGCCGTTCATAAATCAAACAAGAGGAATTTTTAGTGAATAATATTATGAAGATCCTGAAACGATGTCAAGGTTGACAAAGTTTTCCATTTCAAAAGTCCGTTTCCATTTTCAAACGCCCTATGAAACATGATCATATACGATCGTGACGCAGGTTGTCCGTCTGTCCGTCCGTAAACGTTTTTATTTTGTTTCCGATCAATAACTGAACAACGGGTTGACCTACTGCCGCCAAGCTTGTTTTGGGATATGTATCTTGGGCAGAAGACAAATCCCATTACTTTTGGTGTCAAGGTCAGAGTGATCTTTAAATGGAACTTTGTTTCCGATCAGTTACTAACAGTGTGATCAACAGTCACCAGACTTGGTGTATAGATTTCATATCCTCAGTAGATGACCATTTAAATTCTAGGGTCAGTTAGTCAAAGGTAAAGGACACAGTGTGATTTAATTAAACTGGTTTCTGATCAATAACATAAGAACATTGTAAAATACGGTTACCAAACTTATATATACTCGTAAATTGCTTACAGTCAGTTGAGTATCTTTATTGATATTAAGGTCAAAAGGCCGATGGTCAAGTTAACACTGATTTAATTAAAAAAATGATTTCTGGCCCACATTCACCAAACTTGGTATATGGACTCTTATGGTCAGTTGATTACCACTCCTGACATTGGGGTCAGATTGTAAGTTCATAGTGACCTTTAACTGAGCATTTGTTGTCAATCAGTACTTAGAACTTTACGATCTACAATCACCAAACTTTGTAGGGCAGTGGTCAATGTAGCGGGGTTAAAATAACGAGGTCACGGTGACCTTTACTTTAAAAATTGTTTAAGATAAATTTCTAAAAGCAGAATATGCAAGTTATGAAAAAACTATGTACAATTCTTTTAAATGGGTTTATCTTGATATTGCAATGAACGAAGTGGTTGAATCACGTGAACGCTCTCTTTGACTTTGCAATGCTATTAACTTCTTATGTTTTATATGTTTGTGTGCTTTTGCATGCAACATTGTTGTGCTGATGAATGGGTTGAAGTTATTTCACGCAGGTAACTTGTAATTGTTTGTTGATATGAGAATCTGCTGGGGCAAGTGTGAGGTTCATGCAGCCTAGAACCTGGTTTAAACCCCTAATGACAAATTGTTTTGCCACTGACCGTTATAAGGCGGTAACCCCCACGGGTTCTCACTTTTATGAATTGTTTGTAGCGTCCATTTCGAAACTGATTTTTGTAATACAATGCTCTCTTTTCCTCTCTACGTTTGAGCTGTGTCTGCTGGGTGTGGCCATTCCTATTTCACGTTTTTCCATAAAAGCTTGTGTTTCTTCGGGTTGAATGTAAGATAATGAAATATTCTGTCATTTGTTTAACCACAAGCTTTCAGATTCTTATGACTGTATGGAATGAAGCTACTACGTTGGGTCAAAAATTTTGAAATTGAGCCTTTGGCAGAGATGTAAAGTGATTGTAAGGCACAACTCTGCGAAAAAGATTCTTAATACATAGAAGAAATGTTATCTTATTTTGGCTCAAATGTTGCAATATGTAGATTTGATATTTAAGACTAAATTGAAAATAATTCTTTCTTTGAAATACAGTTTTAAAAAATAAATCGAAAACTGTTTGAGTAAATACTCCAATGCCCAGTCGCTATTTCAGCCTATCATAGGCTTGACATTTGAGATTGGTTTCCATGCTCTGTTTTAAAACATGCATTTCAATTATTTGAGTTCGAAATCAAACTTCTATTCTAGAATATTTCGGAAATACTGAAAGCTAGTTAATATTTTGACACATTAAATGAAAAGCGAAATCCTACGTGCTCGATTCTGCTTTATTAAATTCGGGACTGTTACCAGTTTAGTTTCAACTTACTACTCAAGGATAAAATAAAATGTACAAATTATTGTCTGCTTGAGATAACTCGTTTTCCAACCTTGGTGTTTCTCGATATGCACACTTTCGTTTTTTTTCAGATATATTGGCACTACATGAATTTGATACCGTCCTGATTTCCTCAAACATTTGTCATACAGGACCCTCGAAATTAAAATATTATTTACATATTATAATTGATGATGTGCAATTTTGAAATGCTAATGTTTTAAGGCCAGTCTTTGAACACGTCACAAGTTTACCACTTAATGTCAGGTTTAGTGAAAATCATACATGTATGTCAGCAATCTTTGTTCCAGACGGCGTGTACATTAACACTTATCTAGACCCAAGTTCACACATGTTCCTGTCTTTCTTGTCTTTTCCATTCTTGAGCATTTAAGGCATTGCTCTTTTCTTCATTGCTTTGTCATAGACAAAACAAGAAAAAATATCAAACTCTCTCAAACTTTGCACAAATCAATGCTATAAGTGTATGATTATTTTACATACGTTAAGAAAAGTTAGAACAGTAAAGTAAAAAAGTTAGACCTAAAATCCGTAAAAATTCTATTCTGGTCGTGGTAGAGCGTCTGCCTGGCCTGTAAAGGTTCCGAGTTCGATCATTGGTTCAGTTATCGGACCTCAATACCTGTCTTGCGGAAATAGTAGTGTCTTTAACCTGTTTTTGCAATTTACATCGGACATCGACTTTAATACCTGTCGTGCGGAAATTAGTCTTTAAATTTTGCAAATCAAAATTTAAATTTGCAGATTTTTTTTATACTCAACGAAAACCGCGATTTTTTAAGCAAAACGCGACGCCATTTTTCTCTGAAAACGGACGTTAAAGACGCATTAAATTTGTAAAACATGAGCAACGGATAAGAAAATTATATGTGCATGAAGTATCTTGTAAGACTGACTAGGTAATGAAATTTCGTATCAATCAACGCAAAATCGACGTTTGTTGCTTGAACGCGGGAAATTTGACAGACGTCTCAAAAGTGACGTTAGTGGCATACTTTGAAGACTTGTAGTTTCGAAAAGGCTAAGAATACTAAAAAAGTAAGCATACATCCAAATCAGGCATATGCTCAATTATATGTATGCGAAATTTCATGAGGAAACTCTAAAAACATTTTGAGGCGCGTTCCACCTTAAAGTAGATAACGGGCCAATGTTTGTGCTACCGAAAGGTTTCCGCGTTCACTCCGTGAGCTTGCTCCTCAGAGAGAGTACGTAGTACAATTGTAGTGTTGTAACACAAAAGCAGACTCTGATATACAGTGTACGGTTCCTTCGACTTCTGCCGTCGTCTGTTATGAAGCCCAGCCTCTCTGAAAAGGCAGCATAGATCGAACAATCTGTTATCAAGATTCATAGAGTTTATAAGAGTTGGAACTCCATACAGTTGGACTTCATAGTCCCAACATAATGGTAGTGGCTTACGTCCACAGAGTTGAAGCTGCTCGATAGGTAGTCCATAGAAAGGAGTGGCTTAGAAAGAAACTTGTTGAGGCCAAAACGTCTTTGTGATCAAACAAAACTAATTAGTTTCAAATATTAAATGATTGTAAATCACGTTGCTCAACATTTCATTCTATCATATAAGCAAAGTAGCTTGAGAAAAATTACTATATAGTTGGTATATCAACCACAGTCTAAGGCATCGCCACCTTGTTAATAAACCCTTTAATATTGTTCAAGGCTATAAGATTGAACAGTCTTAGATAAAGACATAGGTTCTCTCGGTAGCTCTTGACACTATACAAACAGTATTCTTTCGTTTAAGTCTTTGTTTCGTAATTAGTGTGTTTATTAATTTGATACTCTGTTTGCAAATGTTAATAAATATTAACATAAATAAATTTCTTCACTAAATTCTAGCTGATAATGAGTATTTTCCTGAAATTTATTTTAAAATTTTCGCAAGTTTCCACCATTTACAATGATTTTTTGAACACCCCTTGTTATGATTAATTGCACCTTTTAAATTATTACTGCTTTTGACAGATATGCTATAATAGGCTACCTATTAGATTACCATAAAGTTTAAGTTTTAGAACAATAAGTTTCTGAAAATATAAAATCATCTAGAAAAAACGATCGTCGTTTTCAAAAATCGGTGAAATCGATACTGTTTACCGTCACTTCGCTCTAGTTATTTGTTATAAATCCATTAATAAGAACAATGCATTTTCACAATAATAGACTGGTTAAAAAAGATTATTTTATAATTAACATACCACCAATTATTGGAGAGGTCATCAGACCTCTCCACAGTGTTGAGGTTAGTGGCAGGTGGAATCCATTTTTGCGTATCGAAATAGAAATTGAAATTCAATATATCATGCTGAATCGTTTGGAACCAGTCTACAAAAATCTTAATGCGCATGCACAGTTGTAAAACCCGGATCCAGAGAAACGAAAACTAATACCACGAACATTGTAAATATTTTCGTCTAGATGACCTTTGCAATCTGCATATTATAAATAGATGTGACGAGTCCATTCTACACGTCTGGGGAGGGAAGAATAACAAGACATAAGTCTTTGGTGAAAAGGAGAGTCAAATCGGCAGTTTAAGAATCAAGATTTGTTATTCTACTATTTATCACTATTTCAACACTTATTTTTTTCGTTGACTATAAAAATATACAAGCTTTTGGACGTCTTAAAAAATCTTTTCCCTTTATAAAAAATTAAACGGTTCGTGTCTTTCGTTACACCGAGACACGCCATTTTCCCGCTGAAACTGGAAGTTGTGTGGAAGACGAAGTTTATCTGGTAAGACAAATTATTTTTACTTGCTTATTCCTGTTAGTCATGTTGGTTATTTAATATTGTTGCTGCAGTAAAATAAGAGCCCAATTATATAAACGTATTGTAGTCGCGTTTTCTGTTTATGCGTCTGATGCAACCAAACAAGATTCGTTCCTGGAACTCTCGTACTACACTAAAGAATTCGCGATTTAATGGTGTGAATCTTAGTCCAAATAATTGCACTCTAACAGGCGAATATGGAGATAACCTTTGATAGGCGGTATTCGCGTAAAAGACAGACATATGTAAAAATGCCAGTTAAAGAATGTCGAGATATTGAGACTACAGTATTTACTCTATTAATCCAAGCTTGCTTTTCATTTATGATTTAGTGTGGGTGTGTATTTGTCAAATCATAATTCGATATTTTGCCACATCAGTCAAATTATTATCTGTTTGAAGTATTTCAGGATGGAAAACCCGTGGAACACAATGTAGTTGCAATAAAATGCATTTCACATATTAGATGGTTCTGGCTTCCAAATGTTGACTGCGACTATTGTTGTTATATTGTTTGTTACACGGCTGTAAACCGTAGTAATACCTTATTTGTCATTGGGTACGATGGAGATCTTAAGATATTGACATATTTGCAGTAACTGCTGTTGCGTCTTAACCAAAGACCTACAGCTTAGACACATTTATTCTATTGAAATGTGCAACTTCACTGAACCAAACTTTTATTACTCTTCTAAATCGTGCTAGAATTGGTGCTTTAAATCAGAATGATATTAATATATTAAAGTCACGGTTAGTAACTAACACAGAACTACAAGTATCACCTCAAAGTACTACATTACATTTGTTTCCAAAGATTGAATCTATAAGACATATAAAGAAGCTATGTTGAAAGCATTAGGTAGTGACCTTATCATTGCAGAGGCTATGCATTATTATTCAAATAATGATGTATGTCCTTATGAGCCATTTGATGCAAACAATATTCCTCAGGATGACAGAGATGCTGGAGGCCTGCCAAATACATTGAGTCTAACTATTGGCTGTAGAGTTATGCTGTTAAGAAATCTTTACACCAATGAAGGCCTTGTAAATGGTGCTCTGGGAAAAGTTCACCATGTTGACATCTGTCCACAAACAAATGTACCATTGAAAGTTTATATACAGTTTGATGATATCAGAATTGGTTCTTCATTGCAGCAATCTGCCTGTAATAATGCTATTCCAATTGAACCAATAAATCAAGAATTTTACTATAAAGGTCGTTGCATTATTCGCCGCCAGTTTCCAGTTATTCTTGCATGGGCTGTTACAATTCATAAATCGCAGGGTGCGTCATTAGATGCAGTTTATTGTAGCCTTGGTTCAGACATTTTTGAACATGGTATGTCGTATGTAGCACTTAGCCGTGTTCGAACACTTGAAGGCTTGCATATATATGCATTTGCACCAACTAAGGTTACAGCTAATCCAAAAGTGCTTGCATTTCATCAGAAACTTCAAAACCAGTGTAAAAAAAAGTAACACAAATCACAACCGTATACAAGTAATAGTCCAAATATATCATAATCTAGATCATTGACAGCTTTGTGATGGTAAATAATTTACTTGTAGTACACATTTGTCTGCAACTGCTATTGGGCATCTGCTCATTTTTAAATTTCACAAGTCAAAAATACAATATGTGGATGATTTTTTTTCTTCTTAAAAACATTACGCCTTTTTGTGTATGTATGGATATAAAATTAACGCTTCCATTTACAGGAAAAAAGTGAAGTTCGCAAAAAAAGGAAAATCTGTGCAACATTTCTGCATTAAATGGCAATAAAAATCAAAATTCTTAAACCAATCCTGCATTGCAGTACGCACTACAAACAAGCACCATAATTCACTCTGTCATACCACTGAGTAAAATATTTCTTACATGATAATGTGAATAGCATGTAACAAAAGCTTCAATGATTTACACAAAGCTGTCTTCTAATTAGAAACTGTATTATTTGTATGTGTATTGCATATGCTAAATATCTTATTTGCAAGAACCATGAATATTTTTTCAAATATCTAAAGTTGAGATCATTTCATTTGTTTTTAAAAAACGATGCATAACATTTTATCTGTTAACTTCTGTACCTATTAACTAGCTTGCTTTTTCCAGGATGTTGACTTTGAAACAAGCGCTTGAGTTGCCAGATAATTCAAATGCAAGTGTAGAAGTAAAAGTAATAGACTGCAGAGAAGCTTGCCAAGAATCAACAAACAAAAAAAAGTACTTTGAAGCCATCATTGCTGACAAAACTGGCTCTGCAAACATAAAAGTGTTTCAGGAAAACCAACATGAAAAGTTCATGCAAAAACCAAGTCTGCTCCTACAAGACATTATTAAGAAGACAGACTCCTTCATCTTCACTGTCAAGAGTAAGGCACCCTACTGTGCTCCTGTTCCTGTTGATCTAAATCCCACAGCACTGTGTGTCTCGGCAGCTGCCAAAACTGGTACAGTGGAAGAAGTGCTAAAATCACCTTCAAAAATGGATATGGTGTGCAGAGTAATACAGGTAAATTCATTGTGATGAAGTTAATCAAATTTTATAAGACATTTTCTTCTTTTTTTCATACAAAAATTTAGTCAGGTATTGCCAAGAAATTCAAACAGTAATCATCAAACATGTAATGTGTCCAGATGTTGATAGTCCAAGAAATTTGGCCTGGCACCGTGGTACAGGTTTTATTCAGGCTTTTGTTTCTGCTTCAATATAAACAGACATCGCAGTTTTCATGCTGAAGACAAATGAAATTGTGAATTTGACAATTATTAAAAACTCTGGTTATTTCAACTGCTATTGATACTCATTTGACATGGGAATGATAGAATTTTCAATCAAATCCTTAATACCGCTATTCGTATGGATATGAGATCTGGTACTCACCTTTAATATACATTGTAAATTCATCTGACACTGTATATTTTACAGAGAAACAGCATTGTCATCTCTTCGGTATTAAAATTTAATAATGTTAACTTGAGATTTTGAATTCATAACAAACTGAAGCTGTGACAATAGCATTGTCTGACAAAATTTTGCATCAGTTCTTGAATTGTTAAGCCATTTTTGATCACACTGTCCTTATAATGGCCTATGAAAAATGGCTTATAACAGAAAATCTTTGCCAATTCCAATCTTATATTCAACTACACAATGAGTGATTTCAATACAGTTGTTTTCATACTGTTATACTATATGATTATTGTTTTAACTCTTTGAATAGTCATCTCCTGTCAAGACCAGAACCAGTGGACACACAGGGATACCCTTAAAGCTGAAGCATCTGTTGGTTAAAGACAACAGTGGGACAGCAAAAGTGGCACTCTGGGAAAAAGCTGCTGAAGAAGAATATGAAGAAAACTCCGTTATCAAAATAAAACATGTTCGAGGAACAACCTTCAACAAAATGCATTTGATAGGGACTACAAACACATCTACTGTTGAGGTAAATGTACTTGAAGCTCATCTTTTGGGAGGAAAAAGGAAAAAAAGTGGATTAAAAGTTGTCACTTTCTCAATATTTCAAGACTGTAGGAGTCATTACACTCATTTCATTAAACAGTCACTGGAATGATACACTGCATAATTGGTCACATGAATCTTTCACACTTAATTGATATTGTTTTGACTTGATGTACATGATCACCAGTTTGTGTTGCAAACTGTCTTTAGACATGTTTTGTAACTACTCAAGCAATTGTTATTTGTCTTACCCTGAAGATTCCACTGGGTCATGTGTATCTATCTATCTTCTATTTTATACCTTCCTGTTACATGTAAGTTGCTGACTCATAATATCCAATTTTTTCATTATGTTTTTATTATAATAGAAAGTTCAAAAAATGTACATTATGTTTTCACTAAAATGTGACATTGATGCAGACTAGCATCAAAACATGCTGTGAAAACACTACACAGTTGTGAAAATAGAACATCTTTTTAACCCTAAATGGAAATAACATGCAGGCAATGGGATGAGATACATTTTCAAAAATTCAACTTCTCATAATTTCATTTCAGTTCCTTTCAGACAGTCAAGACATCCCTGAAATAACCGAAGAGGACAAACGACAACTCTGCGCAGATGCAGACTTCACAGAATCTGTGCGCTTCACAGGAATAGTGAAAGCGTTTGACAATATTTGCATTTACAGAGTTTGCAACAACCAGAAATGCAACAACAAACAGCTGACGAACAACATTTGTGCCACTTGTGGACAGACGGCTACAGTAGACAGAAAATACCTGAGAACCAACTTAACTGTGGCCAGTACCAGTCTGGATGGACAATTACAAACACTCACAATGTTTTACCCAGAATATTGCACACTCTGTGCTTTTCTTGACAAGAAACCAGAACTTACAAGTCAGCATGTTACCGCCAATCTTTCTGCACTTCTTGGGAAGCAAATTAATTACAGTCTGAGGCAGTCTACCATTGGAAACATTTCAATTAAAAGGGAAAGTGATGATTAATGTCAGAAACTGATGACGAATATAACTGCACCTAATTCTACAAAGGTTTCGTGTCCAAACTCTGAATTATGATATGCATGTTGCTGTTCATTCCATTTGTTTTCACTTACTTTCTGTATTAAGTGACATATAAGTCAATTTTCGTTAACAGAAGAACTGTTCAATTGATCACCATGTTCAGACATTTTATAAGTATACACATTTACATTATCATTATGCCCCTGAAGGGAAGCATATAGTCATCGCTCTGTCTGTCCCGTCCGTTAGTCTTTCCAGTCTGTCTGTTCGAAAATTTGTGTCTCAGCCATAACTTTACAATGGATTGAGCAAATAAAATCAAACTTTGCAGTTATGTTGCCTATCATGAAAAAGTGTGTCACATTCAACATTTGTGCCACTTGCTTGAACGTCGAGATCATGCATAGCATTTTCCTGAAATGAGTGTCTCGGCCATAACTATGCATGTCTCAGTCATAACTTTTCAAGAGATTTAGCAGCTGAAATCAAATTTTGCAGATATGTTGCCTGTTACAAGAAGGTGTGTCACTTCAACATTCGTGTCAGTAGCTTTAAGGTCAAGGTGACACTTAGCGTTTTCGTGAAATTCATCTCTCTGCTATAACTGCAATGGCTTCAGCAAATATAATCAAATTTTACAGTCATGTTGCCTATCATAAGAAGGTTAGACGTGTTTAACATTTTATCCTTGGCTTGAAGGTCAAGGTCACTAAAACCATTTTTGGTCAAAAAAATATTACACAAATAAAAATCCTGTATTCAGAAAAATGCAGAATTTGGAGCCCACAAAAAATACTTATACAGTATAACATAAAGTAATAAGAATATTTAGTTTTCAGAGACATTAAAAATTTCAGTTTGAATATTTGCCCATAGATTTAAGACTGAAAGATTTTACCAAAGTCTACTCATAACTACTCTCAGCATCCAATGTACGAAACATAGACACTTATTAACCAGACAACACCTTTCATCACATAAAGTTTTGCATTAAAATATGCCATCTTAAACACATAATGCAAAACTTTCATTACAATAAAAAATTGAAGATCAATTAATCTTCACTTAGTTCTCATGGAACATACACTCAGATGTTGTCAGTTCCTTGTATAATATGTTGTTATTAACCATTGTTGACATGTTTGTCCACCATTTCAGAGACAATTTCTTTTTTTGCAAGGGGGTGGAGGTAAATGATACAGAATTTGATAGTTTGGCAATACAGTTTCATTTTTTCAAATTTTTAATATGTCGTCATATGTAAAATAACTGCAGAACTTACTATTTTCCATAAGATTCAAGTCATATGATATCAAATAATACAGTGGGGAATCAAAATATGTAAGGTTTGTTATTGCAGTAAAAAACCTTTCCATTTCTTTTTTGTTTCCTAAGTATGCGACATTGCAATAAAAGATGCGCTCTGTTAAGCTGTAAACCTTATCTGTTAAACTAATTTTCTTTCTTCATCCTCCGTTGTATGGATGTTCAATTTTCTTTATATATGTGTTCAAAGTCAATTTGAACTTTGTTATAGATGTTGTTGTTCATGTTTTATTTGCTATCCCCCGCCTAACTCAGAGGAATATTACTGTAAACCGAATATTGAGCCAACATCTCATGCAAAAGAACCACGTCCATATCTCCAAGGTCAAGGTCACACCGGTCAGAGCTCCAAAATAGGTCTTCATTTTTGTTTCCATTCCATAACCTTGTTTCTTTGGAAATGTTCTTAATTGAATCTTAAAATACTTCTGATGAGAAAGACTTACTGTGTTGTTAGGGACTTAACTCTAACTGAAATATATACAGAATCATGTCCCTTTTCATAATTTTGAAAATTTAAGATGAAATATTTAAAGTTTATATTTTGCAGTCATTGTTATTAAAGGTATAAAACTAAATTTTACCATAATTAATTTTTAATTATCTGTATAAACTATAAAGCTGGTCTTTTTCTTTTAAAAGGTTTCAAATTGAGCTTCAATCAATAGTGCTTTCCTTGGCGGGGGATAAAAATTCAAATTTGCTTGTTTTGACTTTAAATACATTGTTTGTTTAGTTTCATTTGATGACATAAGTCATTTGCTTAACAGAGGAACTGTTATATTGATACAGATGTTTCAACATTTAATAGATGTATGTAAAAAGTGGAGGGAGACATATTGTTTTCAACTCACCTGTCACATAGTAACAAGGTGAGCTTTTGTGGTCGCGTGATGTCTGTCGTTCATCCAATATCCGTCAACACTTCATCTATTTACACACTAGAGATCACCACAATATTGGTCCAATTTTTATGAAACTTGCTCAGAATGTCTATATTAATAATATCTCGGACGAATTCGAATAAGGGTCATCTGGGGTCAAAAATTAGGTCACATGGTCTTAAAATAGAAAAATCTTGTTTATACTCTTAGAGGCTACATTTTCAGTCGAAATATTCTGGAAATCAGTCATACATTGTTTGGACAATTACTAGGTCAAGTATGAATATAGGTCATCTGAGGTCAAAAAGTTGATCACAGGGCCTAAAAGTAGAAAAATCTTGTTTACACTCAAGAGGCTACATTTTCAGTCCAAATATTTTGGAAATGAGTGAGACAGGTTGTTTTGATGATTTTTAGGTCAAGTCTGAATATTGGTGATCTCAGGTGGCGATCCACAGTGTACTTATTGCTTGTTTCTTCTCTTATTTTGTTGTTTTCTTTCTGTTTAAGTTCTTGCTAGTTCTTGTAGTTAAGAGGTTTGTACATTTTGTTCTATAATATTTGAAAACAGCAGCTCTTAAAACTGGAAAACTTTCAAAATGCAGTCTGTTAAAGTAGCTTTCTGGTCTAATATACTGACACTTGTGTTCATATAAAAAACACAATGCAAGTCTGAAACCTAACTTAACTCCAAAACTTTTAGCATTCTCAGTCATTTTCATGATTGGTTACATTAAAAATTAAGAGCTGCTGTTTACCACTTGTTGACTTCATTTACCTTTGACTTGAATACATTAGATAGTAGAGATTATAAGTATTAAATTTTTTTGTGTGTTCATTTAAAGGCACAATACCGAATTTGTTGAGTTCAAAATACATGATCTTTTTGATCTTTAGTCTCCCTTCATTTCAAGCAAACTGGCATTGTGTAAACATTAAAGATTTATGCCACATGAATAAAAGGTGACGTAGCCTATTAATATTCCTATACTTTTAAATATAATGTTCAGTATCTGTTTTAGTATCTTCCTTGTAAGGTTTTAAGGAGTCTTTATGTATTCCTTCTTGTATCATGAACCGTGTCTGATTTGTTGAAATCTAACAAAGTTCTTATGTCAGTACCAAACACAGTATTGTGCCTTTTAACACACAATGTGTTTTAATCACAGACCCCTCATTTCACATTTGCCCTTTCTTAACACATAATACCAACAATAGTAACCTTGAAGTTTACAAAAAAAGTACTGATTACTTACAAACAATCTGTAGGTTATATTCATAGCACAAAAATCGTATCACTTAAACATTTCATATTTTATTTCAGTTGTTTATTTGCTTTATTGATATGTTGTTACCTTTCTTCAGTTTTTCATTTTTGTTAAGAGTATTGTAGTTTGTTATACATATATATAAAAGCAGCACTTCAACTTTAAACCTTTCAGTATATTATCTGGCAACTATTGTTTTCTTTTTATTATTGATTTACAATGCACACCTTGTCTAATCAGTATTACAATCCTATACAAAACCTATAAAAACAAAACACATTTTAATGATGCAGTTTCATTCTGTAAATACTCTAGTCTTTTCCTATTTGATATGTTTTTCAAACAGATGATCATGTTAGAAGACTTAATAAATCTTTAAAATGAAACTTCAACACAATGTCAGATCTCTGTATTTCAAAATACAACTATAAAACATATTCAGCTGTTTTCATGTTTTGTTTTCATTGTGTATCTAACTTCCTTTGAGACATCAGAGAAAAAATGTCTCTGAGACTCACCAAATCTCCCCTCAGGTGTTTCCCCATCTTATTGCAGAAATGATGGTGTACAAACCTGGAAGTCCTACTGATTTATTGGCCTACTAAGATGGCTAACATGTTAGACAAACCTCGTACACAAACAACTGTACTGAGGGTCTTAACACTTTTTGAGTCTGACTCCAATCGCCAATCTCAAAATACCTGCAAATAATTAATCAGTTTGGAGACTGGCTTCAAAATTAACCAATCAAAAGCTACAATTTGCAGATTGGAGACTAGAATAAGACTCCAAATCATTTATGATCTCGGAGCTTTGTTACACTGTCAAACCTGCACTCTGAAATCTCAGCTGGAAATGAAAATTCAATGTCAAAAGGTTTTGAGCCAGTCGACAAAGCTCTTACTGTGCATGCCCGGACGTATAATACGAATAAAAAAAAAAGAAAATTATTACCGTGCCTATTCGTCTGGATGACCTTTGCAGATTGCACACCACTAAATCAATATCTACTGTTCTTCATCATAGCATTAAAGTATATTCCAAGTTTAGCTTAAATTTGTCTATTATTTACAAAACATACTCACAAACCTAACCAAATACGGTTACTTTCGTTTGTTTCTTGTCGCTTTCAAGTTGCGATTCTGACAGTACAACGGTAAAATCGTTATGTAAATTGATTGATACCTTTTCAGTCAAATGATTAAGTCTTTTACGCATCAAACAGAAATAATATAAGAATAGGCAACACAAAACTAAACAAACTTTGGAGAAAAGTGGTCTAGCGTGGAGGAAAGTAATCTAGTGGTAGAACGCCGGACTCTACACCCGGAGGTCCCTGCTTCGAGCCCCACATGGGTGAGACTCAGTCGGAACTTTCCACATTCCACTAATTCGGCGCAAATACTGCCTGTTTCCAGGAAGCAGTCAACAAGCGGGATTAATCTAAGTTGCTAGAACATGTTTCCCAATCGATGTAAAAATAAATAACCTTAAACTAAACTGACAAACAAACTTTATAGGCTGCCAAACTTGCATTGCACGCTGATAGACCTCTCGCATGCTTCTTTTTAAAGAAGCTTACTTGTTGCTATCACATCTGTTTTTAAGGATTTATTGTGGGGGTGGGGTTGGTGTGGGTAAAAATAAAACATTTATTAAAATAATACGTTCGGCTGGATTTCACCAATACTATGTTATAAATCGTTACTTATGCATCATTTTGAAGTATAGAACTTTATTTTATGTTACGTAAATATTGACAAATTTATCTCTTGTCAAAGATTTGTTATTTGCAAAATCGGCGGACATCGATGATCGTCGCCATGTTTTGTTTCCTTTTCGATGCGCGCACCTGTTTTTGGCGTCATTTACACACTTCCGTTTCGTATCGTTTCCATTTTATGTCCAATTCAACATTCGAAAAATAATAAAACTTTTCAAAATCTTTAAAAAAACAGTTACGTATTCTTGCTTATATGAAGCGCACTAGACCATAATGCTCTCACTATCGTAGAATATCGAACGCTCACTCAAACTAATGCTCTCCTTCATTTGTAACACATCTGTCTCGCACTATAGCTAATGCTCTCACTTACTATCACCACATCTGACACTTACCAGAACTAATGCTCTCATTGAATATCACCACATATGTCGCTCACTAGAACTAATGCTCTCGCTCACTATCACAATATATGTCGTTCAATAGAACTAATGCTCTAACTCAGGGTTAGTAGCTAACTAGAACTAATGCTCTCGCTCGATATCACAATGTGTTGCTAGTGAGTGAGAGAATTAGTTCTAGTAAAGCGACCACTGAAACTACTTCACTAGCACAAAATGTCGCTTACACACTATCACCACATCTGTCGTTCACTAGAACTACTTCTCTCACTCACTATCACCACATCTGTCGTTCACTAGAACTACTTCTCTCACTCACTATCACCACATCTGTCGTTCACTAGAACTACTTCTCTCACTCACTATCACCACATCTGTCGTTCACTAGAACTACTTCTCTCACTCACTATCACCACATCTGTCGTTCACAAGAACTACTTCTCTCACTCACTATCACTATCTAGAAGTAATCCTCTCGTTCACTACCACCACATCTGAGCTAATGAGATCACTCTCAAGCACGACATTTGATGTCTATTAAAATTATTGTTCTTATTCACTAGAAAAACCCATTAATCTTACTGCCACTCTAATTCTTATTCACTATCACTTTCATCGTGCCCCTTACGTTATCTTCCGCTTCACTCGTATTTTCTTTAACTCCCACTTCTTCTGGCTACAAATACAAAAAAAAATCAAAGGCAAAAGGTATGTATTTAATAATCACTATATAGAATATTATTATATTATGTTAATATGTTTGCCTCTGAATACATCCACCCTTCAAATTTAATAAGAGTATAAAATCTGTATTTAAATTTCGCCTATTTCAACTAAATAGAAAAGGTAAAAATTTGAAAAAAAAAGTGTAAGCATCTAACGAAACGTTAACGATTGCTTCTAAGAGTAAAAAATAAATCTTAGCAAGAACCGACAAATTAGTACAAATATTTCCCATTTTAACAACTACATTTATCAGATCGTTACATCAGGTGCAAAGCCACGAATAATATGCGCTGGCAAGATTCTCATAAATGGCAAAATATCAATGACAAAAACAGCTTATAACAGACCCTTATTCTGGAAGCAAGGTAGAAATAAAGCTTCGGAAGAAGATGGTGGTGTCGAGCACCAGGAAGAAGACATTCCTTTCCCCACTTTCGGATGTAAACGAAGGTAAGGCTGGGAACAAGGTTTTACAACATTTTGGACCGACAATGAAGTTCAGTGGTTGTGGATTGAAAAATAGTCCTAAACATCCCTAAAATTCTGTTTACACCCACATACAATAACTTAGCATAACAAAATGTATGGAATCAATAGAAAGCTTACTAAATCCCCTGTAAGATACATGTACATGTGTCTTTTTCATGCAAATCCTGGTTAAAAGCGATATATTGGCCTAGTTGCATTCAAATTCTCTTGTAAGGTTAGGGTGCACCTCATAAATTTCAAAACCAATACCGTATTGGTACAAGTTTAACTACCGCATTAACAATATAGTATTATATTACAGTTCGTTTTTTCCGAAGTTTTTTGAAAACCAATTTAAACATACAATAAGTTTTTCAAAATAAAATCATTTCGAAAAAAAATCATTTTCAAAAACGTATTATCAATACTTCAGTGCTAATTGTTAAAGCATATTATAGGAATAATGCATTTAAGCTCGCCTAAACCTAGTATTATTACTAGTCTACAAAAATAAATAATGACTTATCATAATAGTGTACTGGATCATATAGCTCATTTATTAACAAACTACCAATTGATATCGCTTTTGCAGTTCACATTTTATTGTAGGGGTGGGGTGGAATTGGGGTTGTGGGGTGAATAATACATACAGAAATAAGATACGTTTAATGAGTATGCAGCTATTACCTAAATGTAGTGTGTGTAATGATAATGTCTTATTCTTATTTTGTATTTTTATGACTCAATCTCTCGCCGTTTACGAGCTTATTGTTCATTTACTCTATATGCACGATAAAACCGGTGTCTTGGGGGTGGAGACACGTGGGCACGAACGTAAAATGGCACTGCCATCTGTGCTCAAGTATCCTTGAGCTAACTATTTGATGAATAACTGAATGAATAAAAAGATAATTTCGGTCTAGAAATAGTACCATTTAGGAAGATTTTTCAGGTCTTGATCGGCGAGTCTCGATCTGGTTTAACCCCGTAAGTCTCCCCTTGATCCTGTAAGATTCGCATGGGCATGTACTACACGTCTAGTTCCATTGCCATAACCACACTTCTACAAATAAACGCATTTCATTTGTAGATTTTGCTGAAAAAGAAGCTAATTAAAACCAAGCTTAAAGTCTGTATATTATTGAAAATAGCTCACAGCTCATAAGATATATACAAGTGAATTTACAGGAAAAAATTTCCAACCAGTTACAATACTCGAGATCATATAAGCAAAAGTAACATTTGAAAATGGTGATCGACAACACTTGAATGAAAACAAAAGTTTAAGAAATTCGATACAGAATACCATCGTATCTACTTTTGTTTTCAAGTTCGAAACATTATGTTGTTTTTTTTAACACAATCATTTCCAAGATAAAATGGTATACACTGAAATTTCTGGCACTTCAGTCGCACGTTTTCCGATTCAGTGCTTTAACTTGCAAATAATTATAAAACAATACTTGTGCAAAAATCCGTATCACATCAACCCATCAGGCAAAGAAGACAAACGTAGCCATTACATGCCCTTTCCTTAGTTGACATCGCCGCTGCAAATAAACTGTATCAAATAGACGATGTCGAAACATTATAATATAGAATGACCTTAATGAACCATTTTTAACGTGTTAGCACTTTTGAAAACCCTGATATTATTGAAACAACCCCTTTGAGAACTATGCAATATGCTGTTCTTTTATTTCTTGAAAGCTGACATGCGCTTATTTTGCACTGGTTTTCCGTGTGTTGTCTTACAATGCAAACTTTGAATTTTATCAACTAAATATTATTTTTAAAAGGTATATTAAATTTTTGTGCGTATGATTATTGCATCTTCTAATGTGAAACAGTCTAACATGCGTTGTAATTTGTTTAGAGACTAGTCATGGTATTTCATAACTTAATAAATTTTTTTTTTCTGCAAAATATAACTCACCATGAGTGTCTAAAGTTGCTATGGCATTCGTCATGTTTCATTTTAATTGATACATTTTATAACAATATGGAAAGATATATTAAGAGATTATTCTGAATTTATTCGTTGGAATGGGTTTTTATAAAGGGCTTTAATTCAAACATATTTGATGGCCTATCTCACGTGTTTAGTGCGGATTACCTTTACTTATGAATCCTTTTTTTCTGCCAATAATATACAGTCATTTCTGGCATTGTATACACATTGCTAACAATGCATTATCTTTCCAGCAATGGCGTTTAGACCTTTTAAATCTTGCATTGTTTTCATATGTATTTTCTGGTTTTATCAACAGTACATAAATTAAAATATTTTGCCATAAAAATCTTAAATATATATACTCAACAAAAATAAAAAGTATCCACTTTCCTTTTTTAAATTTTATAAAATTTGAAAACATAAACTCAAAATTCTTTATGTCTACAAATTTCTTTTTCTGTTATCATTGCAAAGGGATAAAGTGTTCTTAAATACAAAATGTATCTGCAGCCACAACTTAGTTATCTTCCCCTTTGTTTTTTTAATAAGGGTATTCAGTAAAATGTCTGTGATTATTTGAATTATTCACATTTACTAGAAATAAATCACTTTCTCTACCTATTGTGATCAATAAAATCACAAAATATTCATCAATAACACAACTGGTCCTCGATAAATAGGCTAGAAATTTCAACTATTTCCAAGTACCACCCTTTAAATTGAATATGTAGTGTTTTGTAATCCATGATAAATTGTTATTCGATTGGCAGTTCCTATAATCTTGGTGTGGAAGTTTAAATTCATGAACAATTTAACTGAAAAACAACTGAGATTAACTAACAAAACAACATTCAAAGCGTTCCTGATTAAAAAAATATATCAATGAGAATATAAGCATTATTTTTGTTCAGTAT
Organism: Corbicula japonica; assembly: GCA_038501625.1. Classification (NCBI taxonomy): domain Eukaryota; kingdom Metazoa; phylum Mollusca; class Bivalvia; order Venerida; family Cyrenidae; genus Corbicula; species Corbicula japonica. The sequence continues at coordinate 39,196 of JAZAYU010000644.1, read as the reverse complement.
ATATAATTTTACAGATGTTTCCTTAATTTTATAACATAACTATTTACTAATTAATCTTCGTGCAATTCATTGTGTAACTTTTTGCGCCAAAGTAGAAGTTGATGAGGTTGATATGTGACATTGTTTTTCGCCAAACAGCGACTTTGTTTGGTACATTAATTTAGTTCATTAACATATTCCAACAGTCGAGAGTTTCTGTTCCCTATGACAGCTCTTGTTAACAAACCTCTGGTGATTCATATTTTCGGAAAAAAATCAGACAATAATTTGGCACAATAATCGATTTTATTATTCATCTGCTCTGAGACAGTAAACTGTTCAGCAATTGCGATGACAGGTATTTATTTCTTCTTTTTTTTTCAATGTTAATTTTTGGTATAATATAATGTTACTTAATTCGAATGAGTTAATTAAAAAATTTTGCCATTTTTATTACGACTTATAAAAGGCATAAAGCTTTTTAATGTTCATTATCATTTTTTGTTACTCTATTAGTTTGTTATGAATTCTTAACCGGTATCTATAACAGATTGCGCTTACATGTATCTTGGGGCACCAAATCTGACGCACATTAAAACTAATTCTCACTCACTATTCCTTACTCTTAAAGCCCATCTACACTTTTGTTCACACTCACTTGCTCCCTCATTCATGCTTATTAGCTTCATTCTCAGTCTCACTCGTATTACCTCTTACCCCAACTACTTTTGTCTACACAACACAATAACAATAAATTAAAATAAATCTAAGCCACGGCCGACATTGTAATAAATAATATTTTCGCTTTTCACAGCAACATTTATAAAAGAGTTGGCTTATCTTCGTCAAGGTGCAGCTGAACGCCTGATATGTGCTGGCAAGTTTCTAAAGGATGGCAAAATAGCATTTGTAGACAGAACAAACAGGGTTTTGCTTATAACTGATCCTTCTACCGAAACCATGCAAGAAATAGATCTTGGGAAATTAATAGTAGATGCAGGTTTAGAGAATAGCAAGGATCGCCCAAAACCGTCGGATATAAATGAAGCTTGGAACAAAGATCAACTACTAATCACTTTCACCAGAATACAGTCTTCTCTTGGAATTGTTTGCGACCTCAAGTTCGCTGATGAGACAGTTTCTCTGCAGCCGCCATGTTTTGTTTTGAGTTTTAAGGAGCGAACAAGGTCCATTATAGCGATCAACGACAGCCATTTTTGCGCACGCACTGAAAGACGGATTGTCATTTTGACAATGCGAGGTGACGTCATCGCCAGTCACTCACTCCAACTTAAAGATAGGGGAGGTTTTCTAATGACTGACCGCAAGGGAAACCTGTACTTTGGGGATACAGATGCATTTGTAGGGTGTACATGGGATGGAGAAAGAAACATAAGTGAAATATTCCGTTTCACAGATCTAGATATGACTTTTCCACGAGGGTGTTCTTTCGACGGCAAAGGGAATATTGTCGTAGCGTGTGATTCTTCTAAAAACATATTTCAACTCACGGGCGAGGGGAAGCTTTTAAGAATTCTCAAAATCGAAAGAGAAAATCAGTTTGGGGACATAGACTTCCACCAAGATGGTCGCACATTTTTCGCCACATTTTGGACCGACAATAAATGGCCTTGGTTGTACAAACTTGATTTCTAGATAACTTTGCAGAAGTTTAATAATGGTAAGTTTGTTTCATATCTATCCATTTTATTCCTTTAAAAATACTTTTATCATATTTTGTTGTTAAACCACAACAACCTTTTTATTCGAAGAAAGCAGACTTAAACAAAAGCAGTTTACAATTACTGTCACCTTCAATTAAACTCTTAAAAGTTATTATATCTTCGCCATTTTATGTTTGCTTTTATTGAGCCTGCAATATCTCCATATTTGTCTTGTTCCGTGTCTTTAAAAGTTCCCTTTTCATCTCAATCAATATCACAGAAGCCTTGTTTGTGCCGTAAAGCGGCTGTAGAAATCTCCCCGTGCATTCAATAAGTGCTCTTATCAGTTACGTTTCTTGAAGGTGGTTTAGAACGACACTTTTGTATGTTAAAAGTGCATATAAATTTACTATTGTTTTAATGTTTCGGCCAGTTTTAAGATGGGCGGTTTCAGTTTCCCAGCCAGTATAGATTTGAATACTGTTCAATCACCCCTAGGATATACATCCTGCGTTTTAATGTTTGCCTTTGGCTTTCTCAGTGATGCTGGATTTATATTCTCATATCTCCTGTCTAAATTCTATAATATTAAGTTCCGCCCTATGTTTTCTCGTTTAGGGCAAACCCATGCTTTTATCTTGCGACCAAATCCCACTAATAATTGAATGGTGTTAATCTGAAAATACCACATTGAAGGTTTCATGTTCACCGCCATCCTTTGGGATGGATCAACATTGTACTGTTTTACCGGAGTAAATATTTAGTTGCGCTCAACCCGGTGCTAGGCGGCTTGGGCAGTAATTTGCATTTTCATTACTGCCCATGAATAAGCTTTATTAAACCGAGCCTGCAATATTTTCATATGTGTCGAGTTCGGTTGCTTTCAGACTGGTAATATTTGAGACGAACGCTTGAAACAAAAAGATTTTCAAACATATAACTTAGAAATGATCTTGAACAATTATATAGAAACTCTGCAAAACCAATATTAAACCAGACACGGTCTGATTGAGACTGTTGAGTGGTAGTACTGAAAAAAAAAACTATCCTATACAAACAGCTGGTTGACGGCAGTTCAACATTTAAGCTTGGAACGTACGCCGCTGCTAATTTAGCTAAATGAATATAACAACTGAACTAAGTTCTCCTTACATTACATCCGAAAGATCTCCTTTATTAAGATATCCGAGCTAAGCCCAACTTTAACACTGATCATTTCATATTTGTTTTTTTTTTGTTTTTTTTTTTTTCAGATTGACGGCGATTGTAGCTCCTACGTATAACTACTGCAATTCTACTTCTACTCATCAACTTAAAGGAGCAGAGTGGACTGTAATCGTGTATATTTACAATTGTAGACTTTTGAGTTTGTTAAAACGTTTTTCATTATTTTATGCTCTATTTTTATAGGAATTACTTTAATATCTAGATTGAAACAGAACTATCATCTTTATATTATTTGTGGTATCTGGAAACACCAGTGTACGCTTTGGGGTACAGGAAAACACTTTTAGGGAAAACATTTGATGTTTGCGTGTTTTTGATTTCTTAAAACTAAAATGATCCCAAGGTTTAGTTAGCTTTTGTTGAAGAGATCCCTCGGGGCCCAAGATAATTAAAACAAACATTGGAGACCAGCCTCAAATCTTGAGCATCTAAATGAGTGAAATAACCACCAGTCAATTGAGATTTAAGACTGGTCAACAGATTTAGTTTTATGACCTTGGTTTCAGGCGTCTTTCTAAACAAGCATCTTTGCGCCCGACACTAATTCTGAAAGCATATGAAGTAACAAATTCTATTTCAGATGCCAACACAAATTAGCGTCTTGAATTACCCCTTTTAAATCGCAAAAATAAATATGCTTCTTTTTAAAAACAACGAGTGTATTTTTGTGACAATATGTTTGGTTGTTTATTCCAATTTGAATGAGGATCTTTTTGTTCTCTATAAGTGACAATCGATGCACGAGAGAAAAGCATACTTGTCAAAAGGTAGTCTATTAATGGACTTTCAGAAAGACAACGTTTTGTTATCGTCGTTGTTAGCTGTTTAAGTCTTATTCTAACGCACTAAATAAATTTCGAGCAATCTGATTGGTCGGATTGGGAAAATTTGCGACGGTAAAATTCCTTGTTTACTGTCGGTAATCTCCCTGTACTTCCTTAGAACCTGGTTGAAACACTCAAATGTCTCAGTGGCATTGCTACTATAAGGCCATGATATGCCTACAACTTGAAAAAAGCTGGCTACGCCCCTGCTTGTGTTATTGTGTCTGGAAAAAAGAAAAATCCCTGAATAAAATTGTTAACGCGCATTTGTCGTACTTTCACCGCAGAAACCTTGTTTACTAAGAACGACACTAAAGAACTATTTTGACGCGTAGTATTATAAACAACAAGGTAGTTATGCGCCCAATGAATCATTGACGTATGGAATGAGGCCCGATTGAGGGTAGTATGGAAGAGCGTTAGAATAGGAATAACCATGCCGTAATTTTGAAGTTTGCGACGGTAAGGCCCGGTCACACCGCCCAAACGTTGCTGGAGCGTTATTTGAACGGTAGGGAGGTGGGCCAAACGCTCGTCACCGCTCACAAAATAGAACAAAAAATCGAAAACACGGGCGTTGGTTTAGCGGTGCACCGCTGAAGACGGCGTTGCTTTAGCGTTGGTTTAGCTATAGCGAGCGTTGGTATAGCGGTGACGCGAGCGTTTAGTACAGCGGCGTTCTGCGCATGCGCCCGACACCGTTCCAACAACCTCGTGTCCGCTCGTGAAACGCTTATAAGCGCTCCACCAACGTTTTTGCAACGTTTAATCGCCGCCCGGGTAACGCTGGCGAAGCAGCGGTGGTGCAGCGTTAAAAAAAACTCGGCGTTGGCCTAGCGTACCCAAGCGTCCACGAACTTGCGTCTAGCGGTGCCAAACTTTGCTTGGGCGTTGGTGGAGCGGTGGTGAACTTTGCCTGGGCGGAAATGTTTTCCCTTCTCACCGCTCACAATATTTTGTGCAGCTCAAAACTTTCGGAGCGGTAGGAGGGCCCTTCGAGAGACATCAGCGGTGGCCGAGCGTATACGGCGTTGCTTTAACGGTGTCCAACTTTTGTTTAACGGTGGTGAACGGTTACGAGTGGTGATGAATTTTTTTCACCGCTCCAGGGACGCTCCAGCAACGCTCGGCCGGTCTGACCGGGCCTTTATACACAGATTTTAATGGTCTTAAATCATTTTAACGGCTCAGCCTTCGCCGTTAAAAATATTTGCGACCATTAAAATCTGTGTATACCGTCGCAAACTTCAAAATTACGGCATGGTTATTCCTATATTTTATGCTGGATGAATTAAATCTGTCGTGTAACATCACCCCTTTACCAAATGCTAAGCGCCCGTGAGCAGCAATAAGCATTTTCATTAGTGCCCATGAACTGTCTCAATCAAACCGAGCCTGCAATATTTTCATAGAGCAGAATAGATCACAGTAGCGTTCATAGAGCTGAATAGATCACAGTAGCGTTGTTTGTGCCGTGTGCCGGTTGTAAAAATGCTTTCCGTACATTCAATCACTACTGTCCTTTGAAGGTCGCCGATCACGATATTTATGTACTATGTAAAGAGTACTTGTAGATTTTACTTTTTGTTTTCAATATTTCGGCATGTTTAAAGATGGGTGGTTTCAATATCCCAGCCAATATAAATTTGGATATTGTTCAATCACCCCTATGATATTCTTCCTGCTTTTAAATTTTGCCTTTGGCGTTGTCTGTGATATGCAAGATTTATATTCTAAGATCCCCTCGAAAAATTCTATTCTGTTTAATTTCGCTCATTGTTTTCTCGTTTAGAGCAAACCCATTTTTGTGTCGCCCTTTCGAAGAAACGGCGATACATAGGGATCGCTTTGTCCGTCCGTCGGTCCGTCGGTCCAAGCGCACCGCAAGGCATCTGTTGGGTACCATCTGTCCGTCCGTCGGTCTGTCCGTCCGTCACAAAAACTTAACGTTGCTTATAACTTTGCCATTTCTCAATATTTCTTCATGAAACTTTCAAATTATATTGCATATGACAACACGCTCGAGATAATACCACAATCTAAAGGTCAAGGTCACATTTGATGGAGTTATGCTCCTTTTTACGAAAACTTAACATTGGTTATAACTTTGCCATTTCTCAATATTTATTCATGAAACTTTCAAATTATATTTCTTATGACAACACGCTCGAGATGATACCACAATCTAAAGGTCAAGGTCACATTTGATGGAGTTATGCCCCTTTTTACAAAAACATAACATTGGTAATTTCTTTGCCATTTCTCAATATTTATTCATGAAACTTTCAAATTATATTCCTTATGACAACACGCTCAAGATGATACCACATTCTAAAGGTCAAGGCGACATTTGATGGAGTTATGCCCCTTTTTACGAAAACTTAACATTGGTTATAACTTTGCCATTTCTCAATATTTATTCATGAAACTTTCAAATTATATTCCTTATGACAACACGCTCGAGATGATACCACATTCCAAAGGTCAACGTCGAATTTGATGGAGTTATTTCCCTTTTTACAAAAACTTAACAAGTTTCAAATATTAAATGATTGTAAATCACGTTGCTCAACATTTCATCATATAAGCAAAGTAGCTTGAGAAAAATTACTATATAGTTGGTATATCAACCACAGTCTAAGGCATCGCCACCTTGTTAATAAACCCTTTAATATTGTTCAAGGCTATAAGATTGAACAGTCTTAGATAAAGACATAGGTTCTCTCGGTAGCTCTTGACACTATACAAACAGTATTCTTTCGTTTAAGTCTTTGTTTCGTAATTAGTGTATTAATTCGATTGACACTCTGTGTGCAAATGTTAATAAATATTAACATAAATAAATTTCTTCACTAAATTCTAGCTGATAATGAGTATTTTCCTGAAATTTATTTTAAAATTTTCGCAAGTTTCCACCATTTACAATGATTTTTTGAATACCCCTTGTTATGATTAATTGCACCTTTTAAATTATTACTGCTTTTGACAGATATGCTATAATAGGCTACCTATTAGATTACCATAAAGTTTAAGTTTTAGAACAATAAATTTCTGAAAATATAAAATCATTTAGAAAAAACGATCGTCGTTTTCAAAAAACGGTGAAATCGATACTGTTTACCAACACTTCGCTCTAGTTATTTGTTATAAATCCATTAAAAAGAATAATGCATTATCACAATAATATACTGGTTAAAAAGATTATTTTAAAATTAACATACCACCAATTATTGCTATCACATCTGCTTTTAAGGATTTATTGTGGGGGTGGTGTTGGTGTGGGTAAAAATAAAACATATATATTAAAATAATACGTTCGGCTGGATTTCACCATTACTATGTTATTAATCGTTACTTCATTTTGACGTATAGAACTTAATTTTATGTTACGAGTACATCTGTCGTTCACTAGAACTACTTCTCTCACTCACTATCACCACATCTGTCGCTCTCTAGAAGTAATCCTCTCGTTCACTACCACCACATCT